>WKFP01013996.1:228034-278328 GCA_011057875.1 Pterocles orientalis | reverse complement strand
AAGAAGTTTTTTCTCATATTCAAGTGGAACCTCCTATGTTCCAGCTTGAACCCATTGCCCCTTGTCCTATCACTGGATGTCCCAGAGAAGAGCCTGGCTCCATCCTCCTGACACTCACCCTTCACATATTTATAAACGTTAATTAGGTCCCCCCTCAGTCTCCTCTTTTCCAAGCTAAAGAGACCCAGCTCCCTCAGCCTTTCCTCGTAAAGGAGATGCTCCATTCCCTTAATCATCTTTGTGGCTCTGTGCTGGACTCTCTCCAGCAGTTCTCTGTCCCTCTCCACTGACTTCAATGAAATTTATCTAGGATAAGAATGCAAAGTCTACCCCTAATGCTGAGAAGAAAGTCTTTTTCCCTTTTTACACAGTTTTATATGACAGTCACAGGAAAAAATATTTGCCATGTAGGATGATTATGCATTTTCAACACTAAGGGTTATTCAGCGTGTATGCAGCACTTAAAGAATTTTGTAGTTTCCAGGCCAGATGCCAAGATCTGTCCTTCCCCCAAGGATGTTTCCCCAACAAATAATTATATATATTATCACTGGAATCATCTAGAAAAATAATGTAACTTTGAGGAAAACCTAGAGAGCTGCAGAAAATGTCTTTAGTAGTCCAGCCTTTCTCTGGGAGCCAGTACTCATCCATCCCTTTATCTGGTGCTTCTCAGAAATAAAGCCTTCCTGTCATAAGGATGATATGGCAGAAAGCATTGCTTTGCTGGAATATTATGTGACTAAAAAAAATGACGGCATCCACTCACATGTGACTGCCACTGCTGATTCGTACATAAATGGCTGAAAGGATTCTCTGATGGTTTTGGATATCGGTCATCACAAGAGCTGTGTAGAGATTACAGCTAGCAAAGGTGCTGATACCCACCCTCAGCAGACTTCATTGCACTGAGTCTAGGCCCCCTGTGGCTGATTGATAGGAGAACCCCTCCACCATGCTGCAGTTCAAGTGAGGTTAGTTGCAGCCCAGCAAGTCTGATTTATACACCCAGTAAATAATCAAATATTTTGTTCACATTTTTAAATTGGCAAAGGGCTAGGAGACGAAAAGTCAGCCTTATTTTCTGAAGTTTTTATACTGCCAAGTTTCAATACTCTAGCAAAAAGGTTCAGCCAAGAGAGAAAAGGAAAGAAATACAGGAAAAAACAGTATGAGCTTTTAGATAGAGCGTCCACAGACATGTCAGGAGGAAATACAGTAGAAAACTTCTGGGTAACTCTGAAAGAGGACTGAAAACTATACAAATCAATTCAGTGCACAGTTACCACATTTTCCATTTCTTTCTGTCTTTTATTTCACTCATGGTAAACAACTTATGAAAACAAGTTTGGTTATTGTAATTCTATTTCCAAGCATTTTTATTGACATGCTATTGCATTCAGTGCTAAATAACTGATTTATGATGCTAGAGGGAGGTACCACCCTGAAGCCTAATTATCCCCCCCTCCTTGCACTTTGTCTGCATGCCAAAAATGTGCAAGAAAACATGCATGGCTTTCATTTGTTTGCAATGACCAGGAGACACAGATGAAGCAGAGCTAAATGGAGGCAGAACTGCTGTTTTGCTAGCCTTGCAGAAGTTGGCAGAAAGGTAGAGCATACAACAGCCCCTGAGTACCAGCCTGCTGAGACCCCAGGAAAGCAACCTGGGAATCCAGCTGGCTTCTTTTCCACAATCTGTTTCCAAAAGGAAAAGTGCTTTTCCTCCTCAGCTTTTGTATGGCTAAGTGAGCTGTAGGCAACAAACCAGAATTTTTACTTCAGTGGGAGCCGGATGGCAATTTAGTGCAGCTTCAACAAGCAACTTTATTTTTTGGATGCTTTAGCAAAGTGAACTTCTGATTCATCAGCATTAAATGGGATCTGAGCAAAAAGCTAAATCCAACTAACATCACGCTGGAACAACAAATTTCACAATTCCATGCATATCTGAGAGACACTATAGGACATCTGCAGGCAAATGGAGTTTGCAGGAGGATGAGGTATTGCAGCTCTGTTTGAAGTTATCCCAGTGCTTTCAGACAGCTTCAGAGTTTGCTTAGACTGCTTTGTCCATGACTCAGTCTTTATTGGTATGTCTTGACAGATTTATATTCCTAGATTGCACAGAAAACCCACTTTGGTTTTCTTTTAAACTAAGAATTAGAAAAAACCCATAGTGCCAGTATTCAGTCATGCATGCCTCAAAGGGGCTTTTCTAGATTTCAACTTTAACCGAAAAAAATGTGGAGGGTGGCAGGTTCAGCTAACACTCTGAGCTATCCAGAGGTTTCCAAACTTCCCTAAGCTAAATACAGCCTTTGTGACTGTATCACTACGCTCTCCTATATCATCATGTTCTAAGTGTAGTTAATATATGACTATGCAGAAACACTGACTCATTACTCAGACTATAAACACAGGAATCAACGATTGCATAACCAAGAAATTAAGTTCCAGTAATCTTCACCATGTGCTCCTGTTAGCAGAGATCTAATAGCACATACTGTGGTAGCATTCCAATTTAACCTATTCTATTCTCTTTAAAATGTACATTGTCTTGGAATTAGCATTAAGCTGTGAATAATTTCTAAAGGAAGTAATCAGTGGAGATCATCAAGAGTGTTAAAATGAGACTACTTAAAAAAGCAGCTGAGCAAAATCAGCCAGCCAACACATGACCTAAAAAAAAAAAAGAATCACTATATTGCCAAATGTTGCTACTTCAAAATACAACAAAATAATATTTGTCAAAATAAAGCATATTATGCAGTGTTATTTATTCTTATGACCCCACAGTTATTGCTAGTGTTGGGAATTTTTTCACTCATTTGCTGATTCACAGAGTCCAGTAACTTTGCCTCTCATGAATGGCATGACATAATGACAATTTCCTATCATGAGGAGATTAAAAGTAGAGGTTCACCTTGGAAACAGAGTTTACAAAATCCTTTAAATGTCTTTGAGTCACTCAGTAACCATCCACACTCTGCAAGGGAGCCCAATGGTCAGAGGTGTAGGTATGCACACCATAGGTAAGAGACGAGGAACTCTGGAAGCTATCGAACAGTGAATTTTCACAGCAGATCAGCACAAACATATTTAACACAGGGTTTTCTGTCAGCACGAAATGTCAAAGGAAATTTGAGAATGTTAAACAGTTTTCCTGCTCTGTGGTTTGCTTGTGCTTCCTTCTTTCCCTCAGTTTCTCTCTACTGAATTCTGCTGTGCTGCATGGCATGAAAAGTACCCTTTTATTATACCGCAAGGAATTACCTAAAAGGACTTGACCAAACAAAATTTTGCTGACCTTAGTTTTTTACTTCCACAGCCTTATAAAGAAGTGATTCAGAATAGAGACACAAAAGAATTAATGAATAAAATTCCCATTTATGTAGCTAATCCCCATGGAGCAGTGTGTCAAACTGTAATGTATAATAGGGTCATTGACCTATATCTTCAGCTATGTTCCTCAGAATGATAAACACCACAGGAGAGTCAAAACAATAAAGCATAATGAAACTAAATGCCCCATAACCAGCTGTTTTCTGAAGAGTCAGTATATACGTGCCACTGGAAGTTCAGCGTCAACCAAAAACTACAGCCCAGTGGTACAAAACATATGGGTGCAATTTATTTTCTGGATTAAGAGAAAAGCTTAAAAACACCTGTGACAACAGGTAGCAAATGTTAGCTTTACTGTGATGGCCACTAAAGTTCACGTCATTTCTTTCTCAGGTTCCAGTAATAGTTGGTTTCACAGCAATATCTGCTATTGGGGAAGTCAAAAATACATTAAGTTTGGAACTTTTTCTTATTATATAAAAGCAGATTAAACACAAAGACACCAATCTTGCAAACACACATCTGTGTAAATCTCAGTCACCAAAAAAAAAAAAAAAACCCCACCTTGTATTTTCCTCTACGGGTATTGCATAAATCGATATCCTTTAAACATAACACACAAAAGGGTTTGGTCTTGCACCACTGATGTTAGTGGGAACATGGACAAGCAAATAAAAGGAAGGCTATAATGAACATTCCTATACAAGGCAGACAGTGATTCTCTGTCAAAAATACTCATAGAATGCTGCTTATTGAGCAAGAATGAAAAAATGCTGGTTTAGAAAGTGAAAATAAACAAATCTAATGCAAAAATATTAAATTCCGAGCTTTTAAAATTATGATGCAATTATTTCACAGCGGTTTCATTAAAAAAAAAAAAGAAACTGTCACAAAAAGTGCCTTTGATAAAGGCACACAGAGATAGCAGTTCTGTCCTTTTTTTGTCCATGCTAATGTGAAAGAGCAGGGAAAATTAAAGACTTGAGTCTTTCTTGTCTAGTATTTGTCTAACGCTGGATCTGGCTAGTTGTTGTTCATTTTGGAAGCTTTGTTTCTATTTTTATTTTGTTTTCCCCCTTTTGAAATTATTCATTGTGTTGTTCCTCACATGTTTGAAGCAGGTCTAGACTGTTCCCAAACTAACATTTAATGAAAACAGGTTATTCTGATTGAAGGACAGTAGCTGCTTCATATTGTGGTTTGGGGCTTGTCTCTCTGACAGCTGTATTAAGGCATCTAATTTGCCCTTTCATGAGGCCTTCAACATCATCTGGTATGGGACTGAGAATCACACAGGAGCTTTCTGCTCCAAGGTAAGGAAAAGCAAAGTGGCAATATCAGAAAAGCTGGAGCAGAGGTAGGAGGTGTGATTTATTCTGCCTCAGTGTGAGAATACCACAAAAGGATGTATTTTTTATAATGTGTCACAAGTAGGTTTGTAACAACATAAACAAAATACACAGCAGCCGTGCCAGCAGTGATCATAAATACATGTTTAGCATAGCAGCTATAATAACTTGCACATCATCATACAAGAACAAATTCTTGTCACACTCCTGTAGGTGGAAAAAATATGCTCTCTAAAATGTTCCACATGAAAATTCAATGTTCCCATTACCAGGGAGTACAGTTCTCACAGGACAAATAAGACTGCAGTCTGAAAACTATTTTAATAAATCAAAACTATATACACTACTATCTATATTCTCTTTAAAGGCTTATTTTGACTCTGGCTTGGGGTGTTGTAGACCAGATGTGGCAGTGAACATGTGCACACATTCTTCTCTCTTTCTCTGTCTCTCTTTATAAAAACACAATAGACAGAAAACAGATTCCCAGGGGATACCCAAAGCTCCTTCTAATCCCTATTTTTGCTAATAGATGTAGTATGGAAGAATAACAGAATGGAAAGACCATCCTTTAAAACAAGCAGTGGATATAATATGAGCTGAGTTATCTTCCCATTTCTGCCTCAATGTTTTCTGGGACTAAAAACACAGAAGTTCTTTTGACTCTCCTAGTCTCCATTTTCGTGTCTGTCTTCTGTCTTATCCTCTCATTTTAGACCACAAGTTCTAGAGCACAGTAATTTTTGCACTATCAAGGTAACTTTGGGAAAGTCAAACTGATGGAATCGTTCCCGTTTCAAATATTTGCTCTTTTTCATCTTTGTATAAGTCAGATAGTTGTGCTTTCACCCTCAGCTTTCATTTCTGCATATCTACACCTCCTTTGCTTAAGACCATCCCTTCTCACTCTTTACCTGCCAGGAACTAATGAGTAAGAACAGTTACTGTAGTTGCAGCCTCTGAATATGGGATGCTCAAAAATGTACACCACTCCACCCTAGAAAAACTTGATCCGAAAATGGCTATTCTAACAGCACCTAGCTTCATTATTTGGTGACCTTTTGAGGTGTCCATGGCAGAGCCCCATCAGATCCACCATTGCTGCGCTTAAGGCTGGAGCCTTGAATTAGGTCCCACCGGGGAGAGTGCAACTCTTGTTCTCCATGTAAGTAGCTTCTCCTTTCTCCTTAGTATTCTTAATCAGTAATTGCTAGCTGTGAAAAGGTGCTTAAGATCTTCCCAGCTGCATGTCTTCATTGTTCCCACATTACTTTCACATCTCAGTTCTATTGAATATACACCTTTTTTTTTATAAAGTCACCTTTTAAGGAATTTTATTTTTCTAATGTGGTCGAGACCAAGTAGGGAACTACTGATCTTCTGTTTTGTTCTACTGTCAACACTTCAAATATTAAGCACTTATTCAACCTTGTATTTCTGGTTGATCACTCCACCTGTTTAGTCCTTCTCTTTTCTCTTGGTATCCAGGGAGTCAGGGCTACAGGCTTCTGAAGTCAGTTCAGATGGTTATCTGCAATTTCTCTCTGTAGTGTTCTTCGAGGTCAAATCCATTATAGCAGGTGCTCAGACTACTTTCCACACTTAACTCTACCAGGTTTGCTGTGGCACACTCAGCAGTTCACCTCAGAGCCTGTTATCCACAGACACAGCAGATGTTAAATTTTATAGAGAAAAAGATCCTGTTTCCTGCCTCCTCTTCACCTTAAAAAGTCTTGTGAAGAAACCGGAAATTTTGATGAAAAACATGATACTAGAGGCTACTTAGTACCACCGCATCCAAAATGAAATACACCCACAAAAATTGCATTCGCATAACATACAGTATAGCTACACTCAGGAAGTTTAATCACACCAGTTGTCCCAAAGAGCTTAGAGATGGTGTTTTCTTCCTGTCATATCATATCAACTGGGAAAGAAATGTACATCAGCAAATAAACCTTCTTAAATGTTTGCAGCTGATTTGTAATGGAAATTACAGAACCAAGATAACATTATTTTCTTATGCCCCACAGTCTTGGGTAAACTGGTGTATATGAGGCAATTTTCAAATACATGAATAGATTTTAAATCCATCATAGACATACAAATGCTGAAACAGCCAGTCTCAGATATGCGCAATTTACATTCCAGTTGTAAATGGATCCATCAGGCTTTTGCATCTGGACGAAAGGGGTTCTTTTGCCTCAATTTTCAGAGGGTTTTTTCCTAACCTAATTAAGATTAAGATAATTACAGTCATTAGGACAAAGATACCAATACAAAAGGAGTGAAGGAATATCAATGTTTCAAGTGAAGTTAATATTCTGAATTTGGTTGGCATTTCCAGATTTCCCAGCCTAGCAGTGACCAGGATGGCAAGGAGATTGAGACAGCCCTTGTAAGTAGAGTTTGAAAATAGCTCATCCTCAGTTAAACTATTCAAATATCCATCTGTTCAAAAAAAATAAAAAGGCAGAAGTTGGGGTGTGGAGGAGTGGAGAGGAGAGGCTGATAAGGCTAATACCCTACCGATCAGGCACACCTTACCGTTACTGTGACATCTATATTTTGGAAACAGAACTGGCTACCTATGACTTCCATTAGCAGTCATAGGGCTGCTTATCCTAAAGACATGCTGTCTCTCCCTGCTTCTCTAGCTAATGCTGGGGGCATCACCCAAAAGTGATACAAATTTCAACACCCTCTGAGCATTCATCTGTTGCTTCTTCCACAGCCTGGTAATGCCTTTGGTCATTAGTCCAACAGACACTTTGCTAACAGTAAGGAGGTATGGAAAAAATGAGAGCTAGGGTATACAGATAAGCTTACTTTTATCTTTTTTATTCATTTCACATTATAAGCTTATCATTCAGAGCTGAGGCAGTCAGATGTGCCTCAGCTGGGCGTGCCGAAAGTTTCCATACTAACTCTGCAGCTACTTTGCCAAAAGCCAGTAGAAACACTCCAGAATGTTTTGTGACAATAAAAAGAATAAGAAAGCAGCTCCAAATGTTAGAAAAGCAAAAAGAAAAATATGTGGCCATATCATCACAGAATCATAAAGTTCTTCTCTTAACTATTCTGAAAAGTGCCTTTGATTTTCGGTAGAAGGTGCTTTGTATCTCAAAGGTACAGTACAGTAAGTTGATTATTATCTCGCAATGTGGCATTTGCTAAGATAATTACTTTTTTGTGTATGGCTGAGTCAATACGCACGTAAAATCCCTGTACTTTGTCAGTGTCTGTGGTATTGCTGCCTTTTGGCTGAAGTAATTATACCCTTTTCCTTTTCAGAAAACTTACCCAGTTTTTTCTTTCTCTTTATTACGACTTTTCTACTTGTATTTAATTATTTGAGGTCTAATGATCTGCTTCTTATTGTTTGCACTCTCATGCTATGAAATGAGCTGCAATACACTCGCTAATGTGCTTGGTTTAAAACACTGTATCAGGTACAATTATGTGAATGAATAGCCAAAAAAAATATTTCACTTTTCCTTTGAAATTCAAATATTATTATGCAAAAATACTTATTTCACAAGCATATCATATTCAAGTTTCTAAATAAACGCCAGGGCAAGAAGAAGATGTAATCCCTGGTCCCCTGTGAACAAAGCATCAGCTAACTCTATCTCTGCTGTCCCTTCCACTTACCCAGGTGTTAGCAGAAGGTCTAAAGGAGGAGACAGGAGGGTTGGAATTTCTATAGGGTATACAGCAGAAGATTAAAATTTAGAGAGCAGGACCTGGAAGACCGGGATCTGTTTCCTTGTTTTGCCATATACTACTTGTGTGGCCCTAAATAAACCATTAGGTCCTTAAGCCTCAGTTTCCCATGCTGATAAACGGGGAAAGTGTTATTAACTTACTCCCACCCTTGCTTTCTCTACTTAGATTTTACACTTTTCTAGGCACTGTGTTTGCAAACTGCATAGAGGCCAAAATTCCAGATTCTAAAAATGAATCAAAAAAAGAGAATTTATTTCAGCTCATAAAAGAAAGTCCCAACTGAGCAAGCTACTGATACATATATAACTGAAGTCAATGGGGTCACTTAAGGATATTCTTAAAGCCTTTACTGACTCAGGGCCTTAACCTCTGAGGAACACATTGATTCATAGCTTGAGGTAGTGGTTGTTTTGCTCTCTCTTTCAGTACACGCTTATTTATAAAGATTTTCCTTCCTGAGTAGACCTTATGGCCTTCCCTGTGCTGGGTTTCTGCTCAGTAATCCCACCAGTTTATAAAAATTTCTAAATATTTAATTTAAAACTTTTACATCTGGCAATTGAACCTGTCAAGGGATTGAAATTAGAGGAACAAAAATATTTTTCCTGAGAGCTTAATAGCCCAAAGTACAGCTGTGATTTTTGGGAGAATCTGTTTGAGTGCCACTTATGAATCTTGGTGAGAATGTGGGGAGTGATTGCCTTCTTCCTGGTCTTTTGCTTCCATACTCAGATAAGAGCTGTAAGAAAATAGAGAAGAAAAGATTTCAGGTGGCATAGATGGAACAGGATCAGAAGGAACAGAAACTCTCCAAACGGAGTGTCCCTGGGCAAGGGGACAGCTCAAGCAAATCTGGTTTTCAGCTCTACTGTTCAAGACACTGAGGAACAAATCATCTGCCGTGATGTTCTAACAGTTCAGCAGACCTAATTAGATACTCCCTTGACAAAGGGTTGTGGCACTCATATAAGATAGGAGTATCTCCCTAGCTGTATTAAAACAAAAAGAGAAAGGACCAGGAGCAGAAAAAAGAAAATACATGGAGGGAGAAGATCTCTCTGTTGGGAGTGAAGGTCAGAAAGAGATGAGAGAAATCCAGTGCTGCACATACATGTGCGGTATTATCATTTCAGATATATGTGCATCCACCATTGGCCAATTTGGGCTTTAATCCTAAACCTAAAGTCAAATCCTAAACTAGTAATTGTGGGCTATGCTCCTTCCTAGCTTTTTCCACACTTGCATAACAGCAAAGCATGGGACATTGGAAATGTCCTTGACTGTCCTGGCGACAGTAAACATTATTATATTATCAACCTTCTCAGCACAAATCCAACACACAGCCTCATACTAGCTATTATAAACAAAGCTAACACTGTCCCAACTGAAACCAGGACAACATCTCTCAACCTGATGAAGCCTGCATGTTTCTCCTGTTCCTAATTGCCACGTTTGACTCAAGAGGTGATCTAAACACTTAAAACCCTCACAGGCAGCAGCCCTGTGGGGCTGACTCTGATCCATACTGGCTTGGAGACCGAGGGTGAGGGGCTGTAGAATGCTACATCTGTGAACAAGGAAGGGGACTGGCTACAGGAGATGGGACATACGAGAAAGGGAAAGCACTGCAACATCCTCACGAGGAGCAGAGCATCTGGAGCAGCCATGCTGGAACCCAAGCACAGAGACACCACCACAGTGCCTAGCAAAGAGGCAGCTGGCAGGCTGCCAGGGCTGCGCAGTACAGACCCCTCAGACCTCTTTTGCAATCACCTAGCATTTTCTTGTGAGATGAGAGCATTAACAACTTTGTAATATCCATGCTGAGGAGAATGGAAATGGACCCTGAGGCACCTGTTGTTCTGGCTTCCATCTAATGAGAGTTGAGAAATATCTGTGTGGGTGCTGTGAGTATTGCCAGCACCCACACTGTGCAAATTCCACAGGTAAGTAAAGGACTTGAGTTTCCATTAGTCTCAAGCTGGCATCTTTTACAGCATAAAAATCCTATTTTAAAACAATGTTCATTCACCTGCTTTTCAAAGAGTGCACATTTTCAAACTGGCACATTGCAAAGATGAGAGACACTGCATGCCTTTCCAAATGCAACTCCCACCATCTGGGAGCAGAGTGATGGCTTTCAGCTTAGCAGGCCAGCAGGTTCATAAAGCAGCCCAGGAGCATGACAAGGCATTTCTGCCTTCAGGAGCAGCAGAATTTTGCTGGTCAGCTTTGAATGATCTTCTGCTGCTTTGTAATGCACCTGTCAAGAGGTTTTGCGAGCACAATTGTATTGACTTTTCTGATAACCTTTACCTACAAAATCATGCATGAAAACTCATCGAACAGATGCTAAACTTTTTCATGATAGCCATTCTTCTCCATTTCCTATACCCTACATATTGATAGTTTTTGCATATTTAGCAAAAATCTTTATAGCTGCACAGCAGATTTTGATAAATCCCCAATGTCACCATGAAATGCAAGTAAAAACAAAAATCTGGACTGGAGTTGTCTGTGGACTGAGATACGTGATAAATGTAGTTTAACAAGTCACTGTGCACCAGACTGAGGCATCCATTTCTGTGCACACCTTGCACATAAGTATATATAAGATGATGAGGATGAGATCAGCAGAGGGATATTAAGAACTCTTCAGTAGACATGCAGCAGCTTGTTAAGCTGCCAAAGCAAGTTTTTGTGTCTGAGCCTGGCTGCATAACCTATTCTAGGTTAATATCCAGAGGTTATCCAGTATAGAAGCATAGAATCATAGAACGGTTTGGGTTGGAAGGGATCTTAAAGATCATCGACTTCCAACCCCACTGCCATGGGCAGGGACACCCTCCACTAGACCAGGTTGCTCAAAGCCTCATCCAGCCTGGCCTTGAACACCTCCAGGGATGGGGCATCCACAGCTTCCCTGGGCAACCTGTTCCAGTGCCCCACCACCCTCAGAGTAAAACATTTCTTCCTAATATTCAATCTAAATCTAGCCTCTTTCAGATTAAAACTGTTACCCCTCATCCTATCACTACACTGACTGATAAAGAGTGCCTCCCCATCTCTCCTGTAGGCCCCCTTGAAGTACTGGAAGGCTGCTATAAGGTCTCCCTGGAGCCCCCAACTCCCTCAGCCTTATCTGTCTGTTTATATGGGTGTAAGGTAGCATTGTCAGACACTGAAACGTCAGTCAGCAGCTCTAAGAGGCTTTTTATCAATTTTTCATATTACAGCTGCATCTAGGGGCTCCATCTGCAATGACGACTTTGCCATGTTAGACATACAGTAATGTCCATTATGGCAGAAGACAGTCCCCAGCTTAAGGGCTGACAATTTCAACAAAAGAAGCAGCTGCAGCAGGTAGAGTTGCCTCACTTAACTTCAAATGTTTAAAAAACAGCTTGGAGTCTGAGGTAGTTACTTGGGCTCCCTTCAAAGTAAAAGAAAAAGCCATGTACATAAGAGGGGGAATTTTCCCCAGTTGTGTTAGACACTTCTTTTATCAGAGATAAATGTCTCCCCTCCTCCTATAAATATAGGAAGAGCCCAGACAATTACCTTGACACCCAGCCCTTGCAGAACTGAGGGTTAGGTAAGATGCCTCTCCCAATAGGAACATGAAACAGGGACACTACACCCATGCAGCTGATGGAGAGCTGGGGCACAGCGGTATCACTGTCAGCTGCTCAGGAGCTGTGTGTTAGTGCCAGACCTGAGCCCAGATCCTTTCAGCAACAAAGCTACAGGTCCTTCTTGTAGCCCTTACAGCACTGGAAAAGGCAGCTCCACGGAGCTGCAGGAGCCAGGGATGCCTCTTGCCCTAGTGTTTCGTTTCCTGTTCAGCCCCAAAGCAGAGTCACAAGAGTCCCCACTGTGCCTGCAGTTCTCCATGAAGGATTTCCTCCCTCACACACCAAACGCATGGTTGGTTCCCCACAAAGCAGAATAATTCATTATGTTTAGTAAATCAGGAGCTCAGATGCCTAATGCTAACCACTATTGACTAGGGATCAGTTACCAAAAAAGAGAAGAGAGTTGACTTTAAGGAAAGGGAAGCATAATGAGTGATTGCAACATCACCTACAATTAATTATCGTGATGGTCAGTTACAAACAATTTCAAGGCAGGTTTTGGTTTCAATGCCGCTGTTGATAACACACCTTCTGGCTAGCTGTGCTGGAATCTCCCTGAGCAGTGTGCTTGGTGTCTCTCGTTCCTTGCTCTGTGGGCTCACATTCAGAGAGCCATTTGGCCTGCAAATTTTCTGGATTATCTATAAACACAGTGAAAGGAGACAGTTATTGCACGAAACACAGAGAGTGCACCTGCATGCTAATGAGTTAAATGTCATGACAGAAACGCAACAACGTTCCATGCTGCCCTCTAGAAAGAAAGCTATTTACTTCTGTAACATTTCAAACAGAAAATTACAGTGTAACTTCTTGTGTCAATGCTTAATTTATTTTGTAATAAATGCATATTTATTGCACCCCTATTTTAATCCACTGTTGTGGATTCTGCCTGCCCTAGAGGTGCTGTTCAGATTGGTTATAATATTTTCTGTCTGAGACTGCTGTACACTTGAAGCTCTATTACGATGCGAGTGTTCAGATCAAGAAACAGCTTTCATTCCCTTCCAAATGCCCCCGAGTTATTATTTTGTTATTTTTGTTTTATTTTACCTTAAACTGAAGGGGTTTCTAGTACCAATAAAGCACAGACTGAAGACAGCATTAACTACAAAGCATATAGCTGGTTTGTTTTGTTTTTTTTTTAAATCTACATTGCAACTGTGATAAAAATCAACAATACCAGTAAAGTCAGGGCTAAGGCTGCGGTCAAACTTTGATACTCCCACTGTAGTTAAGAATTACAGCAGCACACAGCCCACAGGACACACATCAGTATAAACAGAGCTGTGGATTACAGCATACAACATTGCAGCATATCTGTGAGCTGATTTCAGACTTCTGCAATGCAGACCCAAAGAAACTGAAGAGAAACTTTTTCTTTCTTCTGTGGTTTGAGGCTGATTCACTCTGACAGTGATTGAGAGTTATCATAAGATGGCTGTTTGACCATCCATGCAAAATGAGATGGATTTACTTTATTTACGTGGTGGGTTTATCCTTCTTCATAACTGACGAGTGCCTGCAGCACAGAATAACTTCTCGTGGTTGATACAAACTGGTAGTGATGGGTGAACTTCTAGGTTCTAATTTTTAGTTCTTAAAATACTGTAAAAGAAAGAACTGTGCTCTTCTAGCTCCATTCATGCATAGCCTCAGAGAACCTTAGTTATGTCTCACCAGCAAATGCCATGGGTGCATTACTGTGCCTATGAGAGTAGCCTGTCCCATCAAGGCCACATGAAAACTGTCGAGGGCAGAGCAGTGAAGAGGAACTACCTAATCTCCCATCCAGCTTTGTCCTTAAGACACCAACCCATTCTTCAAACACAAAAATACTATAAATTATTTTTTTATTGGATAAATTAAATTTCTAGTATCTGTAGTTGAATTTCTAGTATTGGTACAGTTGAAATAAACAATTTCAGAATTAGGTGTTGACAAAAGGAGTATTCCATTTAAATTTAAATAATATATTACTTGTGCCCTGTCCCTTTATGACAGTTGTCTTCTGATGTGGGTTTCATAAGGGCACATCCAAGCCAGACCTCATGGAGGCAGCAGAATCAGGAGACCTGAGCAGGTTTTTTTTGTCTGCCCTTCAAGCGTCTTATGCCCTCTTTAGCTCATCAATTATCCTGCAGGACCGCAGCAACCTCTGGATCTTACACAGAAGTGCAGATTTGCTAGATAAATAAAGTGTCTTTATCCCACCTCATCTGCTCATTTCATGCAGGACAAGACATGATACCCAGTGAGACCCCTCGCACCCTCAAAGTGCAGCCCTGGCAGAGCTGAAGCAGGGCACACTCCAGCCTCATACAAGCACCATTTCAGAGGGCAGCACTGGGTTCTTGCAGCCCCCGTGGCTTGCCTCATTCTGCTGCTCCTCTCCAGATGCTTGTGGGCAGAGGAGGCATGTGAGCACTGGCTGCTCCACAAGAGGTAAAGCCTCCAGGACAGACCACTGTGCCTCTGTTGTGCAGACCCAGCCATGCTGCTTCCCGCTCCCTCCCTGCACAACAAAGGAAGGAATGATGGTGGGGGGAGTAATCTGAAAGTATTTTTCATAAGTGGTTTCACAGTACCTTCCGTATGACTAATCCACGGCATCCCCATCCACCCTATGCCTCCCTGCCAAGTGGAGCACTTCTCCTTTGGAAGGAGAAAGGGGGGAAATTCTGCAATATTTCTGAGAGAAGACCTGGCAGCACATACTCTTTCTGCTGCAGTCAGAGTTCAGAGCATAAAGCATTTCCACCAAACAGGGTCCCAGTTTTGCTCACACTGCTGTGAGGGGGAATTGTTAAAGGGATCAAAACTGCATTCCTGCTGCTGCAGTAAAGCTGAGAGGGTACTGACCACCTCCCGGTGAGCCCTGCGCATTTACAGGCCCTTTACAATGCAAACTCTGGTATGTAAATACACACTGAAGGCTTTTAAGATTGAGCGTTATTGAACCACCAGGCTGACAACTCAAAGCAGGAATATTCTGTTGTGTAAATACATGCACAGGGAGTGTTCCAGGTCCTCCTTCAGTACTCTCAGCATGCCAACAGAGTGCTTCAACACCCAGCATGAGATGATCATTTCTGATTCTTCCGTTTAGAGAATTCCCCAAAGGTGGCCCTGGGCCATCTATTTTTTGGAACAATGTCAGCAATACGCACATTATGTCTGTAAAGAATGACGCTGTTACTGAATCATAGAAACAAGAAAGCCATCTAACACACTCAGACAAAAAAAAAAGAAGACAAAACTGTTTTTATGAGCCAGAAATAAATCTCAAACACAGTAGCTTTATATATCTACTGAAAATGCAGACATTGTCTTTGATATGTAATAGCTGTGCAGATGGAGAGGTCTCCTTAGTGTTTTTTACTGCTTCTCTGGAAAATGGGGCATGATTCTCCCTCAACAAGGTTTGCTTATGGGCAGCCCTCTCCTCCCACCTCTCCCTCCTCTTGCATGCCGTAGTGCTTGGCAGCGCTCTCAGGAGGCACGTGTCCTGCAGCTCCAATGTGTTAACTAAACAAAACCTGGCACAAAAGCCCTGCAAGCAGCTGAGAATCTCAATATTCCTCTTTGCCTCAGCTAATCCCAAAAAAAGCCAAGCATGCTGATGAGTCTTCAGGAAGCAGCATAATGAAGCTGTGCAGGATTGTGGCCCTAGACAGCTCCTGTACTTCTTCCTTGCTGCCTCAAAGGGTCACCTAATTAATTGACTTTATTGAATCTCTTCTTGGGTGCAGGGTGTTGGTGCATCAGCTAATAAAAACAGAAACGAAGCTAGCACTTACAGAAAATAACAGTATCAGGAGTAGGCAGGGTGCTTGGTATTGTGTCACAGCTCGTAACAGGGTGCCATGGTTGACATCTTTATTAACTTGGTGGATGGTCCTCTGTGTGCAAATGTGTGCGCATCTGCCTGCGTCACAAGGAAAAGAAAGAAAAAGCAGATGTATAAAAGGTAACCTTAATACAGTATACAATATTTCTGTAGAGATTGAAAAACTATTGTAAAAGGGATATGGGCAGTTTTAAAATATTTTACTACACACGGACAGTAGGGTATATAGTGCCTTTAAAATAATTATATTTTAACGCTGTTTTACTGAAATTCTTTTAAAAATTACGTATTTGAAAGTGCTTGGCTTAAAAAAGTTTTTACAGATTCTGGTGGTATAATGAGGTCAAGCTGCAATCTTGCAGAGTACAGTATAAATGAGCTAATTAAAACTAATTTCGACCATTTCCTGTAGAGCATTAACTGGTAGAATATATTACTTCCAAACGCAAAAACAAAATGATCAGCAAAGACTTTATTCATTTAGGACCCACCACAGACCTAAAGACAAGGGTACATGCTGCTTTTTTAAATGTCAGAAATCCATTTCACAGTGTTAATGCTCTCTCAATGCCCACTTCATATTTAATCAGGAAGCTACTAACATTTTCTCAAAAAAATAACCTGTCTTTGATGTTGATCATATCTGTATGTTGTTCAGTTGGGTGAATCAAGTATAAATGAGAAAATTTTGAAAATCTAAACAATGTGGCCACTCAAAGCTGAGCATACACAGAACTGCTCAGTGGGGTCAAAACAAAACCGAGTATTCACTCCAGGGAGTATCTGGCTATACGATTTGCTCTCCTGCCATTTTAGCCTTTTATCCTGCAAAAATTTTCTACGCACATATCTCCTCTCATTCTGAATTATCTTACTAAGAATCTTGGTCGCAACCTTCACTGATTCCCATAAGAGCAAATTCTCTACTTTTCAAAGGTTTTTCCTTCTCTTTTATTAATGTATTTGTTTCTGCAAGTGAAATACTGCAAGCCTAGATTAAAACCGCACCTGCTTCAGTATACACTGTGCAAGTATCATCTTACAGCTCTGCAGATTTATTTCCATATCGACCCAATTAGCATTTCTTCTATTTAACTTCTAAGTGCCCGTAAACCAAGATAAAGTTAGCTAAATACCATGGGAGCATCCATGGTACTTCAGCCAAGACCAGCAAACTCATTTAACCACTGACCTCAAGCAGGCACGAACCTCAGATTTTGGAACAGAAAGGCTTAAGGAACTTATGCTTTGCTTTTTTAAAGGATGTGAATTTACTTAACAGAAAGCACTTCAAGAATTAGATAAGACAGTCTTACAAAACCAAAGGTTTCTGGTAAAATAGCATTCCTATCCATACTCTGTTCCCAGAAATGTAGTAGCTCTCATACCGTTAAGTTTTAATAGCAGTTCATCATGGTTTTTTTCCCTTCTTCCCTGTTTCAAAAGCTTAAGATTTAATCTGTGAATTATTCTTAAAGAGAACTGTGGTGACTGATGCAAATATTAGAGACAGCAAGCTTTAGAGGGTTCTCTTTTTGCTAGATGCTGTCTTAGAGCAACATCTAGTGGCCCACTAGCTCTGCATCCTCCCTCAAAATCTTGTGATGCAAAAGAGTTACAATGATAAATCAAGTATGAGAGGGTATGACAGGTTTACACTCACACACACAGACACACACACACAAACACAACTCAGAGAGTAGGAGGGATTGTCCCCAGCCGGTCTGGGAAACGACTTGCACACCTTTACAGCATTTTCATTATATTCAGAGTTTAAAAGTCTGAACTTGGACACACAGATTGATAAGAACTTTTGGTATCTTACCTTGCTTTTTGTAGCTGCACCCATGTTTAAAACTCTAGGGCTTTTGTCTGAGTTCATGCCAAAGAAGTATGTTTTCTGTATAAATTTCTTCATTTAAAAATAAAAGATAAACATGCACATTCTTTCCTGACACGGCACTCTGTTTCTCTATTTGTATGGCTAGGAACTATTTGCACAAGATTTGGCACCCTGACTCAAGCAGTTAATTCTTACTCTTTTCTATAGTCTCCTTGATTTCAACAGGAATCAATCCTATTCATTTGATTTCACATTAAATCTATTTCAATTATGTGCTTGAGGAGTTGCATTTGTACCTTAGACTAGTGTGGCAAAGTTGCTTTGATCTCCTTGAATTGTATCTCAAATACCCTCAGCACAAAACCTACCTTGTAAATTATTCAGGATTGGTCTATACCCTCTGCAGAAGAAAGAAAATAAAATTATTATGATTTTAGACATACTCAGGAATTAAAATCTATGAGAATGCTATTTAAATAAAAATATCGAAATAGCTCAAGAATCCCCACAAATATTTCAAAAGTCAAATTTTCAATAATAAGGAAGGTTAGTCCTCTTACAAAGTCACAAAGACATTTTTAATTAGTTAAATAGTATGAAAGTAGAACATTTTTGTAACTAGGTTTTTATGATAGGTAAAGCCAGCAAACTGATGGGGAGCATCAGGTGAGATCATGTGTAAAACTCTGACTGAAGAGTTAAGTTGTTTTAGCAGCAGCTTTTCAAGTGCTGAAAGATTTTTTTTTCCACCCTTCATTCTGGTTTAGCAGTTTTGTACAGTATTTAGTTCATTCAAAATATAAAAACTGAGTGGGATTAAAAGGTGATAGTTTGCCTTCCTCATCCAATCTATAAGCAAAAACAACCCATGAAAGACTAGAAGCTAATTATTTTAAAATCTTGGGGAAATTCTAACCAAAAGGAACTTGTTTAATTCACTAGTTACAATGAATAATTTCTCATTAATAAATAAGTTAGCTCAAACTACAAAATTTTTTAATTTAAAAATATGTCACCAGTCTATTTAAAGTAATTGTATTTCATTAATAAAAGGCTTTAAAAGATGCATTTTCTGCAATTAAATAGAACTCCAATTTAACAAAATTTCCATCCACAGTAGTTTAACACAAAATAAATGTGTCAGACAATAAACAAGAAATGTCATGTGACATTTTAATAATAAAATGTTAGAGTAGCAGTGTGTAGGTTTACATTTAGTTTACATTTACATTTAGTTGTAAATCAACGTCTCTGCAGTTAGCAATAAATAACAACCAAGCATTTCTGAAGGAAATAATTTGAAAGGAAAACAATGATGCAAGACTAAAACTAGTAATTAGTTCAACCAAAATTTGTTGCCTCATGATAGAAGCTGTGGCTGAAAACACTTGGTGTATTAATTCTTGCCTAGAAGTGCGATATAGACTATTTTTAAGCAACAGTATTGCATTTTTGTTCCTTTTCAAATTTCTTCAGCTGAAATTGAGCCCAACAGACACATTCTTAACAGCATGTCCTTGTGTTTACCGCAAAATAAACAACCTGTGACAAACATCACATCATCTCAATGACTGAGAAACACTGGGCAGTGTCTAATGAGAAAAAAAGGAGGAAAAAGGTACCAAAGCTACAGAAACCCTCAAAATAAAGAGAAGGCTGTAGAACTACTCCTCCATCATAGGATGTCAAGTGAGCAATGCAACCATAGGCAATAAGATGAGGGAAGGAAAGTTTTGCTCCTCAGCTTCACTGGCAAGTCCAGCTCTCATGGGCACTCCTCATGAATAAAGAAGATGTATTTACTTTGTAAATATATCAGAATAGTTAACAGAACAACATTTTTTAACTGCAATATATTGTTGAATCCAGTATGGTATAAATGCCAAGCTCTGGGTCCTACATGATCTCTGTGAAACCTTCGGACAGGATGACCGATTCCACTTCATGCACATATTAGGGGACACTTTTAAAGACTGACAATATCTCTTCCCTGTGATGAAAGAGGGTATTCATACCACTCAGCTTTAGACATCTAATTTAAACAACTGTTCTCTCTAGGTTGCCAATAGCCAGTGGAGAGAGAAACGGGTTTTTCCTGGAGGTGACTCAAACCATTTAAATCAAAGCACTCTGGAGAGCCCAGCAACAGGAAGGATTTGAGTAATAGGTTGATCATATCCGCTACCTAAGACTTGATGGTGTGAACACTTCCTTAAATCTCTTCAGATTGATTCAGCTGCTCATTATGAGTCATTGCAGTTGAACAATTTGGAGTTTAAAACTTGCTTTGGTTTGAAACATTTCCTTTTCCTCCTATCCGGACAAAAAAAGTAGGATTTACTTCATATATTTAAATAGGATTCTTTTATAACCCAAAGGCAGCTGAAAGGATTCTGCTGAATCCAAATACCCTCTCAAGCGTGGAAAGCTATGTCATAAAGGTGAATGTTACAGGAATTAATAAAAGTATAAAACCAGAATTTTATAACAGAAACTGATCTGAAACCTGCTGATGACCTCTCTGTAAAGCACTAGGTTGAAGTCCTTTTCAGATATACCTCTATTTAAGCACATGCTGAGTGTAAGCATCTTTGAGAGTTGAATTATTAGGTCTGACAAATTGGTAGATTATAAGCATATGGATAAAGACAGCCTGAGAATATGTAACTACTACAGCTAGGTGCATTTAGAAGTCTTTCCACCATTAAATTGCAATCCCTTCACCTTTTCAATAACTTATTGTAAGAGGAAACAGTATTTAATCATCTTCAGTGTACAGTATCTGAGAGAACTGGCTAAATTGCAACCTTAGCATTATAAATTCAGGATTGCACCGTTCTTCTCAAGATTGTTGTCACTAGCTTGATTTTGTCTGTGTCATTTTCTGTCCTTCTCACAGTGCCACAAGGAGGAGATCAAAAAAGTCTAATGCCCACTAAACCCTGTGGAAGAATTAATTTCTCCTCTATCTTATCATGTGTCACAGAGTTTAGTGACCTGACAATATTATTTTCCACATTTGAAGCCTCAGTAATAGACATGTTTTGTTAAAGAGTTTTACCCAATGGAATAAATGAATGGTAAAACCAGTATATTATTAATTTTCCAAGCAGGATTCTGATGGTTCGCAAAATAAATATATTATATTAAAACCAGAAGAAACAGCAGCCTGAATCTTGCCATTAGCAATAATCTAAGAATAGTGTAACATTTTTAGTGACAATAATCATATAACAAAGCATTCTTGGAGGCCGAGAATAACCCTGATTTACTGGGTTGTTTAAGATCCACTGCTAGCAGGTATTGAATTACTCCTGATGGGTGGGTGCCAACTTCCCTTTACACTGTGAAAAAGCACCTATTGATAGTCTTGTAAATTCCACAAAATGTAGAAAAATCCTATAACTATGTGTGTTGCCTGTTAGCACTTCTTCTTTCTTCATAAAAATACAATAAAATTGTAAATAAAAATAAAAACAAAATTCTAAACTAAACTATGACAAGACCAAACAGCTCCCATGTCTTTGGTTGCAAGTCTTTGGTTGTAAGATCAGCTACTCTGAATTTCAGATTTCAAACATACATGGAAAACAGGATAGCAGAAGTCCTTATTGACTGAAGGGCTAATAGAGAAAAAATAAAATCTGAAACTTTATAGTACATGAGAGATAGTTTTTGACAGCAGAGCTATTTGCAGAATGAAACTAAGCAGACCTCAAAGTCAACATGGAACTTACAGTTCACTACATTCACCAACTTGAAATTAAGTATTCTTATTTGTAAAACTGAAAATCTGTAAACTTTCAAGTGTTGCCCTAAAACTAAAGTGATCACTCTCACAAAAGTGGTTATTGCTTTATTTATGCTCTTCAGGAACATAAAGAAAACTGTCTTGGTTTCTCTCTCTTGATCTTTCTCAAACATTTCTCTCTCTTGACTCTCAGAAATACAAAATCAACACATTTCCTGCTTAGAAGGACCAAAATAGGACCAGGGCAGGAGGGTGTCATCTGACAGAAGGCAGTAAAGATAGAGAAAGGGAGGATACGAAGACATCCAAAAATACCAAAACCAAATATTAAGTCTCTGGTGCTTGATGGGTAACTGGAACAGATGAGGAACAGAGAAAAGGATCACTGGGAGGGGTTGTAGATATTTTCTACCGAAATTTTAATGCCCTCTAATTCAAAATGATACAGATTTCCAGGATTATTTATTTCCTGTTCATCTCAAACCCCACCACATTGTTCAATCCAGAATCATTTCAAATAAAGTTCAGAAGGTTTAGGACAGCTTTTCCAAACGCTGTCCAAATCTTCTCAAGGAAGCACTTTCAGAGCTGAGGGGCTGGCTCAGCTCTGTTGCCTGTTGTACACTCAAAAGACCCTCAGTCCACAAGTGACCATAATGTTTGGCCAACCGTATGAAAAGAGAACTGTACAAACCCTCCTATTTTGGTTTTCAAAAGTAACTAATGATATACAGGGTACTCTCAGTGAACAGCTTGGGATGCCTTGAAAATGTCTCATTTTCAGAAAATCTTATTTTTCTTCTTTGTTGGACGCACCACAACTACACACCTAAAATAATGAAGCATTTTTGATGTCTTGTTCTACATAGCCCCACTCAAATAGGACATCATGAGATTACATCACACCCTAGATCTTAATGCTCAAGCAAGCACCATTGTAGAGCACAGAGTTCTGAAGCAAAACTTCACTCACCACTTTATCAGGAGAGACAGTGTCTCAGGGATCAGTACTGAACGAATAACCCAGTTACCTTCTTAGCAAAGCATGATCATAAGTTGTTTCACTAAGAATGAAGGTTTTAGTACTATTGACAGAGAGGTAGTGAAATTCTCATGCACTAAGACAAGGTTTTAAATTTATGTCACCATCTGATGCTATTATTTGAAAAAATCTAATAAAATTATATGGTTATTAATCATCTAACTGTGAATAATTATTGATCGTATGACCTCATTCAAAACTACTCACTTATAAAATCTGTTTATGTCCAGTGTTTTAAATATATATATAGTCACCTGATAACTCCTAAATGCAAAGTGTGTTTGCATGTATTGTATACATGAAGAGGTGAGAGAGAGAGGTCAGAAAAATTATGTCACATAGCCACATCATTATAAAAAGGATGTCTTATTATTTGGCTTGATCTGGTTATTTGTGTTTAAGAGACGCAGGTAGTTTAGTATTCTGCATTTACAGAGATCCTAGTAAAGTGGGGTAAAGTGACATTGAATAGGCCTGGAAAACGTCTACACAGTTCAT
This sequence comes from Pterocles orientalis, assembly GCA_011057875.1. Lineage (NCBI taxonomy): Eukaryota > Metazoa > Chordata > Aves > Pterocliformes > Pteroclidae > Pterocles > Pterocles orientalis. Next base: position 255,289 of record WKFP01013996.1, on the reverse strand, counting down.
ATTCTCATGGCAACACTTTATAAAATGTTGAGTTTCATCTGCTCCTGAATTGAGAAGATTGATTTGCCTGTCATGTTGAATAGAGTCTGAAAGAAGTTTAAGGAACAATTGACTCTGAGCAGAGCTGCAGCAAAGTCTTCTGGGCATCAAGTGGAAGTCAGCTCAAGATTTCCAGGATAACTTTAATTGTCTCAGTTATGAAAAACAGCAACATAACTCACTGTGGACTGAAAGATTCAAGAGGATTTTCATAATTAAGTCTAAGAGAAAAGCTTCTTTAAAAGCTGCATTTGCATAAATACAGTTAAATCTCCATTTGCATACGCTTAGCAGAAAAAAAATCAATACAGATTTGTCTTTATATTATTTTCATTCTTATTTTCACTTTTAAGCACAGTTCTTCAAACTTAATCCACACTGAGATTCTTGCTGAATGAAAGAGAAGAAAAAATGAAACAGTGCTGGCATCTCAGTGTGGATGCGCATGATGAACGTGCACCCTTACCATCACTTAATGATGCACAGTCACATCATCTCAGGTTGCAACGCAGGCAGGGTTGGGAGCAGGGGATCCCTGAATGATGCAGTTAGAGCCTACAATACACAGCAGGATTAAGATTCTGCTGTCTGCTTGCATCTCTCCGCCCATGAACACCTGCAAATCATACATCTAGAAAAATTTCCTCCCAAAAATGAAGACCTCAGTTAAGTCAGTACCAAACACAATAAGAGGTTTAAAAGTTTGTTTCTGCCCACCTCCTTTTCAGGCAGTTTCAAACTTTTTAATTCCTGGGCATACAGAGACCTCATCCAATGTGTCCATGTTAAATACACTCAGGTGTCATCCCAGACATTTCCAAAGTCTTTAAGAGCAATTAGTGTTAGAAAGAAAAATCAAAGCTCCCAGATTGGCATCACCCCCTCGTGACATATTTATTTCAAAGATTCTGGCTAGGGATCGTTGTATCCTACCAAGTGACAGTGCCACACCTGGATCACTGTATCTGACCAAGTACAGTGCCATACCTGGGAACAGAACAGGTCTGCAGGGCTTTGAGAGCCTTATGTCCTTGTGCTGCTCTTCACCATGCCACATTATCAACAGGGTCAGAGGTACCATATGTGAGGTGTTGGACACTAAAATGTTCAGTCACTGGCATATTGGGTTGAGCGATAAGTTGCTGATAGACAGGCTTGGTCCCCACTAACTGGGGCAATTCCCTCTCTGAGGCAGGTAACCTGAATGAATGCCTTACAAAAACGTAAAATAAGAACATGCAATTCTTTAGAGGGGACTCTTTTGTCTTCTCTTGTGTTTAGTACTGAAAATGAAAAAAAAAATAGAACAAAGTACCGGGCGTGCAACATGATGGATGCAAAAAACTCATCTCTGAGTTGAAGCGCAGAATGAAGAATTACAATTGGATTTTTGAACAATTGGACTGAAGAGAATTGAAAAATATTTTTTCAGATAGAAACACACAGTTAAACTGAAATTTGAAAACGTTCATTTCTATGAGATTTTAATTAAGTAAAATGAAAATCATATTGACAAAGTTGACATTATTAACTGTTTCAATGAAATCAGACTTTGAGACCATCTCAAAAAAATTACCAATATAAAAATTCTTTGCTAAAACAAACACAAACTGGAACACTTAGGTTCACTCATTACATAACACTTGTTATACGATATGTATGTGTATATAGATATAAAAATATATATAAAAACCATCATCATACATATATTCTGTTTATTTTTTGGGTAGGTTACACACTATGTAAATCATGGGATTGTTTTTCATTATAATAATTTCATAATGTGATATCATATCAACTTCTCAAAAGAAAGTGAGTTGTTTAGATCAGATGAAATAGAGCGAACTGAGGAGCACTGCCTGGCCTACAAAAGGCAGCAGCTCTTGTGGACCAGGCTCTGCCACACATGGGTTACTAAGAAACATGAAATGCAAGTTGCAGTTGTTGACTGATGTTGCAGTTGCTCATCACAGACTGCCTAAAACATTTGCTCATTAAGTCCACTACACTTCAGAGGTGAGCTGACAGCTATATGTACTCAGTACCAGTGTAAACACCACATGCCAGTCACATACTTCTATTTTCAGGCCATTATTTCAAATTTGGCTAATGAAGAATGAGTGCTTTTACATCAGTGCATTCCAAGGTTGAGCTGCTTTATAGCGTGCAAACCCAATCACCTCCACTGGCCATGTTCCCAACTGGCAAGCTGAAAAGCTGGCCATAAAATTGCTTTATAAAGTGATAGTGTGAACGTTGGCAATGTTCAAGTTAAGGTTGTGTCAGCAATAGTCTTTCAATTACAAACTCCCACTTTTCAGGGGGTTTTATGCCTTGAGATAAAATCAAATTGTAATTCTTCATTCAGTGCCTCAACTTGGTGGTGAGGTTTTTGCGTCCATCTTGTTGCACCCTTGGTATTTATTTCTCACTGATTCGTTTTCAGTACTAAACAGGAAATATTACAAAATAGACACATGTAAAGGCTTGCAGCATACAGAATGAGTACTGCTTCTACCATTTTTCTGAAAAAGGGAAAGAAGCCTCAAATTCCCTGGCAGCAAAAATTCCCTTTTTACCTCAGAGTATCTACCATGCATCAGAAATTCTAAGCTAAAAACACAGCGGAGACAAAATCTGCACCCTTGTGCAAAGTTACCTTCTGTATTGCTTTCACTTGTATTTTTACCTCAGGCTACCTGAAATACATAGTACCCTGAGGTAAAACACAGCTTTTGTGGTAAAAAAGACAAGCCCTAACAAGGCTCTGGATCCTGCGAACAGTTCAAAATAGGTTTCTTCTCAAAGAGGCATTAATAGCCTGACATCAGGAGCCATGCATGCAAAAAACATCACAGCCCTTCTTAGGATGAAGCCCTTGTTAGGACTGTAGCATTTCTCCTTATGCCCAACGTAAGAGATAGTCAAGGCTTCTTAGCATGCAAAGCAGCTGCCTGTACAAAGCTGGCTGGTGCGAGGGGCCACCTGGAACAGCACAGTTTTGATTTCCTCTTTCAACTTAGATGATCCTTTATCTTGTCTGAGCAGGCGCTGTAATGTTCTTAGATGGTGGTTAATTAGAAGTCAGGGCTGGAGTTGATAACTAAGATGTCTTTTATATAAAAACAAGTAATTTAAAAAAAAAAAAAAAACTTAGGTGAAAAGAGCTGATGAGAGGAGAGAAAAATCTCTGTCTCCCCCATTACCTGCCACTGCTTATCTGTCTAACCAGCTTAACTGCAACACCCACGATGCCTCCAGGATGGCCACACTTAATCACAAAGTTGACAGGGCCAGATACAGTTTTAAAAACCATATGAAATCCCCTTGTCAGCTTGCACATATAGCTGAGTCAATCGGTCTGCTGTACCCCTAAAGAGAGCCCTCCGAACGCAGGCTGCTCGTGCAGCCCACCCTGCTCCCAGTGCACCACAAACTCAAATGGTTATAAAGGAGGGAGGGCAACAAAATCAGAGGCATCATTTTTGTGTCCGATGTTCTAACCCTTTCAATAGTTTGTGGTTTGTCTTTTGAAACTACTTTACCAAAGTTACAGAGAGAACTACTGGAGAAATATTTCGTCTGCATTTTTTAAATGAGAAAATGTATCCTTCAAGTAGTATTTTAAATTTTACAACACTGGGTTTGTTTTTTTTTTATTCCCATCAAAACGCCAAAACACCACATTTTGGTTTAGGTTGAAAACACTCCAATAAAAACATTTCATTTCTGTTTTGAAGGTGAGTCTTGACTTCTCTTTACAGCTTTATACAGACAAGCTCTGTCACAGCCTATATTCTGCTGTGGGTCTCAGTTTCTCTTGTTAAAACCTTTTTCATTCTCTACAAATATTTCTGGAGCAGACTTAAAAGTCTGACCCAATGAGTGTAAAGAAATTATTCAGAGAGAAACAAGTCCAACAGACAAGAAAGATCTGTAGCCAATAGGTTTGTGCTGAGAAGGAACTGAAAAGAAGAAAGCAGAGCCCTAGCAGATCAGTTCAACGGTTTTCTGTGCAGACTGTTGCTGAACTTTGACAGCACAGTTAGCATTGCCCAGAGAAAAGAGACACCCTCAAGTCCCTTATAAAGACTTGACCTTTCCAGCGTATATTCTTATATACTGTATACACTGGTTGCCTGAAGTCCTCAAGTGCTGCAGCAGCATGCATGATATGCAGTGCTGCTTCCCACTTGTTTCAATTGTTTCAGGGTAGCACCAGCAACATTCAAGACACGTTTAAATAAGACTTCTCATTGTGCACAGGACTAAGTGTTTAATGGGAATGTCACCAGTATGGCAAGAAAATACCCCGACCTTGAAAATTTTCAAAGCCAAGGGTTACAAGACTGAATACAAATATTTATTTAGACAAAAATTTACTGCACTTGGCTTTATCATTCCAAGTTAGTCACTTTTCAGTTTTCCTAAATATGCTCAGAAACAGTGATTTGTGACAGAAAGGAGAAGAGTGGATATCGTTGCTATGGAAACAAAAACATTATTCTTCTGCTCCAAAAATATTGTCTATTAGAGACCACTGAGGGGAAAAAAATAACATATGTATATAATTAATTTTACTCTCTGTCATGTTTTTCAGATTTCAAAAGATTGTTTCTGTCAGGGTTTTCAGAAACAGAGATACTTAACCACAGTAGGAATCTTTACAAGCGATGGGGTGCACCTTTGCTAACGTAGTGAAGCGAAGGTGCATTTCTCCTTGCTATCCCCATGCTTCAGTGGGAATTTTATTTCCTTGCTCGTTGTTGTATTGAATAGGACATTCAGACAGGAGCTAGATCTGTGTTTTATATTTGGGACTTGGAGCTATTGCCTCTTGATGTATTGCTGTTAAATGGTCAAATAAAAACAAGGGAGATTTTTTACGAGCAGACAGTTTGTTAAAATGCGGGTGATCATTGTTCATTCCCTAAAAGCTTTGCTAGCTTTTTCTTTATCAGACTGAGCGCCTTCCTTTGTTCTACATACAGATGACCTTGGACTTTAATCCTAGTGGTAAAGCTCTAATTTTCTTCAAAACTGCTGTGAGTTCTGGCATTCAACAAGACCGGTGTTTTGCCATCAGTCTGGACAGAAGTACAATCTTCCTTGCATACCTCTACAAAAAAAAAAAAAGCACTCAGGTACCGCCTCTGCTTAGATGCCATTTTGGTCAGCTTGATTTTTGTGCAAGAGAAGAATTCAAATGAATATTTTTTTTAATTATCAAATATGCGTATTCTTAAGCAACTTCCTACTTTGTCCTCACATTCATGTAGAAAATATATTTCATTGCTGATGGGGAAGCACACTGATATACTCAAGTATCTTCACTGTTTCAATTCCCTCTGTTTTGGAAGTAGTAGATACTTTGTGCTCCTCTTGTCTTTCACGAGTACCTTGTAGGTAATTATGTGATTTCTTATTAGCTTTTTGTTGATTTGAGCTTATTTGGTGCAGTCACTTGTGATTCTGCAACACATGTTCCATCATCTCTTTGATTTTTTCCTAATTAATTGAAGAGTCTGATCATCCACTTCCAACTAGTTTTTAAGTACCCTCAATTATTTTTTGTTTGGGAATTGATTTAGAGTTGAAGCATGTATCAACTAATTGCACGATATAATAACACAAAACTGTAGGAATTAAAAAATATTAATGCATACTTAACATCTATCCTAGATGCCAATATTTATACACACACAGAGGATGCTGCTGCAGGCCAAAATTAGAAGACAACAATAATGCAGTTTATTCAAGGTCTGTATTTCTCTAGTAAATTCAAATCAGCATGAAGAGTATATCCCTTTCAGACTAGCTGTTGAGCATCTTCTGCAGTAACAGGAGTTTCTACATGACAGAGGTTTCTAGCAGAGGTTGTACTTTTAGATAGTGTTACCCAGTTCACATTCAGTGTGAGGTATTTCTCCAAATGCTTTGACTGCTGTATCCACCTTAAAAAAAAAAAACTCACAAAAAAAAAAAAACTCACAAAAAAAAAACCACACATACCTTTAATTTCTCCTGTTTCTCATTCAAATGATGTCAAGTCATGCAACCAGCATCAACTTGTGTTCTGGGAAAACCACAAATTTTCACAGGAAAAAAAAGTGTTTAGAAACACTTCACAGCTGTTAAAACATTAAATGGGGTTATTTTTCAGTATATTCCATCCCTGTAGTTTAGCTACATCATAATATCAAAAATGTAGCTGTACAGGCATCAGAAAACAAAACAAAACAAAAAAGCAGGGAGGAGAAGAGGAGGAAAGAAACTCATATATGATCTTTGGTGGTTTTAAGACCCACTCAGAATATTGTGCCTTCTTCAATGATTAAAAGTTGTTCCTTCTTAAAATGTATCAAGCTCTCATTTTTATGTGCATGGATATTAGCACACCAGAAATTCAACCTGTCACTGAGAAAAAGGGTAATAATAAGAAAGAGAAAAACATTCAAACAAGTAAAACCAGTGCAAATGGAAACCTTTCACCAAATCCTTGAAAGGCATTGACATTCTGAAGAAGTGCAAACACTCAGGGCCTAGATTTCCCAAAATAACAAGTGATGGCAGGTGCTCAGCTGGCACTGACACATCAGGTAGCCATCACTCTGAGAGAATAGGTGCTCTCTGAAAACCTAGTGCTTTTAAAAAGATTGAAAAGAAAGCACTCAAACACCAAAGTGCCCAAAAAAAATCATTTGTTTTGCAAATACACATTTTGCTTCTTTCTAAAATCTTTCAGTGTTTCCTCTCTGCATATGTCTTTTCTTCCTTTCTCTCTCTGAAACCAGAAAAAGGGGAAAAAAACACTACGGGAGTAGAATAATGGGTATATATATAGATATTGTACACATCTATATCAGTACTTGACTTTCGGGTACTTTTTTGTTGTTTTTTGTTGAGGATGTTCAGGAGGTTTTTAGAATGCACATTTACACAGTAGAGACATTGTGGGTGAAAAAATACATCTCTGGTTCTTTCCTATTTAAAATAATCCTAACTGCATATCAAGAGGTTTCATTTTGGTCCAGTGAGAGTGAAATGAAAAGCAAATGGGCTTTTCAATGGAGAAAGCCATAACTCTGTTTCTGGTCCACATCTTTAAGCATCAGATCTCTTTGTTTTGCGGTTCCAGGAAGGCTGAAGAGGGTGAGTAGGATGCCCGAGACCTCTGGGTCACTGGATTGGCGTTAACAATGGACAAGATCATCCTGGACAGGTGAAAGAGAGGATTTTGCATTATACTTTTTGCAGCTTTTGCCTTGCTCTATACTTTCCAGAGTGTGACTCTTATGCAGACAGTTCATTGAAAACACTATATTGATTTGCCTTAACTGTCATAGCCTCAAAAGTTAAACTGTAAATTAGACAGAAAGTAGGATGCAACTGAGAGCTTGTATCAAGAGCTTTTGTGGCCCTGTGTTAGAATGCAGAGCAAAGCAGCTGGGTCTCACATCACAGAAAGAGATCTTTGACATTTCCATACTCTATAAAATCATAGGATTCAAGAGACAGGGAAACCATAACTAAAGGTGCATCACTGAGTCATGAGGAGCAACCTTTGGCCAATGTGAGCCTGCCCGCACTGGGAGGTTGCTGGGTGCCCAGGACTGGACTGATGCATCACCCTGGTGCCTGACACAGACAAGGCTCTTAGCCAGGACAGTAGCAATTGCTGGAAGGGTTGTTGATGCCAGACCTTAGCTCTGTTTCACAGAAATTTAATTTTTGCAGCATTATTTAGTTTTCATAGAAACACTTTGCATAGGAACATCTAGAATCTTGGGCTGACTGCCTCCTCTCCACGACCATGTTGGCTTCAGGGAAGATACGAAAGCAAGGAATGTTCCTCACTGGATGAGCTGGGGATGTTAACTATGTGCACGCTCTGCTTCTGTGTACAGTTTAAGCACTTTGTAATCTTATTGTAGTGAACAACAGGGATTGCTTGTGGTTTTATTCACAGGGACAATATTATCAGTCTATGGGAATGCACTGCAAACTGAAAACTACAATAGGCTGTAGAGAATTCGAGCTAACTTTAAACAAGCAGCTTGGGTGACAGCAGCAGCCTGATGTGGCAGCCCAGAGCTCAAAGCAGCCTAATTTAATCTGTTTAATTATGTGTAGCTGGCATGGAAAGCAAAGCTAGATTTTATCAGATATATCTAAGTGCTTCTTAATAACCTGTGCTTTTATCAGTGTTTTCTCTACACCTTGTTCTTTTTGAGCAGTACCTAGCAATTTATAGTCATTCAGAGAGAGGGGTGACTGCAGCTGTGGCATAATCATAGAAAGCAGTGATTCAGATTTCTTCCTTTTTAGATATTCAGGCCCATATGCCACACATTTATGACAGAGGTGACTTACACTCAGGTGCCACACGATGGGAAAAATTAGTCTAATTGTCATAACTTAAAGAATAAAAGGAAAATTGTCCAATGGTCTCCATCTTATCAAGGTGCTAAAGACATGCAAGACTGACTGGCTTGAGATAGTTACCACATCTGTACCTGTAGCACAGGGACCATGCCCATGCTGCTCCCACAGTGCAGGCTCTGGAGCATCAATAATTGTACCAAACTCTGCACCCTATCAACAGCTCTGTGCCTGTTGCCTACAACCAGCCTGCTGTGTGTTTAACAGCATCATGACCTGCTAGAAACAGTGCCCTGAACCTTCCCAAGGGGTCATCTGAGGCTGTGCATGCAGGTTCCCAGCAGGCACCAGAGAGGAGCCAAGGTCAGAGGGGAGCTGTCAGCACACTGAATTAAACACTTCAGAGGAAGCAGAAGGTTCATTGTGTTTTCTACCTGAGCATGCCTGGTGTCAAAAGAAGGCTTTATGTATTTCCCTGCTCCCTATGTGGCATCAACACAAAGTTGATAGAGCTTTGTCCTATATTTACATTTTCCAGCCTCCATCCTCTGTCTAGAAGCTCCCCTTACACTGAAGACATAGGGGCATACAGCTGGAACCAGCCTGCCTAGAAATTAAAGAGCAAGTAAAATATACTAAGGAGGGAATGGGCCAGGAGAGAATCTCCTCTGCAGACAGAAAATTCTCAAATATATGTGTTAATCAAAGAAAGTATGTGACCATGCATTGTGGACAACAGGACATGTGGACATCCATAACACAAATCCAGTTTTGATGGGACTGGTAGATGAGGTTACAAGGGCAACAGCTGTGTTATACACCTGGCAGGCACATCAGGGAACCAATCTAGGAAAACACTGAAACATGCACAAAACAGCATAAAACCTTCCTAACTTCCTTCCTAGTTCCTACATTTGATCATGTTATTACAACTTGTCTTTCCTGCTAATCCGCAACTTGATCTAGATACAGAAATCCCACTGACATTAGGCTAGAACATGGCCAGTCATTTGCTACTGCAAATTGCAGAGTACTAGTGCTTGAAGATACCACGTTATTCCCTCGTAATTACTATATAATTTGCAGCTTTACAAGATTGTAGTGTAGAAGACAGAAATGAGTGTCTCATGGCTATTTTGTAATAACATGGAATTTACTGTGCAGATTCTTGATCAAATTTTAACCTATAATTATACCACATTTTACATGGTAGCTTCTCTGCACCCAGTAACATAAAGAAGAAACCGATAGCAAGGACTGATGCAGGTATATTTGAAGCAAAAGCTTCTCAAAAGTTCTTCTCTAACCGTTTCTGGTAAATTTCTAATACTTTTGAAACTATTTGTTACATTTTGCATATTTTTAAAATAATCACATAATGTCTGAAGATTTTGAGGGGATTGACCTAGATGGGCCTCAGCCTCTTTCTGTTCTAAAGTTTCTTAAAAGGATAATAGTGCTATTCTGAGAGCCAGAAAATGTATTGGTCTCACAGTCTGCGAAGAAAAATGCCTAAACTAAGTATCTTGTCTACTTTTATTTCCTTGTTTTCTCAGTACATCTTATCATGAAGACTGCTTCAAAACAGGCATTGTAAATTCTGTGGATACCAGAATAAAATAGCCCAGGTCCATAGTTCACTCTCAGAAGATGAAAGAGCCCAGAGAACGGAGAGTCCATGCTGCGTTTTCAATAGGCACCTCAGGAACAAAAGCAGCTTCATTCTGAAATGTGCCAACCCTGCCCATGCACTGCAGATTTATGGTTTTGTTTGCACAGTGAAATTTACTGACCATTAATATCTGAAGCCATCAGCTCACCTTAAGGCACTCAGTGGACCTGAGTGTCACAAAGGCAGCAAGCACAATTGCCAGGGAGAGCACAAGCATCTGGAGAGGACGGAGGATAGGTGGTGAAATTAAAGATTTCAGTACGGAGCAACTCTGGGATGGCACTCCCAGTATGAGTGGGGCCTTGGGCTCAAAGGTGAAAGTCACAGAGGACAGATGATATCTCTGTGCTTCTCAGACTGCAGATGAGGGGACATAGCTGCAGCCACAGCAGCAACTTCTGCCATTATGTCTTAATTACTTTACCAGTAAAGGGGGGAATTGAGTGTAAATAAAATGGGATTAGTGGTAGGAATCTAAAGAACTTCATGCAATTTATAACCACACTTAGAAGATTATTGCCCCTCCGTAAACTCTTGCAAACGTTTGTCTTTAAAAAAAAAAGGGGTTGTAAAAAAAATCTTACTATAATTTTAGAGCAATGTAAAATAGTATTGATCTGCTATGAGGCACTTTCCCAGTAGATCACAATGCATCTTAAAAAGGAGATGAGGATCCCTGTACCCAATTTAAAGAAACAGTCTAGTGTTTTCCCCCATACGGAAAGCTTAGAGAGAGACAAAAACAGAGAAATAAACTGCCAAATGGTTGGTTTCCATTTTACTCAAACATATAAGGAAGAAATTCTTTACCATGAGGGTGGTGAGGCACTGGAACAGGTTGCCCAGGGAAGTTGCGGATGCCCCATCCCTGGAGGTGTTCAAGGCCAGGCTGGATGAGGCTTTGAGCAACCTGGTCTAGTGGGAGGTGTCCCTGCCCATGGCAGCCATGTAAGCATATTACACTTTGGAACCAGTCATAGTTTGGTTTTGGCATGAAAAGAAGTAGCTAGCAACAGACAATTTAGATGGCACTGTCTGTTTAAGACAAGTTTATGGCAAAGCCATAAAAAAAAGGATTGGGGGAAGGAAGGGCAGGTGTGTTTTCAGGGACAGCCACACAGCCAGCAGCCCCATTTTCACACTGTGTAACCATTTCAGTGTGGCTCTGTAGCTACAGTATTTGATGGGGAAAGATGAAAGGAGTTCTAGAGAAAGACCAAATACACAAAACTAAATAGCATGTATGCAAATAAATTTAAAACTGGCTGAAGACTCAAAGGGATAACCTGAGGTCAAATTAGCAAAATTTTGAAGGTCATTTAATTTCATTAACTCATATGCAGCAGCTTCAAGTAATTTTTAAGCGTGTTTTGCCTATAAAATGTATGTTTTCATTAAATGCATCATTACTTTTATGGCCTCTGCAATCAATCTCCTTTTTCCTCCTTTTTAAACATGAGAAACCAATCAGACATAGACAGAAACATTTATATTGATGAGTTTCTTTCTAAGTGTATGTGATAGCTTAGAGGCAAGAGAATGAGCTATCATTTCATGACATATGACAAAATAGATGGTTTTAACTACCAGAGGAGAAACACACTTCAGAAAACAAGGCCTGACACCAGAGGTGGGTAAAACATCCATGGATGATGGGAGTATACAAAATTATTTTTCTTACTCATGCATTTCTTTTTCTTTTAGTATGTATTGCTCGCTCCATATAGGACTCAATACCTACAAATACTTCTCTTTTTCTATAGTACTTACACAAAATACACAACCCTGTATACAATGCACAGGCTTGACACTTCAATTCCTCTCTTCTGTTTCTACTCAAAACCTTGAAATGCACCATCATTTTATCTCCAACTGTGTCATCACCATTTCATCAAACTTCTTCAATCAGTGCCAACAGTGACCTGTTCTAAGGACTTTTTTCAAAGAAATACAATCAAGAAAGTGCTCGATATCTATATAAGATGCCATTTCCCCCTAGACTAACTCTGTGAAACAGACAAATAATTTCTGGTCAACCTTTCAAAAAATTCAGTCTGTGAGACAGAAGCAGTACGGAAATTTTCCACAGAATAAGAAAACTATTTGCTAGTCAGACCTGTAGTATACCCTATACTATCAGAGAGGACAGACGCTTGGAATATTCTGGGAAAAGCAGAAAAAGGTAGAAATTGCAGGTTCAAGGGAAGCTCTGAAGAATACAGTGCAGCAACAGCTCAGAGTCTCATATCCAGCAGAATTTATTAGCAGCAACCCAGTTCTGGCTGATTTCTTCTTTTTATACTGAAAGTCTCTGTAGTTTATATATATAAAGTGTTTCCAGAGTCGAGAGGTAGGAGAATGATTCAGCAGCCTGTGTGCTATCCTGGGCGAGCCAAGCCACCAGCTCTGCAGGTGGGCTGGGGAAAGGCTGCTGCCAGAGCCTGCTGTCACACCAGGAGCCCACCGGCCGCCCGTACCTGAGGCCCCAGCACAATCACCCTTGCTCCTCAGTCAGCCCTGTACAGCCCTGTTCGTGCAGCATTGTCCACGAGTTTAAAATAAAAACCCCTAGGCTACGGCTGGCTCAGCATGCAGCTAGCTGGCGTGTTGCCCTATGTGTGATAACAGTTAATCCACAAACCAAGGAAATTTTGTATGGGTAACTGTGTTGACTGTATTTGTAATGAAAAGTGGTAATCAGCAGTAAAATTTTAATAAAAACTGCAGCCAATTAAAAAAAAAAAACATGCCAAGTACAATTATGTGAGGATAGTGTGCATGTGTACAATTTTTGTCAAAGAATAAATGTTAACTTTACCATTACTGACCTGCTTAGAAGCCAAACTGCAGTAACCATCTCTTATTATATGCTTGCAGTATCTGACGCAGTAGGGCTCTGCTCTCAGTCAGGGTATTATAAATAACTATAATTAAATGAATGGCTGAAATCACAGCCCCCATCACTGCATTCCTTTTTCCCCCTTTCTCATCCTTGTGCTAAAAACTGTATGCCTCACCTCAAGCTTAGAAATAAATGATTCAGAACCAGTTTATCAGAAACAAACACTGTCTCACTGTTTACAGTGGAAATATTTGCTTGTGCATTTTTGTCTAGACACCTTATACTTCAGGAATTCAGTGTTCCTTCTGGCCACTGAGTGACTCATTAAACAGCAGATCTATACAGCACAAGCAACCAAAGAGAGGCAACGAAAATAATTAGCCAGTCCTGTGGTTCTAGAAAGCTCAAATAGTAATTAAAGTAGACGGCTCTGCGGAATAAATCAATTTCAAAAGAGTAAGTTAGCAAGTGCATTTCTGCTGGTTTGGAAAATAAATGTGATGGTCAGTGCAGTGGTGAATGCTTGGGCTGGATTGTTGCCTCTCCCTAGAGGTGAAGATGAGAGGGGAAACTTAGACTATTCATGACCCACCACAGTTGTCCACTGGGCCCACAAAAGCTCTAAGGGCACATGGTCCAGCTCCTGGGAATAACAGGCTGGGGTTAAGAGGAGTACCTGAAAGCTTTCCATGCCTCAGCCAGACATTAAGCCCCCTGAATCCATGTCCTTCATGTCAGCTTGCTCAGTCTTTGAATTCATGATCTTTCTGATGCAATAAAGAAAACAATATTGAATTTATTTACAATGGACATTTTCCTGCTTCCATAACCCATAAAATCTCAAAACGCATTTTTATTTTATCTAATGCATTCAGAATAGAGTGTTTGAGTCTTTAAAATTCCAGCTCCCCACACTTTCTCAATGCAAGTCTGCTACTTTCTGTTTGAAAGGGAATCAGGAACACGCAGACAATTGCTGAACAAAAGAAAGGCAGAGAAAGAGAGAGAGAGAGAGAGAGAGAGAGCACCTACAAACCTCATTTTGCAATAACATCTTGCAATACACATTTGAAAGTCAAAAGATGTTTCAAAACACCAAAATCATGTCTGTGGCCATTTCTAGTTCACTAGGGCATCACAACCAATCAAGGATTTAAGCTGACATTTTAGTAGTAAACAAGAAATGAGAGAGAGATGAGAAAGGGTCTTGAATACAAAGGGGAGTGACTCATGCTTGATTGAGAGAAAAGGGGTGGAAGCGGAGGAACCCAAAGAGACAGTTGATTTCAAACTAATAGAGTAGAGAATTCATCTTTGCAACAACACTGTGAATGGAAGTGAGCAAGACAAGAGACAGGCGTCAAAGGAGGAGATTTCAGGAATAAAGATGCGAAGAGAGCCTGTGCTAGCAATGTATACACATGGATGGACAGGAAAGATTTTCTGTCTCAGAGGCTTTGTCCAGAACAAATCTATAAGATGTAAACATAACTTGGAAGTGAGGACTTAAAATAAAAATCTCAGCAGGATACAAAAAAAAAAAAAAAATGAGTGACAGTTGCTGTTCAGCAAAAACACCCAAAGGGAAGGACAGTGGGCAAGGAAGCATTCTGTCCACACACCCAGCCCATGCATTTTCCCTTGCACAGTCACTGCCACTGACGCCAGCTGGGTTTGTCTCCTCCGCTGCTTGCCACTCACAAGCTGTTTGTGCACAGACGGACAGCACTGGGTGCTGCTTGGTACAACCTGTGCCAGGTTTAGCAACTACTTCTTCAATAAACTAAGAAATGAGCTGAAACTGACTAAGGTGAACACACATAAACAATGTTTAACTAAGTTACAAGTAAGCTATGAATTAAGAAATCACTCCATCTTGTCCCATAAAAGCTTAAACCTTTCAGATAACGTACATATATAATCAAATGAAGCACATCTTAAAGCAGAATGATCTTTGTGTGAACAGAGACCTGGTTTATATAGATACCCTCAGACAGTCATTAAATGGTCCCTCTGCAAAGTCAAGTGCGATACCAGAATTTAGACTTGCACTAAGGTAGCTGCCCTGTGAGGTGGGCGAGTTTGAAAGTCAGCTTATTGTCAAAAAATGGCTGAAAGATTTCATTAACTTTCCTGCTTCAAGAAAGCATTCCTTGCTGAATTTATGTGTCTAACAATTTGTTTTGTTTAATTGAGTTGATATTTTTTGCTGCTGACAAGCTTCAAGCCTTTGTGACAACCTGCTTGAGAAATTAATACAGACTGGATTTTCCATGACAAATTTTAGCTTTTAACTTTCTGTCATTTCAGCTCAAAGGTGCCTGGGAGATATTGTGAGCATATTATTTTTAATTAAAGAAATGCGGTTGTTTTGATTCTCTTGCAGAACACTTTTTCTTCAAACTGGAAAAAATAATCCATTTTGGAGATGAGACCAAAGCAGGAAAACTCTTACAGGTAAAACAAATTCCTTTTTACCTGAAAACAGCAGCTACAGCAGAAATCAGTATATAGTCTAAATTACAGCAGTAACCAGTCAGGAGTGTTAGAATACTCAACAGACATTTGATTTTGCAGCTTTTACTGGGTTAGCCACCAGCAGCCAGAGTCAGGCTGTATTTGAGAATCTACATAAATGTGAAGTTTCTGAATATTTTGCTATTGTTTATACAGTGAAACACCAACTGCAAGTAGATTTCATAATAAAATTTTATCCAGGGTTTTTTTCTTTAAGAAATCTATGTGAAGGAAATTTTTATTTTGTTTCAATATTCCTTTTTTTAATTCCATGGGAATACGTGCTATACAGACCAGTGAAAAGTCTTGTCTAAAGGCAATCCATGCCATGCTTTTAGGGCAACAGAAGGAACAAAAAGAGCATGTGTGCACACGTTTTTAAGCTAGTAAAAAATGCTAAATGGAGACTTTGCATTTTACCAAGGCCAGCTCAAAATCATATGTCAAAGTCTGTGAATTTTGTCCCGACTCTAGGATTTCTCACCAGAGAACTGACTCTAACTTTGGCACTATCATTTCTGCCTGCAGAGCCTGTCATATGAGCTTCTGCAAAAGCCACCACCCAGCTGCTCTGTGGGAGGAGGGCACACATCCTCCTCCCCAGCAGCACCCAGCAACCTCAGCACCAGCTGCATCAGCTCACCAGGGTGCACACTGGGCAATCTTCATTAAGCTAGCCCAAAGAATAGCTCTTCAACTATTAAAATAGTTCGGTGCAGAAGAGATTGAACGATCTGAAATGTCACCCTGACAGGAAACAATTTAATCCTTAGTGCATAAGGAAAAAGGTTGGAGATCTTAGGCTGGCCCTGACAGCAAAGTAGCCTTCCTATAACCATCTGTGTCCAGGTGAGGGAGACCAGTCAAATGTTAATGTGAAGTTATGCTCCTACCTGGCCTCTGAAATGCAAATGATTGCATTTGACAGGTCTTGGAATTAATTGCTGAAAGTTAATATTTGTTGATGTTTAAAAACCAACGGGAATTAATTTATAAGGATTAATTACAGGGACTATTTCCAGGTCTTTGCAGCATTCTTTGGGTAACTCAAAGGCAGACAAGGGCGTTTGTAAGTTCTCATACTAACTTGGATGAGACATCACTGTCTCTAAGGCAAATGCAGTTCTTAATATATCACAAGCTGCCTGAGGAGTAGCATCTCCAGTCTTGTTCCTCTTAACAGCATAAAACTCTGTGTATGGGCTCAAAAAGAGCTAATCAATTTGCTGGGAAGTATTTGCTGGTAGTGTAGTCCCTGGGGACTGTTCAAAGACAAGATGGAAATATCTCACTACTGTTTATCAAAACTGTTATAAGCAGGAGAACCCAGAGAATTAGGGCAGATCAACACCTTTCAAGAAGATACTCCTGCAGCTTATCCATGGCCTGCAGTGTTGCTTTAACACGAAGGTGTTCTAAATTAGTTATTTGAATATAGCTAAAAATAATGTTCAGAAAAACAAAGGAGCTTCTCAAAATCCAGATCCCATTTCGCTATTGCTAACTGCAAGAGGAAATCCTGAAGTCACCTCTGTGCCCAGCTTACACTGAGAGGATGCCTACTGCACTCACTGAGACATAGAGCCTGTTGTTATCTGCATGTCAATCCTTAACATCCCCAATGGAGAGCAAAGCAGAAAGACATATTCTCAGCCATAGGAGACATTTTCCACCTGGCCCTCAACTGTGACCACAGATGGGTGGATACCTAAAATAAATGGAGGATTCCTGATTCTTTCCGTTTCTCTGTACTATCAATGCTCAAAAACACATGAGTGCACAAGAACTGCTAAACAAAATATCTCTGGGCATCTCATGAGAAATTAGAACTTCTTTGTGCCCTCCAAAATATCAACAGACACTTTGCCACAAATCAAGTGTTTCTAGAACAAATCTCTACCTAATTGAAACAAACTGCACAGTATGGCTGTGACACCAGAAATTTCCTCTAAGCAAGCCACAAACAACTGAAGTGTCTGACACAGATGACAGCATCTCTACAATTTACACTCAGCCATAACAAAATTTAGCCAAGAGCTCATCTACCTGCTTCAGCTGTTGATCAAAAAAAGAGAATTTAGGAAGACATTTAAGGACAAGAAAAATGCTATATGAAACCCCCTTTTTATTCTCCGCTCAGCAGGGAGAAGCCAGTGGGCCACTGGAAAGCAACATTAAGCAAGAGGAACAAAAAAAATAGTTTCTGGGCATTTTTCTGGAGCGTTTTTTTAGTGTTTAGGTACCTTTTGCAAAGCACAAAAATTCATGAGCAAGCTAGCCAAACATTTTGTTGTTCGCAGTGAACACCGAACTCCCACTAAGATTTGCAAGGTGCAAATGGAGTTTACAAAACACATTAGTAGATCTATCCAAGCCCTAATATCTGATTTTAAAAGTGTGAATATTAACTTACAATCAAATTACTTCCACTAAAAAAGCAGCTAAAAGCCAAGTGCAAAGGCAGAGCTGTTGCTCCTGCTGAGATCCAAGGTTCCTACCCCAGGTCCTCATTCAAGTTAAGTGCCTACATGCAGACACAAAGCCCATCGCACTCAGTTGGAGCTGTCGGTTGACTTCCCAGACTGTGATTCACTGTCCTGTTTGTATGACCCACTATATGCCTGACCACAGGCTAAAGAAGATTAAATTAGCCTACATGGAGCAAGCCAGTTGAAGACTTCCATCTCTCTTGTACTTCTTAGGTGAAGCTGATAGCAAAATAAGTGAAAAGACAAATACTAAAGACTTAAGAAGACCTGTTCTGATTTGCAAGGTGCCACTGCAGAGAAACGTTAACAACCTTCTCTCAGAATAAAACAGTACATGGTGTCATTCTGGACTGTTGAAGGCTTCCTAGAGCAGTTATACTGCAGGTGTGACTATCTGCTCAGGCAGCTCCCCACATAATGTGATAAATCCCTTGATCCAGCAGTGGTGTGTGAAGGGGTGTGTCTTGCATGCTGTAAGCTTTCAACATCCACTTCATAATTCCTGAAATGTAGTATCAGAGACAGGACAATCATGAATGTGTTGGGGCACGAACAGAGCTGCTATGAGTACTGCAGAATAAGGACAGTAGTGCTCTGTAATGATGGAGCAGCAGAGGCTATGTTGCATGGCTTAATCAGGGACTGCCTGATGAAAAGGAGAAGCCTAACTTGTAGCTTAATATTAAGGCAAATGTAACATGCCTCTTGTGTCAACGCAGAAAAGGAACTGCACAAGAATGTAAGCCGAGATAAAAATGAAATGCATATGCAACATAACCATGTCATTAACTGTGATAGAGAGAAGCTGCTTTTGTTCACATCGATGCTAGTACCGCAAAAAAAAATGTGGAATTGCTTTTCTTCTCGGCACTCCTTTGAAGAAAGAGAGGATATGTGTGCACAGTAGTTCATGAGCCTGTTAAAAGCATATAAAAAAGACTATCAAGAAAAAACAAAGTTTCTCCACATGAGAATCACTGAAAGAAAGACAAATTTTGTTGACATTCTCTAAGTATTTGTAGGAATAGCAATGTAGTATGGATGCAAATAACTGTAACTGTAAATTAATATTGACTCCAAACCATTTAAAAATCTGTGAGTGATCCAACAGATAATCCAATGAGCCTGTTAAATGTTAGAGAGATGCAAATGGATTTTGTCCATAGCAACAAAAATTTGATTAAAAACAACAGCAACAAAAAACACACATAAGCCAAACAGTAATTCCTCCAATCCAGGAAGCTTCTGTAAAATGTTCAGAAAGACTTAGAGAAAGAAGGAGTAAGCTTGCTTCAGGGACAGACAGATTTTAACTGAATCTCCTCCTGTTTACATTCAATTCTTCTCGATTACCAGCCCCGTTCTGCTCAAATCTCCCATTTCTGCCAGATCTTCCTGTGTCTTCTGATACCACTTGTTCCACATCCTTGGTCATTTTCCCCTAAACTTATGCCCTGTTTGTATTCCTTCTCTCCTAAATTCTGCATCCCAGCTGCACTGCTTTCTCCTTTCCCTTTTATTCCCCTGAGGACAGTAGTCGGAGCACCAAAGAGCACCAGCACATCCCTGACTTCACCTCCCAGCCAGCATACCTGTCACTGCAGTGTTTCAGGGAAGGTCTTGCTCACTTCCTCCCAACAAGTGCTGGCTGTGCCACAGGTAGCAGTAGGAGAGGATGGGGTCTGCTCAATCTTTGGAAAATTTTAGCTTATAAAGTTAACAATCTTCTACTGTTTGGTTTTTTGGGGGGTTTTTTTTGGAAGGGGGTATTGTTCAGCTTTAAATTTTTTTTTTCAAAGGATTACCAAAAAAATCTCATGTCATAGGGTACATACAGTGTTTCTCCTCATTTTCATCTGATTTCATATTCTTAAACACTGAAATATACAGAATTTTCAAATAGTAACTTTTGTAGAATGACCAGAATAGCATGTTTCCATAAATTCATATTCTGAAAGAGGTTAGTTGTTTTAGCTGAGGGTCTCTAGAAAGGAAAAAAAAAATGGTGAGATGAATAGCCATCATGAAAAGATTTATCCCAAGTGACTGTGATGAGGTCTAAACTGTTCAGATCAGTATCTTCTAGTGGTATGTGTTGAACAAAGTGAAGGACTCATCTGACCACCTGCTCAGTTCATAATAAATAGAAAGAGATATGAAAAACAGCAGGAGAGAAGCTAAAAGTCTATTTGCAGATAATATGGCTCATTAGCCAGTTAATTTCAGTTCAGTAATTTAAATCTTAAATGCAGACATCTTGCCCATATAGGAAAATGCTAGAGGTGTTTGTGCATTTGGAGAAAACTAACAGAAGTTTTAGGAGACTAAAATGTACTTTTTATAATTAATACACATTTTACAAGCATATGCACAGCCTTTCACAAGACCTTTAAGCACTGGGGTTTTTATCTGACACTGTTCAGAGGATGCCAGGAAGCTGATAGAATGCTCAGTGGAATTTGCCATTCATTTATCTGTCCTTCTGTGGCATTCAGAATTCACAGTTTTTATTTTGAGGGGACTTTCAGCAGTATAATTATATATGAAAAGGCTTCCCATACCACACAAGCTCGCATTATGGCATATTGAGAGGAAAAACTTTCCATTACACAGTTTTCATTGCTATTCATTCATGCATTCATGTAACAATAATGACTCAGACTTCTGTGTACTCTCTTAAGCTTCAACAAACAGTTTATCTCTTAGTGGTTCATCCACCAGGCAGTGCTAATTAAAAGGGAAGAATAGTCCTTATTCCTGTTGTTCTAAATGGCAATTGATGAACTTCAAAGATTCTGATTTTTATCAGAGCCCTTGCCAAACTTTCACATACACTTTTTAAAGCTTCTGCTCTCTGCAAAAGCCGGGAGAAGCAGCTAAGTCTTAATATGAGACTTGCCTCTAATTTTGAACCAAAACAGAAAAGCACAGGAATTAGGTCATGAAGATAATAAACACTGCAACTGGTTAAAATTATGGTAAAAATTTGACGGGCTGTTTTTAGCTTAACTATATGTATATGAGTGTGTATACATATATGTGTGTGTATATATATATATGTATGTATGCATTTACATCTATGCCACTATTTTAGTGCATAACTTTCTGAATTCATTTGCAAGCTATGGCTTTGAGAAGGCCAGAATTCGCAGCTCAGTTCCTGTAATACATGTGCAGGTCCAGGTTTAACAGTTAATGCCTGCCTAACAAAAAATATATAGAAATAAAGATCACCAAAAAAAATGTTTGCAAAAAATATTATGGAATGGGGTGGAAAAGAATTCTAGAGGATTGGGCATTTTTCAGTGAAGTAATCTGGTCTCCAACAGTAGTCTTGAGTTGTAAAGATTTGTGGCCGTCCTTGTAAAATGTTTCATTGGTCATTTTATCTTATGATAGGAATTACTCTTACCTTTCTAATTTCCTGTTTCTTTTACAGATGCTTCTGTTTACAGTACATTTTTTCCAAAAAAGCATAATAAGAATGACTGCATGTCAAAAATACAACTTGCTAAATTTAGAAGCTCAGTTACACAGCTACAGGTGGGAGAGAAACCTCCCTCAGCATCACTGTCCAGTAGCTCAGACAAGATATAAACAGCAGTAGGAATCAGGATAGAAACTTTATTTGCCAGTAAAAAAAGTAATCAGGGAAAATGCTGGGAAAAAAATTTTGGTCCAAAGTAGCAGCCACTGACATTGTTACCTGACCTGTGTCTTCTGAACTGCTGGATGGGCAGGAAACAGTTTAAGTTCTTGTCAGTTGGCACAAAATGCAGTGGATGGTCATCCAAGTTAAATTCCTATACAACATTTTGTTCATAAAACTCAGTAACATTATTAGCAAGGACATGATCTTATGTATCTTTGTTTTGCATTATGTCAAGATCCCTTTTTACAGAAGACAAGGTTGATGCTTCTTATGACATTTTACTTTTTTCGATTTATCTACTGACCTTACATTATCTGAAGGGGCAGCACGAAATGCCTTAGAAATTATAGGCCTAACTTGATTATGCTGTGAGTTATTTCCTTTCTCCAGGGTATATATTACCCAGAGAAAGCAGAGGCCAGCACAGGTCTCCACTTACTGCAGTTTTTGCCTGTCTCTTTATGAAGGGGTCATTTGAACAGCATGCTGTGTTGGAATCCAATTTAAGGGCAAGATCATAGCTCAGATATGTTGATGCGATTTTGTCAGATTTTCTTTGCTTTTCTCCATTCTCCCAGCATCTCAGTACAGGTTGTCTGACATTAAATTTATTGATGTGATCAGAAATTGAAGAAAGGAAAGCAGTTCTGATCATTCTAACTGCCGCTCCAAGTTTTCATTTCTTTTTCTTTTTCAGTGGCTTGGTCATGACCCTTTGAATTTTTCTTGGTATTCCCCTTCAGAATTGTACACAAAGCTTTACCTGGGCCATTTACAATGACACTGCTCATCAACGATCCCACTGTATCTTCTTAAACAAAATATTATTTATAATTCTTGGTAGTCTGAATGACTTGCTTCAAATGTGAAAGTCCCTCTTTGTTATTAACTTACTATAATAGCAGATAAGAACTCCTCTTTGACTGAGTCCTCAATGAAATAGCTAATTTCCAATCAAACAGACCTCATTCAAAGGATTTTTTTCAACTTCTGAAACTTCATTTTGGTTTTGTTTAATTTTGATTGATTCAAAATCGTATTCTCAAATTCTGAGAAGTACACACAAAATTTTAAAAAACAGTGTTTACCAAACTCAAGGTAGGCTTTCTGGAAGCTATAGTAATATAACACATCCTTGTAGAACATTATGATCTTTTTCTGTTGCTATTCTTTTCCTGTTACCAGAAAACATGAGTAGCAACATGATATGGAGACCTTAACAGAGAATTGCAGGGGTAGTGATAACGAAGAAGCAGCATAGGGTTTTATCCTAAAAACTTAGCATGTATAGAAGATAGAGGAATTAGACACAACTTAATTTTTCATATACTTTATTTCATAAATCTCTTGTAATTTCAGGTATCATCCATACTTAAAAAAAAAAAACACCTTGAAGGAAGATGAAAATATAAAACATAAATTATATTATAAATATACTACTTATACTGAGGCAATCATTTATCTTTCAATACTGAAGTGAATTTTCCAGTGTGTATGAACCCAATGCAAACTCATTTGCTAAAGATATGTTTGTTAGAAGGAAAAAAAACAGCCACAGGTATTTAAAAAAAAAAATGTGTCTTTGCAAACTAAGCAGAGCATAATTGCATTTACTCAATCATTAGAAAGCTACTTCCAACCTTACAGGATTGCTGCTTTGTTTGTGAGGCAGCAGAGTTCCTCTTACGTTTCTAAAATGTTTCACTCCATCTCCTTGGCTGGTTTTGCCATGTCAAGGGCTGCAAAGAGGTAACATATCCACTTGCTCTGGAGAATAACGTGAAAATCAAAACCACCTCTAGAAAATTATAAAGAAGAACATGAACAAACAGCACTAAGCGTGCAATCTTCTTAAACAAGTGGGTAAACAAGCTCAGGGAATTAGGAAGCTTGGCAACAGCATTTGTTGTGCTGCTAGAACTCTCCTGTAATGAATTACCATGATTAGTAATACCAGAGAAAGTGGTGCAGTTTCACAGAAAATTTTCCCAGCCTTCTGCCATTAATCTTACCTGGATTTATTACAAGCACTTTCACTTGCAGCTTGGGAGCGAAACTTCTTCATATGCAATCTGTACAGGCAGCTTAGCGTTCATTGCCCACACCAGAATGCACAGACCAAGGGTTCTGCCTGCGCTGTATCTCACATAGGTTTATTTAAAGAGAAAGGAGGAGAGATTGTGAGCTGTGAGCGTCCCAGAATGTAACTCCAGATTTAGTGTTTCCCAAGGAAAGTGTTTTCTAACTGTCATACATGTAACAGGGCTTCTCAGTCCAACACTTGCATATAAATGTGAACATTCTCAGGTGCCAGTATAAACAATTGATTCTAAGTATTATACTGTTATAATAACTGTTTACAATCATGTTTTATTTGTATGTACCAAAATAATTCTGTAATTCATTTTGTATATTATTCTTAAATTATTTCCAAACTCCTTTTCACAAACTTCATAACCACTAAATATCCTATAAGACAAAGCAAACAAGGTTTTGTGTCTCTAAGGCAAAAGCATGCTTTTCTGTTCACTCTGCAGACAGTACTCACTAGCTATGAGGAAAGAGGGTATTTCTTTTCCATCTGCAGCCTCTAAGGAGGAGAGCAACATGCCTGATCAGTAGCGATAACTCAGAAAATGAATTATCTGTTGCATAATATTAAGCCTCAGAAAGAACAGAGATGAGCCCTTGGAGGGGCTCCACTGATGAGAAGCAGATGTGAGGTGTCCTGTGCTGCAGTCTGCCCATGGGGCTGCTCACTCCTCCAGCTTTAAGCTCAGTGAAGGGGCCTGGATCATCCTACCCTAGCACAGACAGTCAAAAGAAATTGAATTAATTGCATCATTAAGTGACAATAATTACAAAAAGAGTATAATGAGTCTGAGACATCCACTGATATAAGTACCTGTGATATTTACATTTGGTAAAATGGGTCTTTGTCTCCATCTCCCTGCCTCAGTTACAGGCACTGAGGTTTCTTGTACCTACCTGCAAGACACGATTCTCTCTCAAATGTAAATACATATGCACAGTATGATCAAAAGGTTATATTTTCTCTCAATCTGTCTCAGTCTCTCTCCCTGTCCTTGCACACACACATGCACACAAACACAAGCAGATGAGTCATGGCAGTAAAAAAGAAACATAAAAACAAAAAAAAGTCCACAACATACCTCGCATAAATACATACACAGACATGTATGATTTTGCCACAAATATATTGACCTATTTTCTTTTCTGACAAATTACATATTTTCATCATCTCTAAAAGGCAGATAAGTCAAAGTATAGCTACCACTGTGAAAAAAATGAAGTAATCTCTCAGTTTAAAGAGGAGATAGGCCAGCAACTTGTCCTAAATATACAAAAGCAATATAGTCACTTTGGTGAAAAGTATGACAGAGAGAGATCTAGAGAGAGATTGTATTTGAAAGGTAAATGCTACATGACAAAACATAAAATATTCAAATTCTGGTTTTCTTTCAAAGCAGGCAGTAAAACCCGTGAAATTAAAAAGGGCCCTGGATTATTTCAATTAATTCAGGTTTGATCATCAATTATTAAGTTTTTCATTTAGGTAGTCATTTGTGCCACAGAATTATAAATTGAACTTTCAAACTCAGTGAAATTTATGTGTTTTATTGTACATTACAATCCAGACAAACAACTCTATAGTGAAATATTTAACTAACAAGATTTCTGTGATTAAGGCTGATTTGCCCACCACCTTGAGGCACAGGTTCCCACGAGGCAGGAAAGGCAATGCTCACCTCCCTCATTTCTCTGCCTGAGGGATCAACTACAGAGGGGTCAGCCACAGCCCTGCTGATTGGGAGGCACTCTTTGTCAGAGAGTGTAGTGATAGGATGAGGGGTAATGGCTGAAAGAGGGTAGATTTAGATTAGACATTAGGAAGAAATTTTTCACTATGAGGGTGGTGAGGCACTGG
The DNA here is from genome assembly GCA_011057875.1 of Pterocles orientalis. Lineage (NCBI taxonomy): Eukaryota > Metazoa > Chordata > Aves > Pterocliformes > Pteroclidae > Pterocles > Pterocles orientalis. Next base: position 229,747 of record WKFP01013996.1, on the reverse strand, counting down.
AACAGGTTGCCCAGGGAAGCTGTGGATGCCCCATCCCTGGAGCGGTTCAAGGCCAGGCTAGATGAGGCTTTGAGCAACCTGGGCTAGTGGAGGGTGTCCCTGCCCATGGCAGGGGGGTTGGAACTAGATGGTCTTTAAGATCACATTCTGTGATCCCTTCCAACCCAAACCATTCCATGATTCTATGGTTCTACAATTCTTTACACCCAGACAAGCAGGACCCAGAAATATCTCCTCTAAATCTGTGACCAGTCACAAACACAAGAATATTTAGGAGTCTTGGCTTTGAGTGGTCACTGCAAAATGTTTTTTAGTCATAATGTAACAGAAAATAATGCTCACAAAACAGTATCTAGCAGCTTCGCCTGGCAAAAGCTGACAGCTGCCTGACAGCTGCCTGTACTCAGCAGTGGCAGCTAATGTTGTCACATGCATTATTCACTGTGAGCTACAACTTATTTGCTTATGTTGTCACTGATTAAGTTCTGCCACCCGTCACATCTTAAACAACACCTTCTCTGAAACAGTTCCCTTTGCAATTGGATTGGGAAGAAAACCTGATAGATAGGAGTACAGTAGCTGTCACAATCAGTTAAGGCAGTGGCCCATCTGGGTCAGTGTCCTGACGATAACTGTTCCCCAGGGCAGAGATTTGTCTCCATCATCATAAATTAGTTTGGTTTAAGTTACACAGCTTAAATGTCTAAGGCAGATAGACTTCTGTTTGCCTTGAGAGCATGAATCAGAATCTCTGCAAGGTAAGCTGCTGAGGCTGCGTACATCATATTGCTAATGTGAAGTCCCCAGGGACTTTAAGCTTTAACTGTGCTTTTTCAGAGCATTGTTATTAGCAATGCAGTAACTCCATCAGATCTCAAATAAGGCTGGAATCATATTGTCCTAACACTGCACAAAATGTTTTCAAAAGCACTCTATACACAAAAGATCTTATGCCATAAATTGGTTAGAAAGACAAGGGAGAGGAGGGTGGCAGAATTCCAGATCCTTGTCTGAAAGCACTTTTCACTAAAAAAAAATCACAGTGAAATAAAATTCATAACCCTTGATCCTTGGTACAGTGTCTGAGGTTGAGTGTTCCTAAACAATTTTTGTACTCCAGACCACAAGGTAGTATTTTACACTACCAATTTTAATTGCTTTTTGAACTTTTTTCCTTAAGATCCTACTGTTACAACTAAAAAAAAAATCTTTAATATGCACAGATCAAATAGCCTTTAAAATATAATTGCTTTAACAGGATGAACTGGACACTTCATCTTTAAATTTACTAAGCAATATCTCCATGAAAGGAAGAACATTTTCTAATACATCATACTAGAAGAATTTTTCACTTCTACTGAATAATTTTCACAAGCATACATGATTCAAGACCAATAGGTACTTTTGCCTTGACAGAAGACTGTTGAATGATGGCAAAACATGGCAGCAGAAAAGGAACAATTTATCCTAACACCCTCCTTCATGCAAGGAGAATGAATGGAAAGAAAAATTCCTAATGTCTGCCATGGATGACCAATAGCAACCTATAAAGATTCTGCAGATATAAATATACATCAGAGAGAGAAATAAATAACATGTTATCACATTCAGAGAACAGACCTGAGCTTCAGAGAAGTGGTGATAAAAGCCAGCAATTTTCAATGCAGTTTCAAGTTTAAAAAAAAAAAAAAAAAAAAAAAAAAAAAAAAAAAA
>WKFP01013996.1:208446-226416 GCA_011057875.1 Pterocles orientalis | reverse complement strand
ACAGCTAAAAAACCACAGCAACCTTTGTTTACCATGTACCAAAGAAGGTTATTATGAGAGGTAAGATCTTCCTCTAGGGTAAAAAAACATGGTGAATTGGTTCAGAGTGTTTTCTGCTGAATTTACACCAATATGTCTTCCCTCTGTGAATGTTCCCGTACTTGAAAGTTCCCATAACAAATGCTTTACAAAAGTGATTGCCCTTTCAGTCTGGAATATCTCACAAGAAGTCAGTTGTATTTCTTCTTATGCTACCCACTGTTTACCCCCACAAGGTTCCCTTCATGCAATGAAGATCGGCAGGTGCCCCTAGAGGACAATTATTCTCATCTGTCACACATATGCTAACTCTGGATACAATGAATCATCCACTGGAGGTGTCTCTTTCCACTGCTGTGAAGGGAGCCTGGATGGCTAAGACTGAACAGAATCACAGATTCACGGAATGCTTTGGGTTGGAAGGGACCTCTAAAGGTCACCTTGTCCAACCCCCCTGCCATAGGGAGGTACATCTTTCACTAGATCAGGTTGCTTAAAGCCCTGTTCAACCTGACCTTGAACACTTTCAGGGATGAGGCATCCACAACTTCTCTGGGCAACCTGTTACAGTGCCTCATCACCTTCATCATTTTTTTTTTCCTTATATCCAATCTAAACTTATTCCTTTTCAGTTTAAAACTCCTTGTCCTGTTACTACAGGCCTTGGTAAAAAGTCTCTGTCTTTCTTATAAGCCTCTTTTATATATTGAAAAGTAGCAGTAAGGTCTCCCTGGAACCTTCTGGGCAAAAGTTCAGGACCTGTGCTACTGTTACTGACAACCAGCGTTCTTTAGGCACATGCAAGTCATCAAAGTAATAAAATGCTGCATGGTATGGGAGACTTACATGGAAATTTTTGGGTTCCAAGGAGGCAGAAATAGCCCTGGGTGCAATTTTCTTTGCGTACTAGTGTCATAGCACAGAGGCGTGGTTGTGACAAGCTCAGGCAAACACATATTCACTTTACTCTTTCTATCTAGTACTGAGAACATGGAGATGCAAGTTTACTGTGTTTGCTAGCCAAACAAGCACCTGCTTTCTCAGGAACAACCCCAGGTAAGGCACAAGTACCCTTTCTTCAGTGCCACTCATACCTGCAGACATGCAGTAGGTACTATAAACCCATCTCCCAGTCACTCCCCGTGGTAACACAACACAGTTTGCATCAGGAGTTTACCTTTTTTGTCCTGTTTTGTTCAGGTTCACATTATTTGTGCCTGTATGGTTAAAACAGGAAGGAATTCAATACAGCTACATGTAATTTTATTGCCATCTGTGTAATTTTACTGGCTCAATAAAGCATCTAGAATATGAGAGTGGCTGAACATAAAATTGTTATTTATAAAAAAACAGACTCCAGAGATCCATTCTCCCTATGGTATTCCTCTATGACAGTCCCAAGCACTGAATCAGCTATTAAACATTGCCTACTGTTTGTCTGACTTTGGCAACAAATTATCATACCTATCCATCCGTGCCTTTTGTTACCAGCTTTTTCCAGGGACTGGTGGCAGCATGGAAATCAGCTGATGTGCAAAGTAATCCAAGACATACCCTATATCTCATCAAAGAAGGCTGCATGAGATTACAAACTCAGCCACAGTTAACTGTGAAGGAGTTTATCGCACTCCCAAGTGCTATCCCAATTTTTAAGATCCTGAAAACAAGGAACAAATGCTGAATATGCACATAGCAATGCAAGAAACCTAATAAGAAAGTACAAAAAAAAGGATGTGGAAAAGAACTGTAGCAGCACAATGCTAAGGAAAATTAGAGAGGCACCACCTACAGAAGAGCTCCTTTAACAAATCCTCTATTCTATGTGTTGTGTATAGACACTATCTTGCATCTTCTTGACTCAGGCAACAAAACTACAGAGCTGTAACATTTGCTGAATAAAGTGCATATCCTACTCGCTACTTTCTCTCCTTCCACCTGACCACGGCAGTGCTTTTTCAAACATTCAGACAGACACTCATGAGGTCCAATCTTGATTTATTCAAATACATCAGGGAGTTTGGCAGATGCTTAAATAAATAAGCTGTGCACGTTCAAAGAATATAACTAAAGATGGCACTCTGTTTTCTTAGTCTTTTTAACCTGAGTTATGCAGTGATGAAAATAACAGAATCAGCTCAAAATGCTGGGGATAAAATGCTCAGAAATAAAGATTCAGTTCACACAGAAATGCTACAATAGATCGAGATTTGCCATTTCAAGAGAAAGAGTAAGATTTGCTTTCTTGTTTTGCCACAGCAAGACATTAGTGACATTTAGAAAAAATGATCATTCCAGTACAAGGCAGTTATGTTACAATACAGTTTACAACATTAAGATTTATTTTGGCTTGAGGCGAAGTTAAGATTAAAGAGATGGTGCTGCTAAGACTACAAAGGCTCATAAAACACTAAGCCATTATCATGACCTTAATATAGAACTTAGGATTCAGGACATCAGTGGTTATAATAGTCTTATATTCATTTAAAATTCAGCTACAGTTTGTCACAGTCCCCTTTTAGTTTTGATCTAAACTACCCTGAACTTTAGCTGCACAAGGTATTTATTATTTCTTTATTAGCTGCAAAATTCACAAAGTGCAAAGGTGGGAAGCGTCAAGTCCCTGAGAAATCCAAGAAGCAACTGCAGTATTATCCAGGCTGTCCTCTTGTGCTGCCTTTTTATTGTAGAAAGTCAATTTACAACACAATAGAAAACAAAATTACTACAGTTTCAGACTTGCCATGCAGGAATATATTTGCAGTGCACTGAAGACCAAGACAAATTTTCACACCACAACCTTGCAGTCATTAATAAAGAAGGTTGTGGTCTCTGTTTCTCAATATGTGTTGCTCTTACAAAATATCAAATCATCCTTGAGGATGGAGGAAGCAAAATGAGTTTGCCTGTGGATGCTCTTGGCTTCAAGTCTGTAAAAAGCATTATGTCAGAAAACTCAAACTTTTGCACCTTCTATTTGAAGATCACCCTCAGTCTGGTAATTATTAAATTGCAATTATTTGAATGTTCCAGTCAGAACACTGGATTCACCTGTATTCTCACAAAAGAGTTGTTTTTTGTGGGGAAAACTGCACACACAAAAGGTAAGTCAGTTTTCTGAAAACAAACAAACAAAAAAAAAGTGTAAAGTTTCAGTACTGCAAATATATTCAACAACAAATGCTTGGTGAAAAATAAACATTTGCTTTCCCCTAGGTAATGACTCTGCTGGAGGGAAGGGGCAGGAGTACACCAACCTGGAAAACCTGAGGCATCAGGACCAACAGATATTTACTCTTATTACTTTTCTTCTGGCAGGCAAACAGTGGAAGCCTTAGTATATATCTGAAATGCAGACAGTAAGTGTCAAGCAAGAAGAGTATATGACAACCTTCATAAGAATTCTGTAAGAAGGTTTCCACTTTTTAAAGAGAAATTATTAAAGCTACTAACATAATCACACACACATATTTATACTCTTAAACTAATACATACAAAGCAGATGTTTCCAACAGGAATAGGAGAGACTATAGTAAATGTTTCCCAGAAGTGTGCTGCTGGAAAAAAAGGAGAATCCTGAATCCAGTATAACCTAACAGCTCGTTTCTTTGGCTAGGATTTCCTGGTAACACTGCTCTTTTTCTCTGACTTTCTTCCTCATCTGACTGCTAGTGTGATTTTGCTTTGGTGTGGCCTCATAAAGTGTTCCCCCTCGTAAATACTGTCTTTCCAGGGTAATGCCGTGGATCTTCAACTTAAGGGCAACTTCTATACCCTAAAATCTAACTAGGTGGCCAAATCATCTCAAAATATAGCCAACACGTGTCTGTGGGGCCCAGCAGTGGACACCCCTCCATACCTGGGAGAGAGGTATGACAAGTCTCACACGGGAAGAAGCACCCATGAGAAACAGATTTGAACCATATTTTTTATTCCATTTCAAAACCAGCAAGTTCTCAAAAGTAGGAGGATATAACTCAGGCATGTGTCTGTTCCTCAACAGCTGCATTTCCCAAATATGAGTTACAGCAAAAAGGTGTTTCTTCACTCGAGTGCCTGAGTCCAGTTTTACTTGTTTCTGGTTTTCCCATTTTATTTATGCCACTTTTCGTTCCCCTCACCCCTCTCCCACTCTATTTGCTGCAATACGTACTTTCACACAGGAGTGAAAAATGGAAGCAATCAAAGGGTCATACAAGGATCAAAAAACTTAAGCTGTTGTTTTCAAGTTTTATTTATGTTTATTAAAATTTCCCAACTCATTTCATTATTTTTCTGCTTACCCACCCTGACAAACACCTCTTTGGTGGATAATAAAATAATTCAAATAACTGAAAAACAGGCATCTGATCCAATTTCTACTGGCAGGCAAGCAAGCGAAGGAAATACCAAATAATTATTTAAAAAAAAAAAAAAAAGATATAATATTGCACATCCACAAACATCTTGTAAACCTAAAGACCTCACTATCTTATGATCTCCATTTCCTTCTAGGTGTTCCAAGTCTTCAGAAAACTACATGATGTATATGTATCAGGGCATAAAATCTTACTCTCTGTGTGCCTTTGAGTACCTGTTCATGTAATCCACCACAACTGATCAAATTTAAGTCTTGGTTTTTAAATGGTGTATGAAGAACAAAGATGGAAAGTGTCAAAACTGATATCAGTAAATATTCTTCACAAAGGAAGGTGTGGGAGACTCACTATGCTTGGTTGTGATGCTGTTAATAAAAGATAAATAGATGAACTTCAGTATCTTTTCATAGTCTATCAGCAGACTGATATCTGTGACAATGCTCATTCATAGTTACTTCACAGTTTCACACAAAGAAATAAATGTTTTAACAAAACTTAGTCTGTCTGATCTCCCCCAGTCACCTTGCCTTGTTAGTGGTACATAATTTTCCACCCTCGCCTCATGGTGCTATTTGTGACCCCTGGCTGAAGGCAGTGTTGTCTTGACAAACAAAGTAAGAACATGTTTGAAGAGCTGAGCTTTGGTCACTGAGAGGAGCCAAGTATTTTGTAACCCCATTGACTTCTCTTGGATTAGGGTTGCACCTCTTGACCCAGGCTAGATCATAATAACCTCTACTCAAAGGTGCCTGGAAAAAAGGGACCATCACAGGTGCGATTTCTCCATTTTTTCCCTGTTGAGCCCTACAGAAAAAATTGGTAGTTGGCAGAGCACAGCCCCCAGGAGTAAGACATATGCTTGCACAGCCACCCCTGGCTGTAGTCAGGCGCTTTACGCCCTGCTGAAAGGAGCAGTGCTGCCAGCATCTTTCAAGCACATCTGCTAATTCTGTTGGGCTCTCATTAACATATCAATCACCATTCACCCAAATCACTGTTATAAGCAAACTGAGAAACATACTGGGGGGAAATGTATACTCCTGCTTGGGTAGATCAGAGTCAGTGGAATATTGAAAAAAAAAATCTGCCCCTTTTATCTGTCTGTCTGAGTAGTACAGTCACTATAGAGCCTGAGAGAGAAAAGCCACTTGTTCTGCTCTCAGCAACATTTTCAGTATTGATTCTTTGAACACCAAAGTCTGATACAACTCCTGAGTTAACTATATTATGTTTACATGTAAGAAGGTTTGTCTTTTTAGTGCATTGTATTAGGCTTAGGGGGAAAAAAAAAACCACCATGAAACATACACAATGGTGTCAAGTTTATTACACCCTTATAAACTCCAAAGTATACTTTTGGCATTTTCCTGCATTTCACTGATATAAAGGTTAGGCTTTGGCTGTATATCTCTAATCTCTAGCCTTTAATCACCATTGAAATTATCTATCCAAAAAGTGTGGGCTTTCATGCATTAGCATTTGCAAATGCTTTATAGTCATTTTATAAACTGAAATTTCTGTAAACAGATTGACTTTGAATTTTGGAGCATGCCAGCTGCCCTCCATTCAGGCTAATTGAAAGAAGAGACAAACATGACTTTGGCTTCAGCTGAAACAACAGAAAACCACCACCTGTGGGTTAGATAATAAGCAAACCTTGACCATAGAGAGTTTGTAACAAATGCAAGGGCAAGGTATTCAAGCAAGTGCAGCTCTTCACTTACAGTTGCAGCAGCATGAGATTTTGCCTCCACTTGGCCTGAACAGAAGGCAGCTGGCACAAGCAGCGGTGTTCAAGCCACCTGTGCAAGAAGTTTTACGATTTGTCAATCCAGTAAAATTGGCTATGTAATTGTAAGGCTATACAACCTTAAACTGGGGTATATAAGACAAAGAATAGGCAGGAGGCTAGACTGTAAGCAAAGAAACAATCTTCTGCCATTTCTAAACAGAGAAACTGTTTGCCAAAAGGGTATGTAAGTACGTGGATTTGCATTTGAGTATTACTCATCGTCACCACTGTTTTTTCAACTCCTAAGGAAGTCAACCCTCAAACATCTGATTATGATACATATGAGCTCTGTATCGTGAGGAGATAGCAGAATTTTAGTCATCTTGCAAAATCTCCTATATTTTTTCACTATCACCATATATCACTGTATTTTGCTGTTTTACAAGACGTCAAGACAGCATCATTCCTCTGAAGCTACAGTACTTAAGTTGTGTGCAGCTGAGTAATTGCAAGTAATCATTATTCTGGAAGCAATCAATTGATTGTTCAAGTGTTCTAACTACACATCAGCAACTAGGTACTGGACATGATTCTTGAGTATCCAGTGCAACGTCAAGGAAAACACTGCCTGAGAACAAGGCTGGGTCACAGACCTCCACAGCAGTTAGTGTCATGATATGAATCTAAATGATTAAGCCGGGCAAGTCCTGGTTATCTACATACTTACTTCTGATGGAAAGAGGGAACTTTAGCCTGGAAAGACATGGAGGAGTTTGTGAAAACCTGCTCACCATCAAAATTCACCATCATTTAAATCTCAGGGTCCTGATTTTTGTGTACTCATAGACCTCAAAAATATTAAGAAGGTTCACAGCTCTCTAGTCAAATGCATTCAGTCTATAAATCAGTCACAGTAAGAGTCTTATACAACTCTCAGCATGCCAAATTTCTCAATGAATATTAATAATAGGAGTAAATAACACAAAAATAAATGTAGTTCTAAACATACTAAAACCTTGCAATCCAGCTATAAGACTTGCTGTCATTTCACACTAATACCCAACTTTAAAGAAACAACATTATTCGGGAGGAATTGCTGCTCTATGAGCCTGGTCGGCCAAGTGATAAATCAGGCCAGTGAAACCATCATTGCAAAAGACAGTCCACCCTCTAACAGAGGAGTTTTATTCAAATGATATATAGTTGTGTGAAAATAAGGAGCTTTCTAGTCTGCATTAACAAGACCTCACCAATCTTTTGGCCAGAGATCTGGGGAGTTTTGGGAACCTGAAGACACTATATGTAAGAAATCCATGCAGATTCAGTTTCTTTATACTCAAAATTATCACAGGATCTGTGTTGTCACCTTTTACAGCATCCAGGTCTTTGAGTCCGGTAACACTTCCACTTATCTCAGAAGTTGCTTTTTCTATCTCAGCTGCAGCAGCCTTTCCATTAGCTTTCCAAGGACACTTTTCTTGACTTCCTTTATCTCCTTCTGTTCTGTTTAAGGAGTTTTAAATCACACAGTGGCAGCTATTCTTCCCATTACTTTTTATGGTTCAGTCATTGGTTCCTCATGCAAATGTGCTGCCTGCAACAGACTACTTGGCCTAAAATCCTCTCTCTGATGGCCCTCTTAGGAGAAAGGTGATTTGGGGACCGTCCAAATCAACGTCTGGCCTGGTAAGTGCCTCCACCACTCAGCATCTCCAGGGATGTAGCCAATAGAAGAGCTAAAAGTTATTTCTGGCATGTGCCCTTGATCAGCACAAGAAACACCTACACGGTCTTAGTTCTTTGAGCAGGTCATCAGTTTCATACTTTTCATCACTCAGCCAGCAATGACACCATAAATCATTGACATGACATTTCCCACATTTGCATTAGCAATGACACTACCCAGCTGAACATTTCAGAAGCAAGAATGTTGCCTGGGAATTGCTGCTTGGCTAGCACAACCTACTGGAAATCCACAATGTAAAGTGCATTTAGAGACTTCAGCTACCTAGATCATCTTAGAGGAAAGTCAGGAGTCTTTTTCAGTTTTGATTAATTGATGCTTTAGGATTTTTTTGTGTCAAGAACTAAAGTTTTTTGGAATGAGCCCTCAAAATAATCAGTTCTGACAACACTCATCCCACATCAGCCTGTTCGTTCAGTTATCCAAAGTATGAATCAGTGCTTACTCTTTATCATTCATTCTCTTGAGGAAAAAAAAAGAAAATATTAGTAAACATCACTCATGAAAATATGACACTACTGGAAATGGTCTGAGAAAAATGCTGTCTAAAAACTACAGTAATTTTTATGTCTCTTAAACAATAGCTGACATGAACAATAAAAGTAAATGTTCCTATTGATTTCCTATCTGGTATTCTTTTCACTCCCAAGGCATATTATTCAAAATACAACAGCACAGATTCTCTGTGAAGAAAGAGACAACAATTCCCATCAAAATATTATAGTCACTAATGGAAAGACTGTAGTAAAGGAACAGGATTTAACCTTATTAAATCGTGTCATGATGTTTCTCTTCATTCATTGCTTCAATATGGATAACTTTCAGTTCTCTCCAAAAATTAACTAAGGTATTTATTATTGGCATATTGTTTCAGGTACTGAGCATTTCTTAGACAGCTTAGGCATCCGTAAGGCCCTGCATAAAACAAAAGTTATAAGTCTCATAGACGTCCTATCAGTCAGAGAATAATTTTTCCTTAAACATCCAATGAAAACTTGTTTACACTAAGCAAATAGCATGTTGCCTGCCTTTCCCATGCAACTGAGACTGTGTGCATTCAGTTCCTGCTGTATCTTCTCTTTCTGCTGTCTCCTGCTGCCCAGGGAAAGCAGCAGCAAAGCCGCAGAAGGGCAGACTGGAGTGAGGAGCTCCTGAGGAGCTGTGGTCAGCACGGAAGTGGAACAGGACAACTGCAGGTCCAGTCGTGCCTTACATCTTCCTGAGGGACAACAAAAAGGTGAAAGGGGGCCAATAAATGAAGAAATTTTAGCTAATCTATTTGTAAACTGAAGGGATAAGTGATAAAAGGCGAATGTTGAAGACAGATGTCTAAAATTCAGCACCCAGATCCATTTTTAAAGGCATCTAGATAAAGTGTTCCAGTGTCACAGATGAGGTACAGTACACCAAAGATTTACCATCTTCTTCTCCCTTTTGAAATGTATAATTAACGCAGGAGATTTCACATTTCCTTTGGCACAATATTGGTTGCTTTCCAGATCTATCAGATCTTATGCTCTAATGTCAGAACAGCTGCTGCTCAGCTCCAGCGCCTCAGCACTGCACTACTCTGAACCTTCTTTCATTTCCTTGAGAATTACCTCGGTGCCAAACCATACAGTTCATACTAACTGCACAATTCCCCTATGCCCTCCGTCAAGACTAGCACAACAGGCAGAATAAGGAACTTAATGTTTCACATTTGGGTGCTTTGCTATAATTAAAATGACTCTTGTACATGAAATCTAACTGCTGGTCGTGATTTCTGCTCTGTATCTGTAGAGCATCCTGTAAAAACCCTGAAGTCTTTCTCTCTCCTTCTCATTACCTTAGGTTAATTTTAGGCTTGTTTACATAAAAGGCATTATAGTACTGTCATTACAAAAAAGAGTGCAATGTGTTTCCTGTCATCATTACTAGACAATTAACCTTAGAGACATTTAAACTTAATTGGGAAATTCTCTTTGAATAGGTGATTTCATACCACCATCATGGCACAGCACTTCTGGCTACCATAAAAATATCTTTTGATGGCACAACTCACTTATTTCAAAAAATTATTCCAGTTTTACATACAAAATTCAGCTCTACTATGTTCTTGAGCTGTAAAAGAATTTAACGAGCTCCAGGTTTTGCAATGGCTTCTCTATCTACTTGAAAAAATGTGTGTCGATGTTCGTGCCACCACCTCAAGTGAATGTACAAATACTGAATGCACTAAGAACTCGACCATAGAAATACAGTAGAAGTATCTAATTCTCTATTCAAGACAGTATATATATTTAGGACCAGATCAATTATTCAAACTTTTTGCCTCTGATCTGAGGAGTACCATCAGTTAACACTCTAATAAATGGATAAAAATTGGTAATTCCAGAAGATGAGGCAGGCCTTAGATGGCTGGAATTAGACAGCTGGCCCCCCCACAGGGGCCTCTGTAACACTGCCAGTTTAAAAGGGATTGTGGAGAACTATGCTCTTACATTAAGAACTTTGGCTAAACATCTTTAAAAGCTGGGGTAAATCCAAGCCTTCGTGGCAAACTGTAAAATGCTTGTGTCAATTGAAATTCATCTGATTCTTTGAGACCTACTGAAATCAAATAGAGACATCAGTGGGAAATGGACTATTAAGGGAAGCAGCTAGCCCTGTGAGTAATTCTTGCCATATGGACTCGACATTATGAACAGTTTTTTGTGCATTGGTACTGAAGACATCAAAGCATAAATAATACTTAACACTGGCTTAGTTACCACACTTCAATTCTTAATGCAGTGAAAGAAATAACCTTTGACATTAGCCATCTAAGAATTAAAAATATTTAAAATACTTACATCACATCAAAATGAATTTTAGGATAGTCTATTCACAAAGCTAATTTTACTTCATAGTTGCAACCACCCTGAAATGCTAAAATTAATATATTTAATATCTATCTGATTACAAAATGTTGATTTCTGACTATAATTCTATCTAATTAAAAAACTTTAAACAGCTGTCAAAATTACGGTTATGTTTAGATTAACATGGCCTTCTTGCCACTAACATGTAAATTCCTCACCCAGAGAGAGCAAAAAGTTAAATGTCTTCCCTGGACACCTTTACCAATGAATCCACCCTTTTCTGCCAAGCCTTGACACTGAGGATGGATGATTAGATTAGCTGAAACCTGGGAAGTTACATTCAGACTCGTAGTCTACCTAGGTCCAGACCCAGAAGTTCACTCTGGAGCCTTCTATTTTCTGAAACACTAATTAACATTTTAATAAAGGAGTTTCTCTTGTATGCTTACTTTTTATTAGTATCAGTTAGTTAAACAAAAGATATTATCTCTCCCTACAAACCCTGCCTTTTTCCTACCCTTCATCCACAACAGCTGTACCATTATAACAACATTTTCACTCTCCCAGAGCACTCCAGCCCCTCAGCCACGCCACAGAGATGACTAGATTTCAATCTGCCTGTATCCAGCATCCCAAAATCCCCAAATGGATACAGTAGGTATCACGCCAAGGAGGCCTCTCTCATTGCCTAATAATCATTACATAGATATTTGCTCTTCCTCCTACCAACATTAGGCCCCAGAACTGTATTTCTAAAGACCTGAATGTTGCTCCTGCTAAAGTAGTGAACCTGCAAACCAAGCTAACAAAGCCTTTAAAAAGTGCTTCATTTGCAGTGTATGCATACACATGTGGGATTCCTCTGCACTGACTGATTTTTAAAAGCCCACTTTCTGACATATGGAAGTCTTAAGCAGCTACGTTCTTCTTATTTACGTGCAAAGATCCTCCATGGAGACAGACAAAGGTTCATTTGTTCTCCTGGAAAAAAACCTTCTAAATAAGGAGTAGAAATGCATTACATACAGTCAACCGTTTTCAAGTTTAATTCATCTAGTCATTATCTCAAAGATCTACTCAAGCTGTTGACACAGCAACGCAGAAAACTTTAGTTTATTACCACTTCATTTTCAAGAAGCACTATATGAATATTACCTGTGCAATAAATTGTCGGCTGCATTTTGTAGAGTTCGGCCTGAATTCCCAAAAACATCCAAGTGATTTAATGTGCTTTGACTTTATATTTCCACAAACAAGAAACTGCAGGCTGTTAGGGGTCCTTAAACTTAACAGCACCCATCTGCTATTTTTTCATGTGTAGCAGAAGCCTGTCCACATCTGCTGCTTGTGTGGGTGTTCATCACTTTGAACATCTCTCCCTGGCTCCAGGTCAGGTACCCAAACCCAGAAGATCCCATTTGCAGGTTTGTAAATGTGGACTCAGAGACTTGTTCAAGCACAGGCAGTGGAGTTCAAAGCAGGATGGACAATACAATCGAAGGAGTCCTTGCTTAAATCCGTATGCCACGCAGCCAGCGCTTACTTTAACCAAACTCAACTAATCTCATGTCAGCTCAGCATGCGCTGACTTAAGAACACTTATCTAAAAATAGTTACTGTGAGTAAATTATAGTACATCTCAGTTGTGCCACAAACCATGATTGTTTGCCTGGAGATAAAGTTGAAATGTTAATGAGTTGTAAAAGTGTCTGTTTAGTGAGAGAAGATATTACTTCACTTATTAGAATTTTTTGGGTCTTCAGTAAGTTTAGCAAAAAAAATTTCTTTCATTTCTGCCATCTACCTTTCCATGAGCTGTATCATCTGCTTTCAAACTTCACTGTTAAACTTATACCGAAGGCAATATAAAAACTACTAGATCTCAGTTTTTCCAGCCATAGCTGCTATGGTTACATAAATGCCAGTATATATCTGGATAAAAGGAGGAAAAACATCTGACTCTTTGCCTTTTAAAAAAGAGATCATTATCATAGAATCATAAAATCATTAAGGCTGGAAAAGACCTCAAGGATCATCAAATCCAACCGCCAACCCACACCACCTAACTCCCTAAATCATGTCCCTAAGCACCACATCTACACGTTTCTTGAACACCTCCAGGGATGGGGACTCCACCACTTCCCTGGGCAGCCTGTTCCAATGCCTGATCACTCTTTCAGTTAAGAAATTTTTTCTAATATCTAGCCTAAACCTCCCCAGGCACAACTTGAGGCCATTTCCTCTTGTCCTATCACTTGTTACTTCAGAGAAGAGGCCAGCACCCACCTCACTACAACCTCCTTTCAGGTAGTTGTAGAGAGTGATAAGGTTAATATATAGGATGCAGCAGCTAAGGTTATGGACACAAGTTTTTCAACTAAGTTTTAAATCACAAGCATGTTTTCAGTGCACCCCTTACACAAATGAATATGAGTATTTGCTGCCCTGGAACACACCAAGAAAGGGAAGAGGAAAAACAACTAAAGGCCGAAGGGCAAGAGGTAGCTTCACTGGTCTCTCAGTAGTTCTCAGCTGAGTTCTCCTTATCCATGTCATTCCACCCCAGGAAACCAACAGGTTCATTTAATGTAACAGATTTTGCCCCCCTGCAAAGTCAGCTTCCAGATCTCAAAAAGGACCTTAGAGTAATGGTTTTCTGAAGCACCTCTTAACTGTAATTCTCTAGACTAAGCTCACAAACCAACACCTTGAAAAAACACAGGTTTCAAAGTCAGACTTTGAGCACCGATACCCTTTCTCCAGCCGTCACCAGCCACTGCTACCACATCCTGCTCTCCTCTCATGACTTCTTCCTGGGTGGTGGCATGGTCTTACCCCCGACTTGCAGCAGAACACCGTAACAACCTCACCCTCCTGCATCCCGGGATGTAAAGGGAAAAGAGACTCATGGGTTGAGATAAGAACAATTCAATGACTAAACTACAATAAAATTAAAAATAATAATGACAATAATAATGGTAGAAGCATAGAATCATTAAGACTGGAAAAGACCTCAGGAATCATCAAGCCCAACTGTCAACCCAACACCACCTAACTCACTAAACCATGTCCCTAAGCACCACATCTACACGTTTCTTGAACACCTCCAGGGATGGGGACTCCACCACTTCCCTGGGTAGCCTGTTCCAATGCCTGATCACTCTTTCAGTTAAGAAATTTTTCCTACTATCTAACCTAAACCTCCCCTGGTGCAACTTGAGGCCATTTCCTCTTGTCCTATCACTTGTTACTTTAGAGAAGAGGCCAGCACCCACCTCACTACACCCTCCTTTCTGGTAGTTGCAGAGAGTGATAAGGTCTCCTCCCAGCCTCCTCTTCTCTAGACTAAACAACCCCAATTCCCTCAGCCCCTCCTCATAAGACCTGTGCTCCAGACCCTTCACCAGCTTTGTTGCCCTTCTCTGGAACTGCTCCAGCACCTCAATGTCCTTCTTGCGGTGAGGGGCCCAAAGCTGAACACAATATTCAAGGTGCATCCTCACCAGGGCCGAGTACAGGGGCACAATCACTTCCCTCATCCTGCTGGCCACACTATTTCTGATGCAGTCCAGGATGCCGCTGGCCTTCTTGGCCACCTGGGCACACTGCTGGCTCATGTTCAGCTGGCTCTTGACCAGCACCCCTAGGTCCCTCTCTACTGGACAGCTTTCCAGCCACTCTGCCCCGAGCCTGTAGCATTGCAGGGGGTTGCTGTGACCAAAGTGTACAGCTGTGTTCAACAGCTGAAAGCATAGCTGAAAATAATTTCACCAGCTCTGCTTTGAGTCAGTGGAAGCAGAGCTGAACTCTATGCCACCTTCTCTCCATCTCTGATGGATCACTGACCAGTATGAAGATGGACCATCCCACGTGCAAAAGCACCACTGCTATCTCTGCATGAGCCATTGTGCCTAGCAGGGCAGGCAGGATCATAGAATCATAGAATCACTAAGGTTGGAAAAGACCTCAAGGATGCCTGCATCTGCCAGGTACGTGGGATGGATGTCATGCCTCAGAGTGGTGCTCTGCACCCTGATGCAAAGCACCTCAACCATCACTTCCCTTTCTGCTCCCTACCATACTATCACTGCGTGGTCTTCTGGTCTCGGGTCTATGCACTCTGTCATTGCCAGTTTTACTTCATTTTGCAAATAAAGGAGGGGTTATTTCCCCTCCTTTCCTCACATTTCACTACCTTTGGTAATTGAGATTTGACCTTATGGTTATTGACTCGGTGAATAGCATTTTGTGCCAAAACCGGGCCAGTCAGGTTAGCCAT
The DNA here is from genome assembly GCA_011057875.1 of Pterocles orientalis. Lineage (NCBI taxonomy): Eukaryota > Metazoa > Chordata > Aves > Pterocliformes > Pteroclidae > Pterocles > Pterocles orientalis. The sequence goes on along the minus strand of WKFP01013996.1, from coordinate 211,424 downwards.
ACTTTGGAGCAAGAAACAAAAAACCATCTAAAGGGATTTTGTGGCATTGTTTCTTTACAGCTATTTTGGTTTAACCCCAGTAGGCAGTTAAGTCCCACACAAGCACTTGCTTGCTCCTCCTCAGTAGAATGGGGAAGAGAATCAAATGAGCAAAAGGCAGAAAACTCATGGGTTGAGAAATACGTTTTAATAAGAAAAGAAAGAAAAGAGAAAAAAAGAAAAAAATTGTGAATGCAAAACACTCTAAATGCCGACCAACGCCAAGCCAGTCCCCAAGCAATGGCAGCTCTGGCAAATTTCCACAGGAGATGTTATTGCTGAGCACGACATCATATGGTCTGGGATATCCCTTTTGTCAGTTGGGGTCAGCTGAACCAGCTGTGTCCCCTCTCAACTACTTGTGCTCCCCCAGCCTACTCACTGGTTGGACAGTATGAGAAGCAGAGAAGGTCTTGGCACTGCTCAAGCATTGTTCAGCAATAACTAAGACATCCCTATGCCATCAACACTGTTTTCAGCACAAAACCAGAACATAACACCACATAAGTTACTATGAAGAAAATTAACTCTATCCCAGCCAAAACCAGTACAACAGCATTTTCCCTTTTCCATGTTCCCAAATATCACAGTAATTCAGGTCATTAGTCATTATCTGAAGGTTTGTATTTTTGTTAGTGTGGAGGAAAAGTAGTTACCTCTCAAATGCATCTACTTTGCGAGATCAAATTCTGTATCATTAGTGATAGGTATTGATCCTGGCACAATGAGCTTCAGTACGTACATGTGAATTGCTTTCAAATCTCCCAAGCAAGGTGATTCCTCTGCTTGTCTTGCAAATTTATAAGACTTTTTTTTCTTAAATGAGCATAGTTCTCATCAGAGCACAAAACAATCGTAAGTAGTCTCTAATTTGAGTGGTTTCAGAGAAAAACCTTACAGCACTTTGTCCATCAAAATTATTGAAGTTGCTCCCTACTGAACACACAAGATGTAGTCCCAGACAAGCCTCAGAGCAGAGAAGCTCCACAAATAAACTGTTTCTCCCCATAAGCCAGAACCGATGGCAAAGCATACAACAGAGCCTTATGAGCTGATCTGACCAGACTGAGCAAAAAAAAATTCCTTCTTACTAACAATTATAGTGAACAGATAAATTATGAATATGCATGTGCTACCTCTTCCTTACCATCAACTGGAGTGAGGCAGTAAGAGGAACCAAATGTTGAAAATCCCTCTCCCTTGAGAAACTTCCACTCTACTTGTGTTTATGTTCCTCTCCAGTGCCATGAAAATTAATACTAAATTTACACTCTATTAACACAATTGCACAAAGCCTAAACAAGAAAAGATAGTCATTACTGATATTAAGCTGCTAATATTTAAATAATTACTTTCCTTTATTATCCTTATTATCAAATTATCTTGTTACAGCTAAAGAATTACCTATAATCACTTGCACAGAGAGGATTTGAAGCCTGATCAGAAAAGAATCACTAAGCATTAATTAAAATACTGCATGTGTGCTCTGTATTTGGCTTGACAGTTTGCAGGAGCAGCCTGTTAAACAATTCCTGCTAAGTGCAGAGACAAAAGCAAGGCGTGTCTGTACTGACTGCACAACTGGGAACTGGAAACATGACTTTAGTCCATTTATAAACTTTTCTCATTAGGTTTCGATTCAGGAACAATTCCACAATGGTATTTAAAGGATATTCAGTCACTCATGACAGAAAACCTAGACTGACATTGCACAAATAGTGTTTGATTATTACCAATCTATCATGTCAGTTAGCAGGAGGAAAAGATACATTTAAATTGATTCCAAAAGACCACCATGACAAATGTGTTTCAGGAAGCTGGGCAGTAAGAGATTTCAGATCCTGATTAATCTGGTATACACAAAATCTGGTATACCCTGGCCTTTTTTAAGCACACAACACACTTTTCAACAGAAAATTTGAGCAGCTACATGACCAAACACTGGATTATCTTCTTTCCAGTCTTTTATTTGATTCTTGTATTTGTAGTTTCAAGTTGACCAGCACATTAGTCTGTTCATCTCTCCAAGAGGTAGTAGTTGCAACATTCATTAAAAATCTGTCCTTCTCCTCATTTGTTATATTGTTACCATAAGTAAGATATAAAACAGTGTATTTGAGAACATGACCTGAAATATTTGGGGACCATAAAAGTCGGTTGGTTTACACAGGAGAAAGTAATACAATGCTCCAAACACAATGGAAAGGGAACATTACACACCAGCGATGCACAGTGTGCTACCTTTAGCTGCTCTGAGGGGTACCAGGGTCTACTTGAGGGCACCCATTTGTCAAAGAAATACCTCCACTGAGTTATTTTTTTCCTTGCTGTGGACACCGGTAGTGAAATCTGGCATGTAGTGTTCTCCAGAAACAACATGCAGGTTTTCACATCTTCTGTGTTCCCAGATTTTTTTGCCAGATAAACACAGAAGAGCTATTGACTTTCCAAACCTGAATGAAACGTGAAGTAAAAACAGTATGCTCATATCCAACACTCCCCAAGCAAGAGTCCTTATATAGAGGTTACTGGCATATATGATGCCTTACAAAGGATCCTATTACAACAGGGAAAGCCATAGAATTAAGTTAGATTTATTTGTTAGAATATCTGGTGACTAAGACAAGGAAGGCTAAACTGAGGAAGTGTGATCTGGATGATCGGGTAGTGAGATGGATTGTGAACTGGCTGGAGAAAAGAAGCCAGAGAGTTGTTGTGAATGGGATGGAGTCTAGTTGGAGGCCTGTATCTAGTGGAGTCCCCCAGGGTTCGGTACTGGGACCTGTGCTGTTCAATATATTCATCAACGACTTGGATGAGGGAATAGAGTGCACCCTCAGCAAGTTTGCTGATGATACGAAACTGGGAGGAGTGGCTGACACGCCAGCAGGCTGTGCTTCCATCCAGCGAGACCTAGACAGGCTGGAGATTTGGGCGGG
>WKFP01013996.1:97596-208426 GCA_011057875.1 Pterocles orientalis | reverse complement strand
TGACAGAGCACTGGAACAGGCTGCCCAGAGAGGTTGTGGAGTCTCCTTCTCTGGAGACATTCAAAGCCCGCCTGGATGCGTTCCTGTGCGATCTGATCTAGGTGTTCCTGCTCCGGCAGGGGGATTGGACTAGATGATCTTTCGAGGTCCCTTCCAATCCCTAACATTCTGTGATTCTGTGATTCTGTGAATTGTCCTTGCAGGAATTCCTTTTTCTTTCCATATGGGTAAGATAGCCAGACATTTTTCTGGGTCTTCTCCACTCAAGATACCACAGAGACACAGAATCTAATATTAAAAAAAAAATCCCTCAAAAATACATTTTCAAGGATGGAGAAAGGAGGGGACAAGGGATATTTTCTTCCATGAAAGTTACTGCCTGTCTAGTTAGACCCACATGACTGGGGAGATAGCTTTGAATACTACTGTGTGTTGTGAAAGACTAAGTGCAAGAACTCATAAAAACACAGGCTCTGTCGTCATGTTCCTTTCACATTAACTCTGATGGTCAGTGCAACCAACAGAAAGAGAAGAAGTCTTACCCCTTTTGCTAATGTGACTAATGATTAACTGAGACTCTCTAGCACTGAGGGAAATATTCCAACAATTAATGGGGAAAGTGTGAAATGTAATGTGCTGGCTTCTTCATTAGCTGAGGAACTTGAGAAAATAATTAACAGTAATTGATGTGGGCTTATGTAGTGAAAAAACAGGAAAATTAATCCTATGGTTCAAAGTCTTGTTCTCTGATACACCAGTGCAATCGTAGAAAAACATAATTTGCCTTCACACTGGGAAAATGAAGCAGAATATGAACCAAAGCAAGGCAGTCTTTCATTGGAATGATGGTACACAGAGACCTTTTGGGCACTTCTCCGCGTATCCTCCTTCTGACAACTGGCAAGAAGCATAATACTGTTGGATGGATCCCAATAGACTGATCAATAACAAAGGCTTTGGGAAACTCCCTGAATTCCAGATAGGACTCTTGAATTCCATACCATAAAGCAAAAAGGAAAGCAGGCAACCAGCTTCCTTCCATACATGCTCATAGTTGGTGCTTTCTCACAGAGATTATGACTATGGCTGAATGTTTGAAAGTCTTATTTCAGGTTTTTCTCAAGGTCGGTTTCTCAGTACAGACATTTTATTTCCAGCTGTAATGGCAGCAACTTCCAGAAAAAAAAAAAAATCCCCAGTTTGCCTCACAGTGGCACTGAACTACAAGGTTTAATCATGATTATCTAACAAGATGTTGAGCACAGTTTCTCCTGGTCTATTAAGGCTATAAAATCACAACCAGAAGTGCAGGAGCCATTTATTCTTCTGAACAAATTTTGTGCTTCAATAAGTTTTTACTCATGTTTCAGTGACAGTATTCGTAAAGTGAGGGACTGCTCAGTGAGAGTAAAGGAAGCAAAAATGAGATTTGTGATTGGCACCAACCTTGTAGTCATATCACCAGCAGAAAGCCCTCTCTCTCCTGTCAGGTCCTATGGGGTGTTCTGAGTGCATGTAAAAACAGAACTGCTGAACTAATTATTTCACACTTCTCATAAGAACAAAAAAAAAATCTGCTCTTGGGTCTGAAGTCTCGTGTGACAAGTTCCAGTCCATTTACTAAAACCCCTTGATGTATGGTATTTGTAACCATTCTGATGGCCTTAGCTGAAAGCATGCTGCTATAATCTGTAGTTCAACATAACTTACCCAAAAATTATGTTCCTGCATATTCACTTTGTGAAACGTGAGGAGGCAGGGAAAGAGGGAGGGAGCTAGGATAGGGCAGCATGGCACCTGAAGTGGGTTTCACTGTCTCACACCATTTGTTGAAAAATGCACTTTGAAGTTAATCACATTGCTTTCACCTCAATAACCAATGTAGACCCTGAATGTTTAATTATGCTACTGGTTTTATACCTAATCAATCTTTTTCATTAAAATCCAGTGAAGCAGACAACTGAGATAATTACTGAAGAATCATCTTAATTAAAAATTTTAGCTTCTAATTAAGAGTCATTGTTTACCTCATCAGAAAGCCATTAAGATTCAGGACAAGGTTGCCCTGTTCATTACATTTTCACCTTCTTTTTTATTTTTTTAAAGCTTTGGGCAAAGAGAATGATACGGGATTTTATGTTAAAAAAAGAATTATTATATTAGTCCCATGAAAAGGGAGAATATGCACAAGCCAGTGTCACCATTTGTCAGAAGCCCCATAGCACAGTTACATCTAGAGTAATTGCAGAATATCTTTGCATATAAATTGACATTGCCTTGGTCCTTGAAGATAAAGCCATGTCTATACTTAAAATGGACATGACCTTCTAAATTATTTCTTTATTGCTTTCCAGCTACAATGAAGATAATTTTGAAATCCCTCAACACCCCTGTCCTGCAACTGGAAACTTCTCTCTGCTTTTTACTGTTGTTTTCACAAATGTCTGACACTGACTGAGGCCTGCTTCAACTTCAGGAAAGTATAATCAGACATTTCAACTAGGGAATTAGAAATGCATAGCAGTTAAATGACATCACTGAATATGTAAGCTTCACCTCGCTCACACTCAGTGCAAGGTATCCGCACCAGCTATGCAGATGAAATGATGCTTCAAATGACAGAATTAATCAGGGAAAATTATTATCCAGTCCTAACCCTTGCAGGTTTCCCCTTTATATATATTCCAAGGCAGAAGCCAAAAAATAAAGACATCTCGATATGGACGTTTTTCTTCACCTTTAGCAAGCAAATTTGTAAAAATCATGACGATGTCAGACTAAGACGCTGAGTTCAGACATTTGAAATGCAAAGCTAAACATGTATAGCTGAAATGGTTTCTGACAAGCACTGACCATCTACTATAGACAAAACAATGTTAGGATCATCACTAAAAAAAAGACTATTTTATAGAAACATCTTGTTCCATGTGTTTATTTATTTACTTTTAGCAGCATCCTGCAGGACATAGTATAAGGAGCAAGCCAAATCTTCAGTTAAGCTTCTCAGCTGACCAATATTTCTGACACAAGGAGTTCACACTTTGGAAAACTACTGATCCACACTTCCCATGAAGAACTGAGAAGACAGTATTAAGAGCATGGAGAATTTATTTTCCATGCAAGTTGTTTGTAACCATTTAAGTAGGTAAGAGTAGAATGAATAGCTGCCAGGGAATTCGTGTAAAACTTTCAGGTACCACCTAGGTGCTATTCATTTAAGCAACAATTGCCTCTATCAGTAGGAATGACATTTGCCCATAATAGAAGGTAGCCAATTATGGTTTGGAAAAAAGTATCAGATTATAGGTACATTTCAAAGGAGAGAGAGAGAGAGAGAGAGAACAGAAGACATAGAAAAGAAACTACACAAAACTACTACAAAGAACTCAGTTGTGCCAGCTGGTGCCAGCACTTCTTAATCAGTCATACTTGCTCTAACCTTTTAATGAAATCTGATTCCAGGAGGCTGAAACAGTTCTTGATCCACTCAACAGGTAATGTGATCATGCACAGCTGAGTGGTGGGCAGCCAGCTACAGTACAACAAAGTGGCACACGGAGACAGAGGCTTTAGGGGTCTGAATTGCCAGCAGGCACACATTTGCCTGGGATGGTCTGCACAGAAGAAAGGCAAGACAAAATGTTATGTCTACAGATGTACTTGGCTGACCTCACTGAATTTTCAGGTGACCTAATCAAAAACCTAGGTCTTCAAGCTATTTTCAGATGCTGACTGTACAATTTCCAATGCACAAATATTTCTACCACACTGTCACTGAACTAACCAAAATGTCTTGTCCAGTAGGAGTCTCAAGGCCTCCCAGGAGGCCACATCCTGTTAGTGTGTTCAGATATCAGAGATCAAATTTAAATCCTCAGTCTGACTTGGAGGAGTAAACAGAGGAAGACCCACACCATAGCCTAGTCATTAGGGAATTCAGAACCAACACAACATTTCACATTTCTGCTCCCAAATAAATATAAGATCTCGTCACTGTGATCTTGAATGTAGAGAAAGAAGAAACAAGAGCAAGAACAAATTAATCATTTGAAGAACCAGCCAAGGCCCCCAGCTTCTGAAAGAGGTTCATGACTGCTAATCCAAAAGGAGGAATGAAGCATTTCTTTCCAGTCAAGGATTGGGTGCTCGCCTACCCATGCTGGAGAACAGAAAGCTTTACAGTACTGTGTCTGTGGGACCTTAGGCACCTCTTCACTCAACTTTTTTGATTCTCAGTTGTTGAAACTTCTGCCTCCCCATGCACTACAGGGGAGCCTATCCAGCCTGATTTTACCACAGAAAATTTCTAGTTACTAAGTTAGCAAGACTAATTCTTGCAAAGCTAAGCTCTATCTACCGTTAGAGTCGGCTGTGAGTCACTTTTACTGGTCACTTTATACTGTGCCTGTATAAAACCTTTATTATTGTCACTAATGGAAAACACATGCCAACCTAGTTACTTATTACAACTGTAGGAAAGCTAATGACAAAACAGGCACAGTGCCTTGCCACTGACCTCCTATAAAATTTCAGGCCTGCCATTTTAATTGGTGGAACTAAATCAATTTATTACTTAATTCTGTGTCAATTTATGAAGAAAAGTGATTTTTTTATTTGCTTGTAATCCTACTGATGAGGGCTGCAGTGGCTAGAAAGTCAGAGATTTTAACACTCTTGTCTTTGATGTACCCAAACACTTTAACAACTCCTTTAATAAAATAAATTATCTGCTTACCCAAGAAACCAAACTTCAGAGGTTCTGAAATGCAACAGTAGTGAAGAGCAGTTGTAAGGAGCCATAAGGTAAGTGTGAAGATTTTCTAGTCTGGGAAAATATCAGGGCAGATGAGCAAACATTCTCCACGTCAGTCTCTTGCTATCTAGAAAACACTTAGACAAAGAACAGAAGAAAAAAACCTCAGTCTTTTAAGCATTGGGCTTACCCAGGTGTAAGTAGCTCCAGATCCATGTAATCTAAACTTCCAGAGGTATCTTATGAACTCTGAATAACACTTAACAGTGTATCCACTTGAGACACAGGAAATGAAAATGCCCATGCTTGCTCTGTTCCTGGGGCTGATTTGCTTGTTTGGCTGTAGGTCCTTCTCTCAGGGACAGTGATGGCACTGCCCATGGCCAAACAGGTAGTTTTGCATATAGCAATGTGAGGTCTGAAAGAATAAGAAGAAGCAAGAACTGCTAGCCAACAGCAGGTTCTGCTGCTAAGTGAATAAAAAGTTAGGAATAAAGAAACATCTCTACAAAGGAAACCTAGTACTAGACAAAATGCTCTTGAAACCATCGCAAGAGCAGTGTTCACTTAGGTCAGTTGGAGGAAGGGGAAGTAGAGAGAGGCCTCTGACTACAGAAAAAGAATGGTGTAATTATCCTTTCTGTGGAAAGCTGATGGGTTTTCCATTCAAGGGGCAATATAATCTGCTTCCAATGCTGAAGGCAGCCTGGGGATGGACAAAGTGCATCAAAACTAGTCCATGCATGCCCACTATTGCCTTCAAAGCTGAGCAGCTACGAAACTGTGAAACAGAGTAAGGAAAGAGGTAATATGGAGCTACAACTAAATAGACATCTTAACACATCTAGGAAAGGTGCCACCAACCCTCAAAACTTCCAGAGAGGCATTAGTAAACTGTATCCTGGAAAGAAAATGAAATGAAGAGCCAAGCACTGTACGAATGTGAATGACAACAGCAGGCTACAGGAAGCATTTGCTACAAATAGCAGGAGAATACAGTATTAAATGAAAACTGTCAAATATTTAGAGTTCATTCTGGTCAGGACTACAGGAAAAAGGGAAAAACCCAAAACATTTAGCAATAAGACTGAAAGCTGCAAAAATCATTAATCTTGGCAATATACAGTGGAATCCACATAAGGACAGCTCAAGGCAGAGGAAATTAAGAGATTTACTGACATGTTGGAGGGCACAGGACATCTGCGAAGACAATGAAGAACTCAAGCTATCACTGAACGCAGTGTCGGTGGTGCATGCAGAATACCACACGTCAGTAGCATTATGGCCAAAGTGGGAGAGCAGCTCCAGCATACAGCATAATTAAGTGTAATTGGAAAGGTGGCAGAATCCTCAGAATGGGTTAGCTTGATTGCTGCAAGTAATAAAAAACCAAACACATGCTGGGCCAATCTGAAGATGAAAGGCCCTTGGGACTCGCACACAGCTAAAACACGGGAAATTGTACCACAGCCACCCTCCCGGATGTAGCTTGCAAGAATCCCACAAAGGCTGGGTTCAGTGCACAGGAACAGATACAGTCTACTCTCATCTGCCAGAGGAAGCAGAGAAGTCATTACTTCCATTACTGTGCTAGGAGGAAAGCACTTCTACACACTAGAAGTACTTTGTGTCTTAGAAAAGGCCATTACATTAGGAGAGGGGGAAGTGATCTGATCTAATCCTTAAAGGAAAAAACTTGCAAGGATTTAAATCACCAACCTCCACAAAAGAAATGAACCACACTGAGGCTGTGCACTCTCTGTTAGTATTTACACAAAGATTACGAGAAATGTCATCACTTCCATGAGTTCTAAGGGATAGAATAGAGCAACTGGTGGTAAAGGAGATGGACAGGAGCATCCAAAATACAAAGGATGATAATCACACTCAAATCACACAAATGAATTAAAAGTTTAAAAAAGAGAAAATCCTGCAGCAGCTGTCCTTTCACGCAGCAGGCTGATGGCATACAAAAGAGAAGGGACAGCTGTTGACTCACACCTGTGATCTGTCACAGATTTGACACTGTCCCACATGACATCTTTTTCTTTAAGTCAGAGAGACATGGATTCGACAGAAAGACCACTCATTGGATAAGGAATTGGCTGGATGGCTGCACTCAAAGAGTTGTGGTCAATGGCTCAAGGTCCAAGTGGAGACTGGTGACAAGTGGTGTTTTGCAGGGATTGATATTAGGACCAGTGTTGTTTAACATCTTTGTGGGAGACATGGACAGTGGGATTGAGTGCACCCTCAGCAAGTTTGCCAACAACACCAAGCTGTGTGGCATAGTCAAAATGCTGGAGGGAAGGGATGCCATCCAGAGGGACCTTGACAGGTTTGAGGGGTGGGCCAATGCAAACCTCATGAAATTTAAGTGCAAGGTCCTGCACATGGGTCCAGACAATCCCAAACACAAATACAGGCTGGGCAGAAAATAGCTTGAGAGCAACCCTGAGGAAAAGGACTTGGGAGTGTTGGATGATGAGAAGCTCAACATGAGCCAGCAATGTCTGCTTGCAGCCCAGAAAGCCAACTGTGTCCTGGGCTGCATCAAAAAAAGCATTAGCAACAGGTCAAAGAAGGTGATTCTCCCCCTCTACCCTGCTCTCGTGAGACCCCGCCTGGAGTACTGTGTTCAGATGTGGGGCCCCCAACATAAAAAAGACCTGGACCTGTTGGAGAGAGTCCAGAGGAGAGCCACGAAGATGGTCAGAGGGCTGGAGCACCTTCCCTGTGAGAACAGGCTGAGAGAATTGGAGTTGTTCAGCCTGGAGAAGAGAAGGCTCCGAGGAGACTTAATAGCAGCCTTCCAGTACCTGAAGGGGGCCTACAGGAGAGATGGGGAAAAACTCTTTATCAGGGAGTGTAGTGATAGGACAACGGGTAATGGTTGTAAGCTGAAAGAGGGTAGATTTAGATTAGACATTAGGAAGAAATTTTTCACTATGAGGGTGGTGAGGCACTGGAACAGGTTGCCCAGGGAAGCTGTGGATGCCCCATCCCTGGAGGGGTTCAAGGCCAGGCTAGATGAGGCTTTGAGCAACCTGGTCTAGTGAGAGATGTCCCTGCCCATGGCAGGGGGGTTGGAAGTCGATGATCTTTAAGGTCCTTTCCAACCCAAACCATTCTGTGATTCTATGATTCTATGATCTGCCAATAGAAATGGGGAAATGGAAAGGGAAGCACTGTGTATAGATGCCACTGATTTATTTTTAATACAGCAAGTGAGGACTGGATGTCAGGCACACAGCATGTCCATCAGAGATGTTTTGATTTAAAAAAAAGATCAGGCTCTGCATACGGGATATGAACAATTGACTTAAAGAAAAAACTAAGGGATCCCAGAGAATATTTTCTCCAGACATTTGGAATAAAGTCTGTGAGGGACACTGAGATGTGGCACTGTACAAAAGGCAAATAAGTGCACAGGAATTTTCCAGAAAGGCTACACAAGTAATATAATTCTTCTAGAATGTTTTATTTATGTAAAGTATCAGAAAAAGCAGCAAGGAAGTAATGATAGTTCATGATGCACCTAATAGAGGCTTGGCAGCAATTGGTGCCTGATTTATATGAACATAGGCAGAACCACTACCTGCTGATACTCGATTATTACAGTCGTTTTGTCAAAGTAACTCAACTTAGAAACACATTATACAGCACTGCAATGAGTCAGACCACAGTAAAATTCACTAGGCATAGCATTTACAGCAAGCTAATTCGGAATAATGGTTTGCAATACATACCCAGGAAATTCCGAATATTTGCAAGGGACAGTATCTCGTACACACAACAAGCAGTTTGTGTTACTTGCAGCCTAATGGAATGGCTGAAAACACACATTTGAGTAAGTGAGTAGACATTACTCAAGAAAAATGAAGAGGGACTGAAACCCGTACTTCAGTTTGGTACACTATCCAAATCAAGTTGTGGAGTTTTATCAGCACTGATGCTAAAAGTGCATACAGCACCCTAAGAAAACTTGTAACACTCAGAGATGCAAATCATTGAATACAACAGAGCGTGGCAGACAAAAGATAATGGAAATTTCACTATGAAATGTCAGGCTGCTAAAGCCTTTCCCAAGAAATATCAGTGTCATCATATCATATCCAGGCAATACAGTGCAGTAACAGGAGGATAAGACTACTACGGCTTCTTCTGTATTATAGAATGCTGTAACACACATATATATATATATATACTGTAACACAGAATACTACCTCATCTGCAGTAAATAGCAGCTCTCGGTCAATGCACTCCACAAAGAATCTACCAAAGCCACCGACCCAGCTGATCAGTGAGAACTTTTCACCCTTGGTGGTGCACTAGCACCGTTTCCTCAGGTTACATATTTCCAACTTGCAGCTGATGGGTCTTCTGTTATCTGACCAGATTTGCTTTGCAAAGCCTGCTGCAATCCCCAGGCAAAAGTTGCACCCTCACATTTAACTATGGGATTAATAGAATATTAAATATAAAACAATACAAAAGTGAATACCAAGAGCATTAAGTACATTAAGATTTGAGCACTCAGTATTTAAAGAATACCAAGATAATGTTAATTCATGCACGTCTTGTTCTGTCCTGGCAGGTATAAACTCCATTAAAAGTTTAAGTGTTTCTTTCATTCCACACAAAAGCGGCAAAACCAGGGCTGCAGAAAGGGATTGGACCCAGAGGTGCTGTACAAACCATCCAGTTGCAAGGCACTTCCCACTCTCAGTGGTTTAAAGTTACCAAACAAACAAGAACAGAAAGTAAACCAAAGGCAGAAGAAACATACTTGAGGTCGTGCACTATGTCAGTATTCAAACTGGGACCAACAGTAGTCCTGAACCCCAGTTCAGAGTTTATTCTTTAGATGTTGCATCATAAGAATAGTCTACCATTGGCCAATAACTTGGGCCCACCACAGAATGACATAAAGACATCAATGTGTTTCCGAATTTGACTGCAAAAATACCAGTATATACCTTCCTTTTCAGGCCACAAGTCTTGCAAACTCAGTGATAAAGTAAACAGGCCTTGGGCTTATAGCTACATAGAAAAAGCCTCAAATATTATCCAAATCTTTAAAATAATGAGGACTTAGTTTTTTAATACCTAAATAATCCAGAGAAGCAGAGGAGGGGATGATGCCTCTCCCCAGACAGTTATAAGCAATGACGTATCTCCAGTAATACCCCAACAGCAACCTGAATATGTAATAGATTAAAAGTACATGGAAAGAGATGATTAACAACAGTCCACCACAGGCTCCCTAAAGTAACATTTTCTGAATTATTAATATTTAATTATGGAGGTGGCAGCAGGCTGCAGGGTTTACTTTCTTTCTTTTCAATGTGTTCTCCTTATCTGTCACTAAAATATTAGAGATAATGAGGAATCAGGTACCTATGTAAACTCTAATAGCAGTAATATGGCAAAGCAGAACAGAAAAATAAAAAAAAAAAAAAGATAGGCCTCAAGCTGTTCAAAGCTGTTCATGGGGTCTCTAGTAATTGGAAGAGTCAATGGCTGCATGATTCAAGAAAATAACTTCCCTGGAGAAGGAGACTGATCGTCCCGCATTTATACAGCAGCTAACCAACACTAAGCAGTCTTTCCTTTGCATATTATTGGTGCCAGCCCAATGAGGCAGAAAATTGCATCGTGTCATTTAATTTCCCAGTCTTTGTTTTCATTGTATTAATCTTTTGGCTTTGCTTCACTTTATAATTTGAAGGCTCAGCAAGAAGCAAACCAAATGGAAATTCAGCTTACTTTCATGTCTAGCTGACTGTTTGTTGCAGTTTTAGAAAGTTTAATTCTGTGTGATCTCACCCATGAATAATAATCATCTGGTTTTGTATGCAGACATATTAATGGTTATTAAAGACTGCCTTAAAAATTCTTGGGATTGTGCCCAAAAGTCAGTCACCAAAACGTGATTAACAAATAGGTTATAGGAAGAGAGCAGATAGGTTTTTTTAAGCAGAACCATGTGCTCTGTTGCTATAGACAAAAGTAAAGAGGTTGGTAAACTTCCTTAACTGGACTAGTGATTTTAAAGTTTACAATTCCCAAACTGGAAATTCAGATACTGAGGATGCTGAGACAAAGTGATTATCTTGAAAAAAGCACAGGAAAGAAATATGAAAGTTTCACTTAGGTATATGTAAGGGGAGGAAAAAAAGGAAAAGGAAAAAAAAAAAGCAAGCACTGATTGTGTCCTTGTTCTTGGAGGTAGTTGGCTCACCAAGGGCTGTGTTGCACTGGGCACTGCCCAGTCAGCAGGGCTCTACTGAGTTCTGTTCAGAAGCAGAAAAAGATTAGCAGGATCATCTCAGAGAAATGCCTTACCTCCACCTTGTCCACCATGCCAGGGCAAAGTGAGGAATAGATCCCACATCCAGGCCTGCAGTTCAGTCTCTTTCCCCTAGAAACACAGTGATTCCTTGTAGAAGGTCTGAAGGCTCACTTAGTCGCCCTTGGGTGCGTCATGTGCATTACTCTTGTTTTCATTTATTGAACTGTCATGAAGACACACTGCAAATTTATGCAACACATCTGATATATATTTCATGCTGTGGTTATATGATTCCCAGTTCATCCAAGTAAGAATCATAGCCATATCTGATGAATACATCTATTTTTAAAATGAGATATTTTTTCATTATTCTGTCTCTGTTTTGTCAAAAAAAGGATTTTTATTTCAACCAGAATCTCTTGTAATCACAATGAAGAGTCCAAAGCTTCCCCTGCTCAGATCTCCGAGGACATGTCTCACCCAGAAAAGTTTAGGGTTTTCTCTGTTATCTTTCAGTTGTGGGAAGTTTCTGCACTTAGATGCACCTTAGTCACATGAAAAGAATACATAGCATATATTGCTGTCACTGTCTCAAGACCTAAACGATAAAGACCTAAACAAAATTAAGCTTGTGTTTAAAAAAAGAGAGGATATCCTTTAAATATTCATGACTCAGGAGACAAAGCAAGAGCCCCATTAGCTAAAGCCTGCAGTGCCATTCTCCACTTCTCAGTAAGAGGCAGAAAATCTCTGACCTGCTGCTAACAGGTGAACGGAAGGATCCAGAAGAAACCACCATCTGACGTGACAGTTGTGAGAGCCAAGATTCATTACATAAGTTTAGCCAACGTATTTCATATCTGTCAGAGTAGCTCTACCAAGTCACTTTGCTGTTTTCCCAAAAAAAGCTGTCCTTGTGGGACACTTCAGGAAGCTGATTATAATTACAAGACTCCAAACATGCTTTGCTGCTATTACTTTCTCTATTTGTGTACCCCAATGCACAAACCATTGGGTAGGAGTGCAATTGCTTCTTGCTACTGGAGGCTGTTGCAGGTTTCTACAATTAAACATGTGTTGAAGTACCTGCTTATCATTGTGAATTGGATAAGATGCTTTAACGCCTCTTGTGAGATAGTCATCATCCACAGACGTGTTTCGGAGTTTAAAATTAGATTCTTAAGCTTCAGATTTTGAAGCAGACTGTTGAGAAGTTTAGGAAAACTACAGCAGAATCACCTATGTTCCAAATGCACCAGAAGTTATTGGACTTGAGCATAAAATATGTCAGGAAATTCTGTATCTATAGTATTCTAGATGCATAATCAGACTGTCATAATGTTCCCTGTAGCTCCCGAATTTCATAGGAAAATATGAGCAGCATCTCAGAGCTCCATTAGCCTTACTGAAATCCTAGAAATGCAGTCCACTTTCATCTCACTTGAGCTAGACTCAAGGAAAATCAGAGCATACAGGGCTGCTACAGTTTGCACATTGAAATAATCATTCTTCTCCCATTGTAGACTCCCTGTGAGCTCATTTAAAACAGAACACAGGTACCAAAATAGTTTCATAAACCTCAAAACTCCTTGACATAAATTCAAATACTCCACAGATTCAGTTCAGTGAAGTTTTCAAAGTTCATTAGCCCCAACAATTGGATGTAATTCTACATATCTAGAATAAAACAAGTTCCATTAAGAAAATGAATTGAAATTTATTACATTCTGACTTAAATTATCAAGAAACATGAACTGCTTCACCAAATTTACAATTGAGACAATAGGTGGGCAATTGTCAGGTAGTGTGATATGGTATAGATTTAAAGGATCTTCTTACTTAAATGTTGATGTGTCTCTCCAAGTTAATTACTAGTATTTTGTGCAAACTCTCAAACAGTTTTCATAGCCAGGACCTATCATGAATATATTGCTGATATTTAATTGCAGAACCGAGAGAAGAAAATCATAGAATCATAGAATCATAGAATGGTTTGGGTTGGAAAGGACCTTAAAGATCATCAAGTTCCAACCCTCTGCTGTCAGCAGGAACACACTCCATTAGACCAGGTTGCTCAAAGCCTTAGGAGAGAACATCAAGACAACCGAACTATAAATGACAGTTACAAGTTCTGAAGGTGGTAGTTTCTGTTTTTCTTCTAAACTTGATATCACTTTTTAGTGGACTTTCTGCTTTCTGTAAGAATGTTTTTCTGTTTAATCTGTTTTTTTCAAACACTTGTTTTTGCTTGTTATCATGATTTGATGATTTAACCTTTTATAAACTTTCTCTTTTGGAAACCTTGGCTGCAGAAGTAGCATGGGTATTTGTGGCTGCACTACTAGAGGAGGAAAAATAAGGCACACCTTCCCGTCTTCTTCCCACTCTACTTGAGAAGACCCCAGGATGAATCCACAAATCTCCAAACACCCCTCCTATTCTTCTTGAAAAATTTAAGTGAATTACCTATTTTCAACTCCTTCCTCTAGCCTGCCCTGTTGACAAACCTGCTGGGAAGCAAGAATTTTAAATACCAGCCTTTTGCAGCACCAGAGCATGCTTGGTGGATCTCCAACCAGCTGAGGACAAGGCAGATGGGCCTGAGCCTTGCCAGCAGCCAAGGAGAGCAGGCACAAGTGTAGGGTAGCAGCAAAGGCATGTCTGGAGGATGAAAAAAGGATGTGGGATAACCCTGGTGCAAAAGGTTTTCTGCTATGGTTCAGCCTAGACGTTAAGTAGAAAAGTGCAAAAAATGAAGTGTTAGCCTTCCCCAGAAGTCTTTCCCAAAGACCTCACTTGGCAGTTAATTTGTGTCTTCATGAAGATCTACATGTGTGTCGACATGTTCATCAATAGAATAAACCCCTGTAACTGGAATAACAATAACAATGAAATAAATACAATTACAATATTAAGACGTCTGTAGACATCTTCAGTAAAAGAATAAAAAGACTGCAAAATGTTAAATAAACTGAGTACACTGACAGACGCTGACATTTTGTACAGTAGATTAACCTCCTTGAGAAATTACATGCAGTGGAATAGCTTAATAAGCACATTTATTGTAATGAAAAAAAAACATTAAAAAGAAAGTTGTTGGCAAAAAGCTTCATAAGAAGTGTCATTAACAATATAATTATGTAGGAATTTTTCCTTTTCATTATGTCAAATATTCTTATTATCCAGATTGCATCAGGTGAAGAAAATGAAAGCAAATTTGGTCATCCAGTCTTCTAATCTAAATTAATTAGTAAAGACTTGTTTGGTACCAGAATTAAGGGGTTCTTTTCTGTTCAAGTCCAATTCCTTGAAACATTAACAAATCATTTAACAGCCATTTAAGTCCTAAACAGTTGACAGATGGTCTTATTAATGCACCACAAGGCACAGAACCTTGCTAGCAAACTTAACAGCTCATGCTACAAAAAAAAAAAAAGGGGAAAAAAAACCCAAGTCATAAACTACAAGGTACCAAGGCAAGAAAAGAGTGCAAGCATCATCAGCTTTCTAGGTCCCCATAATAGCAGGATATTCATTAAGAGGTAAAATCCTCTTAATTCATTCTGGAAAATGAGCAAGCAACAAGTAAGTGTTCACACTGGCAGAGAAACTTCAAAAGAAGTAATGTTAGGAAGCGACATACGTAATTATGGTAACTTTTTAATTCTTTTGCTTGGTAGACTTTGAATTTGGTCTCCAAGATTCACTAACAGTATGCTTTGGCATACATGAACTTATTCCTCTCCTTTGTGGAGATTAAGGTTGAAAAGAGCTGATACTAAAGATACAGTTCACAGTTTCAGAAAGCAGCTTTCAAAATGTTTGCAGTGAAAATTACAACACTGTTTCTGGAATTTGTATCTAATTGCTCTTCCAAAACCAAAACTCTTGTACTTTCAACATCTGTCTTCTGGATGGACTATAATTTTCTTTTACAATTAAAAACAAAAGGAGAAAGACTACGAGAGTTTTAATTTCTTGGGGTGGAGGGAAGGTGTACCTTCTGTATAAGCCACAAAAAACAGATGTTATAGCTAACAGCAATGAAAATGGTATTTTATGGTTTCCTGTGTTTTCAGAGCTTTGTATGGGGACAGGGACAACAGCCTGCTTTATTTGTTTGTAAATTTCCACAGACTGCAGAACAGTTTTGTACTTTTCACCTCTATAACACTGCCTTAAACAGTTAGCGTGGTAAAATAACTTCAAGCTTTAAAATATTGAAGAAACTTCAAGAGCAGTTTTAGGTTGCTCGACACTATGTCCTTCTGACTGCTGTAGCCTCATAGTGCCAACAGAAATGACCTTCGATTTTTCTGGACTTTCAATCAAGCCCTAAAAGTATAGTTTCTGTTCCGACTAATTGGCTCAGATGAAAAGAAACAGTGATAATCGTTGTCCAAAATGTCGGATCCAAATGCACTTCCATGAGATCTAGATATTAGTGCAGAGACCCTGTACCCCCTATGGCTCTGGCCTCTAACACCAATTTTTAGGAAGACAGTCACGTTCGACAGCACTGGTAAGGTCTATACAATAAGGGATTTCCAACAGGGATGAGGAGGAGAGATACTGAAGTTATGGCTACAGGCAAGGGCTATTGTATTATTCCTTAAATACCTGAATTTCAGAGCCTCAGTCTGGAAGCAATCCCCTTCCAGAGAGTCTGTCCTTACTTGTCTGTCCCAGCCAGTGGGTGACTGCTGCTGTATTTACGCTGGCGTGCGTTGCAGCTCTACCATGTCCTATGACCATCATGGGAGTTGCAGCTTCTTAGTTCTGCTCTGTTTGGGAACAACACATCTCCTAAAATGTGAGAAAAGAACAACAACAAAAAAAGACAAGTTCTGCTAATAAGCATTTAGTCTCCAACTCACTAAGACAAAACTAGGGCAGAGAAAATTTTTTGCCTGAAGTTATGGAAGAAGTCTATCCCAGAGTCAAAAACTGGAACCAGGGTCCATGCTTTGACTATAACTAACCTATCCTGAGGTAGGTATTACCCACACCCTGCCAAGGTGCCTTCGGTCACTAACCAAATTACCTCCGATACCAGAGAAAACATAAGGAGCAGTGGTGGCATGATGTGAAAATCCTCCATCCAGCACAGTCAGGGTGGTTTTTCCTTCTCTAGAAGATATGTATTGCCCTGTGGCAGTGTTGGAGTGCGGAAGGTAAGAGAACACGCTCATCCCAACATGAGGGGAACTGCACAGGGACAATGAGATGAGCACCTTGAGGAGATGAGCAAGTTTATCGACAGCAACAAGAGGCATCCCTGCCCTGCTGTCCCAAGCACTCTGCAGGAGAGACACATCCTCTAGACAGGGAGGAAAGAAGGAGCAAGAGGTGAAACCAGCTGTTTCATGGAAGAAGTGCAACTGGAAAAGGTAACCTCTTAGCTAGAAAGAATTTTGTAATTGGGAAATGGGTACAGGGCCACACTCAACAGCTTACACCAATAATTTTGACAACCATTTGGAACAAAGATTGAGAGTTTGCATTTGAAGTTAAATTGGGAGAGACAGCAAATAATAAAAAACAATGCAAACAGATAAAGAAGGTCTTAGAGCAGATATTTTAAATACCAACACAGCTAATAAATGTAAATTAAGTTCAGTGCAGATAAGCACAGAATTATGAGGCTGAAAGCAAGGAATAAAAAGGAGGAACTATCTGCTTAGTGGCAGTCAGCTGCACTGTAATGACCAAGAATGAGATCTGGGGAATTACTGTGAAAGAAATCCCTAAAGCTTTCAGCACAGTGAGGAAATGATTGAAATAAACAAGATGATAGGCTTTATTAAACCATCAGAATATAATATTCAGCTTCCACACCCTGCAAAGGGTAGGAGTGAAGTGCACCAAAGCAAATGGATTAAAACCAAAAAAGCAGCACTAACCTCATAGAGTAAGATGGATTTTTGCCCTTGTCTTTTGTCTGGAGTCTGAATCTTCTCGATTGCTCTGCTCCTTTGTTACTATAGTGTCATCTTTT
This sequence comes from Pterocles orientalis, assembly GCA_011057875.1. NCBI lineage: Eukaryota > Metazoa > Chordata > Aves > Pterocliformes > Pteroclidae > Pterocles > Pterocles orientalis. Next base: position 191,380 of record WKFP01013996.1, on the reverse strand, counting down.
ATTATTTCTTTTCCTTTTATTATTTTTTAATCTGTCATATAAAACTTTATGATAACTTAGCCAAGAAAGGACAACATCTCCTCCACAATCACGGTAATCTACTGTTCAGGTCAGGCGGGTTTTTAAAACATAAATCCAAATTCTACGTTGGACTCTTGCCTGGATTACCAGATGACCTCAGAATTATTTGCAGGAACAAAATTAAAAGCAGCATTACTGCAGTATAGCAACATCCAGAGAGCGTGTCAGCAGAGCCTGGATGTGTCAAGGAGGAAGCAGACTGGACACCAGGAGAAAAGGACTTGTACTGACCAAAGTCTGGTGTGGAGACAATACAACACCTATCTGCAGAGGAAACCTATCACTCCAGCAAGTCAGTTTGCTCAGCCATCTCTCACCACAGGCCCTCCCCTACTGACTGGGCAGCTCCTGACAGCCATTGGCATCTTCTGGTACAACCTGATGACCCTTCATCCCCATCCCTCATCCTCATTGCTGACTAAGAACATGGCAGAACAGAGGAATGGCCATTGTGTGGCAGCCTCAAAGCTCATTTACCTCAGACCTGCTAAGGGGTTAAGCACAGAGTAAACACATAGCAATAATTTCCCAGGACTTTTTCAAGCCCCTAAGTAAAATGCTGTTGTTTGAATGGGACACTTTGTTTCCATTTAGTTTGTCAGGTTATCTCATGTAAACTTTTAGCACCCACACAGTCCTGTGGCAAGAAATTTCACTGCTCCACCGAAAATAAGACCATTATTCTACCTGAGGCCTTTGTAGTGATGAGTTTTCCTGCTTTTTTGTATGGTTCTATATCCTGCCTCAAGAACATTCAGCTTGTAGTCCCCATCAGCCTTAGATTTTTTCCACAGAACTGGTTCCTAGTCAGTTGCTCTTAATCCTTGTTTTGGCAGCAGTAAACAACTGCACTGAGTGTGGATTCCTGCCTTTGTCATTCTCTCCTTTGTGTTTAGACTGTTTCTGCATGTTGCCAGCACCATTGAACCTGTCCTTCACACATCTGCTCTCCCCTCCTCATTTTGTTTTAACTTTAAATTTAATAGGATATTTCCAATCCCACAAGTAGGCCGTTATGACAGCACCGACTTGTACCTGAACAAGAATAGAACCCTGCAGACACACTTCTATTCTGTCAATGAAATATTGTCTGAATACTTTTTAATGTGCTTTGCACCTACCTTGCAGTAATTTCATCCAATTCACTATTCTGAGCGTGCTTCCAAGAATGCTGTAAAGACAGACTCAGAAGCCTCACAAACTTCCAGAGTTTTTTTGTTTTGTTTTGTTTTTCCAGTGGGTACTCGTATGCAGTTTATCTGCTCCTGTATTTTCCTACAGTTGAATTCAAGTTGACTGGCCCTCAGCAGCTATTTATCTTTCATGAAAAGAGACACTACCTGACCTTCTCCCAGAACCTCACCCGCATCCCCTGAGCTTTCAGAGATAGCTTTTTATGGCTCCAGGATCACTTCAAGCCCTAAACATCTGTGAACTTCAGATAACTATTCTCCACCTTCCCAAACTCAATTAGGATGTACCTGAACCTGCAATGAAAAAGAAAAAGGTTGTAGGCACTTTGTTTCAATAGCATTTTTTGTCCACAGCTTTCCTGCTCTGTTGAGCAACAAACCAACCCTTTCCTCAGGCAACATCTCCTTCAGCAAGTATGGCTGGAGGACGATTTCTTGCTGTTCCTTATGTCTCCTGCTAGTCAAGTCGATTCTTTTCATGCAGAAGAGTAACAAGCAACTAAAATGACAGTGACACAGTGCTAATGTGATCAAGGGTTCAAACTGCTAAGCTATAGGTGGTGATGTATTAAAAATGCCTCCTCTCGTCTGTTCCTACAGACACTTGTTTTCAAATGGATTCCCCCATAATTGCACTTTACAGGGCATATTACTTCTCATCCTGTTCTAATCCTTCTATTTTGGTCAGTCCAGTGTACAAAAGCTTAAATCGAACATTTTCAGGCTGTCACAAAGGTTAAAAAAACAATTTACCACAAAATTAGACTCTCACTTGCAGGAAGTGCCAGGCTTCTCCAGACTCAGCAGGGCTCCAGTCTTTAGTAGGACCTCTGAAAGCAGCCACGTTCCTAATCAGGAGCTCTCAAGGCTGGGTCTTTCTGTCTCAGGAAGGCTGCTCTGAGCTCCTCTGCTAGCAAAATGGAGCCCAAAACTTGGGGTAAGAGCACTGCCTGGGCATTTCTAGAGGGCACAAAACCTCCATAAACAACTCAAGCACTATGTCTAGGCATTCCCAAAGCAGTACTACAAAGTGGCTTTCTTTATCCCTTTGAGTCCTTGTGTGTTTAGAGGGAGATCTCAAAGGGCAGAGAGATGCCGTAATAACCTTTACATCTCCACCAAACCACCCAAATAGCTGCAAAATGTGCCTGTACCAGGATCAGCTGCGGCTCAGCAGCCCCAAGGGGAGCTGGTATATGTCAGAGTAAACCTAGAGGTAGGGAGAAGTGAGTGTTGGAGGGGGCTAATATCCCATCTTTAGCACCTCTTGAGCACAGCTCTGCCTTTGCGTCATTGCCTCTGTGACTTTCTTCCAACAGAAAAAAAAAAAAAGAAAAAAGAAAGAAGGACATGGTGAAACGTAAGCGTTTGAAAAGTACACCTTTAATAGCCTCTCCTGGGCAGAACCAGCTGAACTCAGATGCAAAACTGCTTTTTGCCAAACTACATGAAAGCATCATAAGATCTCATTTTATCTCTGTTCTCTAGATTTATTGTAGTGATGCCCTCACATACTTCCACTCCAAAAAGCATTCCCATTATAAACCTCCTCCCTTTTTCAAAGATTTTAACTCATCTCCGTATGTGCATTATGCTGTAGCTTAGCATACAAAGTCTTTAGTTTATATGTGATTTTTTTTAAGAGGCTAAAATGAGTTCTGCAGGTTTTGATTTACAGACATGTAACAACTGTAAGATTTACATTTTAAAGAGCTAGGAAGAGTATCTGAAAAACAGAAATGATTGAAACAGGGGGGAAAATGAACTAGCCCAGATTTTAATCCTGGAATCATCTATCTGAAAGGTAAAATATTTTTTCTCAGACCTCATCTTCTGGACATCTACCCTTTTTAAATACAGCAAAGGTTAAATTGATTCCACCTGAAATAAAGGTGCTGAGGGGGTAATATAGTAGGAACAGAGAATTTTGCCTGTGATACATGGTATGAGGGAACAATTTTCGGTGTTTGCAGTTATGACTCAAGGAGTTACAAGGCATGACCAAAGGAATGAATATCATGTCGTGAGACAGATGACAGCAATATGGTATGCTAGCAAAGCTGGCACTGCATGCAAAAGGTAACAACTTTGCAGAAATAAAAGAGCACAGTGGCTGATCGCTTAGAAATACAGTTGCTAACAAGCTGGCCAAGCACCCACAGTGGGCAGTTCTCTGTGTGTGGTCCAAGCCCAGTGTAGTGTTTCAGGTAGCTCCAACAAAGACACTTAGGTTTTTCTGAGAAGCAAAATCTGCTACATGCCAGTACTCAAGACACTCGTAACAGAGCTGGAGGTGCCACAGAGCAAAGAGGGATCCACCTCTGCTTTCCTGCGTTGTTGCCTGAGCCCTCCCCTGACTGTTTAAACTAACAGGCACAAAAGTCTTAAAGAGTTAGTTTAGAGCAAAAAGGAACAAGATACAGCTGGTAAAGGACCTAAAAAAGCAGTGTTCCTACCTTAGCTATTGAAAACGTCTTGCATAACTTTGTAACCCACATGGCGCTTTCTGTATTCAGCAGATGAAACCACCAGTGGTAGCATCTTTTCTACCATCCTTCTGATAAAGTTAGAGTGGGTAACACCAGAGATTTGCTGATCAGATGTTCAAGATGAGAACAGACCAGTGTTCTCACTATCTCCCTCTTAAAATGTGCAAAGCTACACTTTCTCATGCCTCAGCTCTGCAGAAGCTAGAGGAGACTAAAGTCTCCAGTGGGTTAAGTACATATTTTGTTTGCTAAGCAGTGCCATCGCACCTCTGCTGCCACAACCCAGTCTTGCTTCTGCTCTCCATGTACCATAATCCATGCACTCCTTGGTCTGGGCAGAGATGGTTAGGAAGCTGAGCCAACAGTACAAAAGGTTGCATTAGCTCATTGCTAAATACGTTGCTGGTCTTTCCAAGTAGAACACCTAATTGACTAGTTTTTCTGCTGCCTCACAACAGAGGGAGCCCCTTTGCATGTATTTAGCTTTCACATACTTTGAAAGACACCCCAAGCACTGAGGCAAAAGGGGAAACTGAGGCTGTCTCACACCCAGTGTTACCTCCTCTGAATCCCCTTGACTTTGCTCTTTCTCTCTTTTTTTCACCATAACACATGCATTGAAACAGTCTTTCAGCTATTTCAAGAGCCATGCCAAAAACTTGGTATTTTACTAAGGCTACATGCTGCAATATTTCTACCATACACTTTGCCTCATGCTTAGAAGTGATCCACACAAGAGAAAATAGGAACTTCACACTTACATTAGATGAGTTCAAAAGTCAGATCACTGAAGGTATTTCAGTGGCAAACCTAAATGGGCCAGGACACTGTTTATGACCCTATTAATTGTTCCTTGTAAATTGAGTAATAAAAGAGATAAAATAATGTCTGTTTCATTGTGTTCCTTTTCGATACATTGCCTGAAAAATCTAACATCTTTCAAAAGGACACTGTAATCGAACATTTTAGATTCTCCCGGCATTATTTTACTATCTATTCTAGAAAATATTTAGCTTATTGAGACATAAAAGAAGTGCAAAAGGAGGTGGAAAAATGGAAGTGACATCACTATTTTCTTTTTAAGGTAACATCTTGGTAACTGCTGACTGAGCTATTTTGGTATGAAACTTTCCCAATCTGTTCTGCAATAAGCAAGGAACATGGGAACAGGGTATCAACAGAGGTGCAGCTTTCTGATAATCTATGAAACCAATAACTTAGACTGCATTTAAAAAATGAACTGCATTTGCTCTGATGTTCTGGTTACATTTTCTCTTTAAATTTACACATAAATGCCTTTTAGATGCAGTATTCTCACTACCTGTTTCCTGCAGCTGTGAAGGTTTTGTTTTTGTCACTTGAGGGTGAGTAAAATTATCCCCCAATAGATGCCTTAATTGTAGGACATGAGATTTAAGTGGTTTTTGATTAAGACCATTTTAGAAAAGAAAGCATCATAGTATTGCCGTCCAAGACTGTGGCCTTTGTTTTGCAATTTCACTTTTCAAAAAATAAAAATCAAACCACCCAAAAACAGAATCATTTAAAACTAACTTAGGGAGCCCAGTATTTTCTGCTGTGCTTGTTCCGCTGAGCAAGCTCAGTTGTGAGCTGGGACTTTTCCTCCAGAGCAATGAACCCTGCAATAACATACAAGCGCAGAGCATTTACTTTCGCTCATAAATTGTCACACTTGAAAACAGAAAAAAAAAAAAGTTTCTATATTCTCTTTAATCAAAATCAGTTCTATTAAAGCAGAATACAGGTTTAAAAAAGGCCTCAAGTAGTACATTACCAGGACGCTATAAAGCACAGTGTGTATGAGGTATGCTACACCGACACTGCTAGGGAGCTGGAGAGAACTGCAATGCAGTAAATGTTTGATAGGAAATGAAAGGCTAGGAAGGTTTTCATTTCCCTTACATGTACTCAAAGCATTTCATATTTCAACACACTTACATAAACATGCCCTTGTTTCAGGCTTTTAGGAAAAAAAACAAGCACAGTTTACTACTAAATAACTACTATCTCTAAGTGGCCATTCCAACTAGCAGCCTGTAATTTGTCAGGGACAGATAACAGAATGCTGTTACACTGCACCTGGTTAATCCTAGCCTAGTTTATCTTGTGTGCATATCTGCACAGCCCAGAGATGTAAGTGGCAACAAATCTCATGGCATATGCATTGCACACATGCTGTTACCTTGTTCATCAGATTTTTTTGTATTTTTTTAAGCCCCATACAAAATGTTTGCTAACCTTTGAACTCCAGGACAACCGAAACTTAACGGGAACCTTAACTCTCATTCAGCTGTTTTGAGAGAGGTGATGAGAGAGGGAGAGAGATTTTTCTAAAGAAATGAGTTTTCATATTGGAAATAGTCTACTTTATGTTTTAATGCATCATGGCAGAACATTAAAGTGTGCTGTGCAGGCTTTTAAAAGAGGGAATATTACCATTTGTCGTTAGTCACCATCCACAGCCCATTATTTGAAGCAAAATATTATCCACTAATTGCAGCACACAGGAAATCGCTCCCTTGACAGAAATGGTTTCCAAGTAGGAAACAGCTTTGGAATGGAGATTTGCTAATAGTTTTACCTTGTCTTTATAACTTTTTATGTTCTTCTTTGCCTTTACTGCAAAGCTGACTCCTTAACAGGACAGAGCCTTTATCAGAGAATAGTAGTTATTCATGTAGCTCCTGTGAGCAGCAGAAATAAATCATTGCAAGTTGAAAATGTTTCTCAAAGACCATGAAAAGTCCCCATTTTAAATTGCTCCATTAGGTACAATTATTTTATTTATTTCCAGCTTTATATTTCTCAGTTAGTGTCTTGTTCATTTGTCCTGGGGACAAGTTGTAATTTGTCTTATCAAAATCACTCAGCCCAGTCTAAGGTTAAATTTAATTGGGAAAGCAACTGGTAATGATATCGTTCGTCTTTAACAAATATGAGGTAAGTGCAGTGTGCCCAGACTCCTACATTAGCAGGCAAATTCTAGACAGAGTAGCATGGATCCAACATTAAATCTGGATGCTACATCTTCCATTTCACTGGCAGACACTGCAAAATCATAGAATCATAGAATGGTTTAGGCTGGAAGGGACCTTAAAGATCATTGAGTTCCAACCCCCCTGCAATGGGCAGGGACACCCTCCCCTAGCCCAGGTTGCTCAAAGCCTCATCCAGCCTGGCCTTGAACACCTCCAGGGATGGGGCATCTACAGCTTCTCTGGGCAACCTGTTCCAGTGTCTCAACCACCCTCACAGTAAAAGATGTCTTCCTAATATCTAACCTAAATCCACTCTCTTTCAGCTTAAAACCATTACTCCTTGTCCTATCACTACACTCCCTGATAAAGAGTGCTTCCACATCTTTCCTATAGGCTCTCTTTAGGTATTGGAAGGCTGCTAGAAGGTCTACCCAGAGCCTTCTCCAGGCTGAACAACCCCAACATTGTCAGGTCATGTTGAGCTTTTCATTAACCAGCACATTGCAGTAAAGATGTTTTCAGAGTAAGATTTAACCATGTAACTCTCTTACACACTACAGAGCATGCTTTAATACCTCTTTTTCATATTGACTTTCATCTGACAATCTCAAGTGGCTTTTGAGTTATTAAAGTATTAACCAAAAATGGTTAACAAGCTGACAAATGAGATTTCTTTCTCTGTTCTTGACCCATTTGAGTTTTATTCCTTGTGTGGCCAGAATCCAAACGTGGGAGGTTTTTTTCCAAGCCAGCTATAGAAGTCTCTTCAAAGGAGTGTTCCCCCTGACTCATTTTGAACTGCTAATACACATAATGACCTTCATGATGTGCTGATATTTGCAGAGTGAAGCCCTTTCTGTTTTCCACCCTGAGTCCTTTTCTTCAGGAGTTTGGACGGGCTGGAGAACAAGTTGTAGGCAAAGCAGCTGGTAGTTAGTTATATTGCAAGCCTCTGTCTTCTGTCTGTCAGAAAGCAAGTAGTCAGCATAGAAAGTGGAGGTCAAAGGAGGCGCCTGCTTACCCGTAAAACTCATGGGAGCTGATGTTAGAAGCTAAGCAAGATACTAAGCAAGTAGCAAGCTTTTTTTTCTTTCTGGGTATCCCAAGGAAACATGAAATCTTGTTATTCATCCAGTAAGATTAACAATATGCTTCATCCATACTCAGTTCACGGTCATTTAGATCAGAACATCCAAAGTTTGGGCAGATACCTATTGTCCTCAGGAGCCTTTGCTGCCAGCTCTTGCCAGTTGAGTTGCCAGTTCCAGCTATTCAGAAGAAAGGTTTGCAGGTTCAGGCCTTACAAATATCAGACCACGACAGACATCATGCTTATATAAATTGACACATACTCTGCCAGCTCTCTGTATAGCTGCTTCATATGTTAGCCAACAGCACAAACAACAGCAGAACCTGTCTCTTTTAGCTTGCAATAATGAAAAAACAAGCTAACTCACTTAAGCATCCCTCCTGGTCAGGAGCACATGCAGGCACAACCCTTCTCGCACATAGCAAACCCATTTCTCCAGAAGGCAGTACTTGTAGTCAGCTCAAAGCTGAACCCAAACGGATCAGCTCTGCAAGCGGAGGAATAAGCTAATAACCCACCAGTGACAGGAGGAACAAGACGCTGGGCCCTTACAATAAATTCTCCCCACCTAGTAGGAACAGGCTGTTAGCTGTCTGCATAAGTTATCCCCACAATCTGTAAAAATGAGGAGATTTTACCTGTCTAGTCTTCCATCCCTGAATATATTGTAACAGTAGGACATAACTCAGCTTCTGCAGATTAAAACTGTAATTCAGATGCCCAAGTACTTTATAGGTGAATTAAACCTGTGTTTGAATTTTGTCTATTAAGCATTTCAGCTGTAAGGGAATGAGAAAGTTGGATAATTTATTATTTAATGTTTTCAATAGGCCTCACTATCATGCTCAAAAGCAAATAGTTTGCATGAGATGCATATGTAGACAGAAGTTATAAAAAGGCTATGCCAAAAAGTTTTATGGTGGTGCAGATGCAATAAGATTGCTTTATAAACGTGCTTTCTCTGGAGTAGCTCATTTAAAGATTCGAGAATTCTTTGTTCATTATCACAAATGTGTACAAGACAAATTCAGTTTTTTTAATGACTGTGGAGAGCATGCCTAACTCAGCCTTCCAAATTTTGTTCCTACTCTTTCCTTACCTCTCCTCACAATATGACGTTTGCCTATTTCCTAGGTAAAAGTTCATTTCTTTAAGATCTCTCACAAAAGACGAACCAAAACAACACACTCTTTTATGCTTTTTTTGGAACATCATCACTCCGAGTTACCTGCCCCATCAGTTCTTTTTTTCTATCAGCTAGATTGCTTAGTAGCACCACATTGCGTTCCACCAGTGGCTATGCAATATAAAAAAAAAACTCCTCTTTTTTGAGTGTCAAACCTCTTTTGAGATGGTGTTTAAAAATACTAAAATCACAGCGCCCAGCTACTGTCACTACCCAAAACATGAACATCCATTTATACCATTAAAAGTGAGGTATTAAACACCAGTGTTGCAACCCAGTAGAATTTCCACCTACTCTTTTCAGTGATACAGGCACCATTCCCTGCTCAAGATGTGATTACTGTCTTTCCTACTGTCAAACCATTTAAGGAGACAGAACCATTATAGGTGCCAGCTCAATGTGCTGTGCTAATAGAAAATCAAGCACTCATTTCGCTTCACAGTGCCATGCAACAATAAAAGAATTTTTTCTCTTATTGACCCAGACATTCCTAATTACAAACCACTCTGATCTGTAACCCAAGACCCTGAAAAGGTCTCCTATTTTAGGGACAAAAGGCAGAAGCTGATGTCATCACAGCTGAATTATTAGGTTGCTTCAACACTTTCTCTGTCATCAGGCATGTAACTTAACACATCAGACTTTGCCAGCAGGCTTGTAGGAGGCCAACTTGTTCAATATCTAGAGGCAACTGCAATGACACACCAGGTGTTTGAGAGAGAAAGAACACCAACCATCCTGACCTCAAGGGCCCAGTTCTGTATAGGGGCACTAGACGACTGGGAAGCAGCGGGGAACCAGATACAAAATTCTGCAGACTCAAGTTCAACTGAGAGACCCTGTGGGATACCAGTGGTTTGCAACAGAAGTGATCATCAGACAGGATGGGGAAAATGCACAGATAATTGATTGAAACAACATTTCTGGCCAGATAACCCTCCAATTCTCAACTACTACTTAAAGGGGATGTAAAAGGAGCAATAGAGCTACCAATAACAATTATATCACTTTTCATCCCATAAGATCTTTGGATGCTTTTCAGACTGCAGGATTGCTCATCCACTGACGAATTACAGCTGGCTACAACAGCCGTTTTGCAGCACTATACAATAGCTATTATGAAGGAAATGAGGAATAAACTTCTATTGATGCAGCAATGAGAGTCTTCAATAGACAGAAGTTAATTGCCTGAGCTAATGTAGAAGAAGGGTGCAAAATGGTAGTAACTGTGTATTAAAAAAGCATGAACAAAGTTAGTGAATTTAGCCTTGAAGCAGCCAAAAAAACTCTGTGAAAAGTTATACAGGACACTGGGGCAATCAACAGCAAGCTTTAGCACAACGTCAGGGAGCAAGGAAGAAAGGAACCTCAGCTCTTCCCAACAATCACACTCTCCTTCCCCCACAAACATAGCATCCTTTCAAGCCAAAACCATCACTCCCTATGGTCTTGTAATAGGAGTAAACAGAGACTGTATATGCAAATATAATTAACTTCGTCTGAAAAAAGCAGAGTGAGAAAGGAAGATAAGGAAGGAATCTTTCCAAAACAGTCTTCTTCGCACTGCCTGTGGGGAATTATGCTACTTATGGCCTTTTTGGGTGGTTGTTGTCCCTCATTCTCTAGCTCCAACAGAAACCCTGGCTTTGCTTGCAGAGCAACGCATCCCAGGAACACCTAGGACTGGCATTCCACAGTGTGTGCTTTGTTCCAAAACAAAGGATCCAAAAGTAGCTCTTGGAGGCTCTTACTCTACAGCTTGAGGCCCCAAAAAAAAAAAAAAAAAAAACAGCACGATACACTCAGCTATTTCTTGCTCAGGTTCTGCAGTACACCTTTGTTGCCTCTAGCTACTGGCTCCTGCAGAGGACAGTTGCTTTCTTCCGGATTGAGGTTTTCATGTTTTCCCACTAAATATGGCTGCTTCAGAGTACTAAACAAGAAGGGACCAGCAAATCTCACGATCCACAAAAACTACACAATTTTCTGGATTTCTGTGCCACCCATGCAAAACCCCTCTTTTCTGTATAAAAGTCTGCCTGACACACACAGCAAAAGAAAGGAGTAAGGGTGTATCTAAAATTTACCTATAAAACTAGTGAGCTCAAGACCTGGTCTTCTTTGGGAGCAACTCCTTTCTCACTAGATCACCTCAGATCTTCCTGTCTTCATGATGTCTTCCTACCCTGTCACCAAACTACCCTTAGGATACTTTTTCCAGCAATGTGTTGAATTTTTGCATTAATTCAGAACTTAAACACAAAGGACATGGGACTTGAAGGAGTTGATTTGCTTTGTTTTCACTTACTTTTAAGATTATCCAAAACATCTCTGACTTCATACAAGTAAGGAATGTACCTTTTCACCCAGCAGTCATATGCCTGCATGAGAAACAAAGACCACATAACACCAGCACCTGGTAGGTAAGACCACACTTTGATTTGAGCCTTAGGCATTTGAAGGCAGCTTATTCATTTGAATTGCAAAACCTTGAGAAACATAAAAAGAAATATAAAATCATTAAAAATTTAAAAAATCTGAAAATGCATAAAAATCACTCCTTGACAAGGTGCAACATGTTACAGACTATTCAGGAATGGACAATAGTATGAATAAAAAGGGGCATACCATCTTTCACTGATATGGAGGAGAGGGAGATGTTAGCCACTAGAGTCCTTTATAGCTTCTGTCATTTACTTAATGAAATTCATCAACCTTCAAAAAAAAAATTCATACAGAAAAATCCATTTTGAAGAGGCTTGTTGGACTGCCTGCTGTGACAAATATTACTGCTAGGAAACTGGCATTTTCTACAGCTTGCAGCAAGTTAGATCAGCAGAGTCAGTCAAAAAAAAAAAAAAAAAAAAAAAAACAAAAAAAAACCAACCAAACTTTCATCTCCTGTATGTCAGGAAACTGGCTAAGTCTCAGGTACATTTAATCCATATTTTATAGACTTTGTAATATTCTGCAAGCATTCCACTAAATGTTAGTTGTTGTGCTGTGGCATGATGCATTTAAATGCCCTGATGACTTCATTGATTTAAATGGTCTTTGGATAAGACCCAGGCTTACATCCTTGCCTGATCTCATATTTGCCAAAACCCAATTTAAAAGCCATTACATCCTGTGAGGAAGGGATTATCATTAAAAGATTATTTTAATTCAATACAATTTAAGCTTAAAGTAATAGCTAATAACAGCAGTCAATGCTTAAAAGAACAACCATAGGATTTTGAAGATACAAAGTGTTATTTAGTATTTACACCAAAAAAGAGACCTGGTTTTGAGTAAACAGTATCCCTTTTTAGGGGAGAAGGAATAAAGCAAGCTACTATGTGTCAGTCTGTAAATAAATAGCTTTTCTGTTACTTGAAAAGGCTCAGGCAGCTAATAAGATTGACATCTGAACCAGAAGATTTCAAGTGCTTTGGTGCTATTAGGTACTAATCTATTTCTTTGAATGCTTTCATAAAAATGGCCATCTTCATCAGACAAGTAAAAATCAGGTCTCAGCAAGACAGCTTTTCAAGAGCTCGCCAAATTACAGAAAAGGACACACAGTTAATTATGGCTTTGATTTAATTAACTTGGATAAGGTACAAACCAGCTGTTCTAGTCTCATTTTTTTCTCATAATCATACTTGGAGTTACTGTGCTTCAGTGGTCAGAGGTGGATGAAACTCACAGGTGAACAGTTCTCCCATGCAACAGTTAGAGTTGTAAATCTGTTGATTTATTTCCACCTTAGAGAGCGGAGGTTGTTGGCAGCTCAAAAGGAAAGAGGCAAACTTGCCTGAGGTACATCACCAGTGTGAAGCTACAGCACCTAAACCAAATGTTATTCCAGCACATAGTAACAAGGGTTTCATTTGTCAGATAGCAAAGGAGTTTTTCAGGAAAGCCTGAGACTGCTGCCTCAGTGAAGCAAATGTCCAGGACCCTTGTTTCAGTGTTCTGCCTTCAACACTGAGAGCAAGACTGAGCAGCCAGCTCTGGCTGTATCCCTAAGGAGAGAGATGACTTGGGTGAGGAATCCTCATTTGGGATGTGGGGCTTAGCATCTGCAGCTTCAGTGATGTTGGTGCTGAAATCTCCCAGGACAAAAAGGGGATAACCCATTAACATCACCAAGAAAGAACTGAGCAGTTCTGCTGTGAAGTTACTTCTGTGTGGTCTCTAACCAAGTGTCAAATCTGTGACCAGCCCCGGTCTGACTTACTCTTGTCAAGTGTCGATGTAAACTTGTCTTCTCTGAGGGCCTTCTTTTGGCTTTGCTGTGTGGCAAGGACGTGAATGCAGAGCTGCCTGCCTGTCAGGGTCAGAGACGAGTGGGTGTGAGGCTGAGACAGGACAAGGATGACTCGTGACTCAACATGCCCACACATTGTGGAGCAGTGGAAATGCTCCACTGCTGTTCATGTCCTGAGGTGTTCTCTAGCAGCACTACTATGATAAAAAACACAGACTAAAGTCAATTCTGTTTAGCCTCAAATAGTTACCTTCTTCCAGACTTAGCTATTCCAGAAAGAAGGGCAACCATCATAGCTTCTGATCACCCTTCTCCCTTGTTGGAGGCTACTGTCCCTGCCAGTCTGTAAGTGAAGAAATCTGTCCAAGCACTCTCATCTTGTTTCACGCCAAGTTGTGTGAATTAGCAAATGTTAACACCACAGGTGTTTTTTCCTGAAGTGAATAAGAGCAAAAGCTTGCATAAAAGTCCCCATAGTCTGACCAACATGATAAGTAATCTCTTCCACCAGCTCAGCTAAAAGACATTGATGAACAGCCTGCACTGCTAATTCCTTACACTACCAAGTTTTTGTTTCCATGTTTCCTCCAGGTCTCAGCTGCATGATGCCACAAGACAGCTTGTACAAACAGGTTACCTGTCTCCAGCTAATCTGGACAGTTCTCCTCAAGTTTCACTGTCTTTCAGGAGTGCAGTAGAAAGGATCAGGTAAAGAAGAGGGAGAAGAATATCATCAACAAGATGACACTTCTCTGGACAAGTCAGAGAGACCTAGGACATCAACAAACAGACTAAGAAGTCAGATGCTGTTACAAGGCTCTCAGAAGTGCTGAGAAGTGTCTCTTGGAGGAAGTGTTTACTTCTTGAGAAGCAAAGAAAGGAAGGACATCCCCTTAAGGAACTGGGAAAGGAAATCTCTTGTTTTGTGCACTATTGTGGATCTCATGATTCTGCTGGAGATTCTGCTCTTCACTCCATGGGTGCCTGGCTGCCTATGATAAATGCTGTCTGAAGGCACGTTTGCTTTCAGGTGTGTGTTTGTTCAGGGTGACTTTCAGCAGATAAGTGCTATGAAAAATCCTTTTACCTGTGCTAATAGCAAATGCTTTTCTGGATCACGAAATGAAGTCAGGATGAGTAAAGTGACATTGAAATTGCACTGAAAATGATAGTAATGAATCAGCAGGAAGACAAACAGTACTTCTGCAATTACATGTGCTACACAGAAAGCTCTCTGTCAACAGCAACTGACCTCTTCAAGTTGTCATGCATAATATCTGATTGTACGACTCACCATCTATGACACTGAAGGGAGACAGTTACCAAGCATCATTTCTTTATTATTATTATTTTCCACAGATTCAAATGCTCTTTGAAGTGATCAGAGATTAATAAATAGAAATAATTGGTCTATTCTATCACTTTGCAAAGATTAACACGATTGTGTCCTTGGTGAAACCTTGCCACGAGAAGCTAATATGAATGCAGCAGTAAGAAAGATGTTCAAGGGACTCTTCCAGATCTTGGAGTCATCTACAGCTGCATCCTTTGAGTTCCAAAGCAGGAGTACAAGATGAGGCCTTCTCCTGTAAAAGCTGAGTCTGTTTCAATATGTCTCAGAAAGGATATGAAAACAACTGAAATTGTTAGTGTATTTAACAAAAACTAAAAGAAAAAAGAACAGAGCAAGCTCCAATTTTTCTTGTGATACCTTCCTGCTGTTGTCACAAATCACCTCTTAGGCCATACCCACAACACTTCCATGAGCTGCAAAGTGAGGCAAAATAACATGCGCAAACTTCTTTAGGGACCCTGCTGCAGATAAAAAAAAAAAAAATTCAACCTGATCATCCTAATCCCAGGCCAGCCTCCCAAACACTGGAGCATCTTTCCTCTGTCAGGTATTTATCAGACCACTTCATGATTCATTGCCTTTCCAAATAGCTTTTCACTGAGAAACTGAGTTGCAAAAGGCTTTGTAGATTGAGCTAGAAAGGTCCTCAGAAGGTGAGCCAGGAATGATTTCAGATACAGAAAGCAAAACGCTGTCTTGAAAGAGGTCAGAGAAACAGGTCCACATCACTTCAGTGATGCCACAAAACTGATATGCTGAACATTTAGCCTCAAACGTGAACTAAGAAGCCTCTATCCCCCTCCCTGCCCCTGCAGCCTATTACTTAGGTGCCACTTGAGAATTTTTTCGCTCTTTCATCTCTTACAACAGCTTCTCAGAGCTTTTCTACAATCCCAGGGCAGACCTTGTTGTAAAAATAGAATTATGCCAGTTACAGATGTGACTTCAAATAAATGACCATTTAAGTAGACAACAACTGCATCATAATAGTATCATATATGAACATTATTTCTTTTCCTCCCTATCCAATTAACAACCAGCCTTACTGACCTTGTGAGCAGTGTACAAAACTCCTATGACCAAGAGCCATAAAACCATTTCTTCCGTCAGGAACCAAGGGGAAAGGAGGGGGCAGGTGACAAGAAAAGCTAGGGAATAACAGCTGTTCAGACCCTAGGGCTCCATTGCAGGATGAGACCCAGCAAAACATCTGGCCAGATCCAAGAGCTCCCCAGCAACATTCGGCCAAACATCATCTAGTGGCAGGATCCCGTGGTGACAGGCTGAACGTGGCTCAGGAGTCACAGGCTGACCAGATGGGAGTCATTGGTACCACCATCAGACACCTTCATAGTGATATTTATGGGTCTGTCCTGGATGAGAGGAAGGAAGTTTGTGGCCCTACCACTATCTTGAAACAGTTATAGCAGAAAACAGAAAAACTTTCACACTCAGGCAAGGTTTCATTTCACTTATCTGGCCAAAAAAAAAAAAAAAAAGACCTTCAGGGCAAAACCTTCTCAAGTGGATTTTGACAAAAATACCTACGTGCAGCTAAGCCACTAAGAACAATAATGCTCTTTCTGTAGGAAACTCTTAGTGGTCCCCTGCTTGGTAGAACATCAACTCCAACGCCACAGGGTTTGGGGGCTGCAGGGAGGAAGAAGGTAGATTTTAGACAAGTCCCATCAATAAAGTTTCACTGGGTAAAGTGCAAGAGGTTATTAGACCCAGGACCTTTCAGCAAGACTTCCAGTATTCTTCTGAAATCCTGCATACTGAGTTTTCAGATTCACTGAATATTTTCCCCAGTCTGAACATATAAAATATGACTGAGGGATAAACAGAGTCCTGGACACTTCACCTGAATGCCTGTTTTCAAACAGCATATCCAGTGGTGTTCAGGAGGCAATGACACATGAAACGCTCCTCCACATTTTGCTTCAAGCTCTCTATAGCCTACCAGCATTTTTCAAAAACAAGACAGCATGTCTGTAAAAAGACAGAAACTAAAAAGAGCTGTGAGTTTAGGGTCTTGAAGTCTACTTACTGCTGTGCTAGAGGAAGAAGACTGCAAGCAAGGGGTCTAGTACCAGCAGAAGAATAAGGAAGAATAACTACACAGGTGCTTTTTTCATCCAGTGTGCTCACCTCAACTTGCCCTGGGGAGGGAGGGAAGGCAGCTGGTGCAGGAGACAAGCAATTGTTCAGTTGTTCTGAAAAGAAACTGCACAGAAAAAAAGTTTAAAGTTCTCCTAGTTTTGGGGAACTGTTAATGACCTCTTTCACTGAGTTATTATGGGTGGGTTTTTTTTTTCTTTTTAAACTCTGAGATGTTACTTCCCAGACTAAACTCAAGTCTTTGCCAGAAATCAGCTGCTACTTCTTCCTTGACTTACTGTCACAATTACAAAATATTTTAATTTAAGCTTTTCTTTAAAGCACAGCACAGTTAGAGAGGCATCAGACATAACCTGTGATAGTTATGAAATAGGCTGAGAGGTAAAACCAGTAGAAATTGGGCTGCCAGCAAAGTGGGAGGTGTCACTGTTACCCTCAGAGATGGGTCCTGAGCCATGTGTCCCCTGCCCCCCCCAGCACACTCACGTTGGGAGCGGAACTTCAGCTTCGTCCCAAGGGCATGGATTGATTTTACACAACTGACAGAAAAACATACAAGCATCTGTGAAAACAGCAAGTGCAGAGAAGATGTTTACTGTGAATATGCTTGGACATCAAATACTGAAATGTTATATGATGTTATAAAATATTTTTTTAAAAAATAGAGAAATAAAAGACATCAGCTTTTAGGTAAAATACTTCTTAACAAAATCTATTAGAATCATAGAATGGCCTGGGTTGAAAAGGACCTTAAAGACCATCTAGTTTCAACCCCCTGCTATGGGCAGGGTTGCCAACCACTAGAGCAGGCTGCCCAGGGCCCCATCCAGCCTGGCCTTGAATACCTCCAGGGATGGGGCATCCACAGCTTCTCTAGGCAACCTGTTCCAGTGCCTCACCACCCTCACAGTGAAAAATTTCCGCCTAATATCCAACCTAAACCTCCCCTCTCTTAGTTTGAAACCATTCCCCCTCATCCTGTCACTATCAACCCCTGTAAATAGTTGCTCCCCCTCCTGTTTATAGGCTCCCTTCAAGTACTAGAAGGCCACAATGAGGTCTCCCTGGAGCCTTCTTTTCTCCAAGCTAAACAAGCCCAGTTCCCTTATCCTTTCTTCATAGGAGAGGTGCTCCTTTTTGGCCCTCCTCTGGCATTCCAAGAGCTCCAAGTCTTTCCTGCGCAGGGGACCCCAGGCCTGGACACAGTACTCCAGATGGGGTCACACAAGAGCAGAGTAGAGGGGGAGAATACCCTCCCTCTCCTTGCTGGACACCCCTTTTTTAATGCAGCCGAGGACATAGTTGGCCTTCCAGGCTGCAAGCGCACACTGACGGCTCATGTCCAGCTTCTCATCCACCAGGACCCCCAAGTCCTTCTCTACAGGGCTGCTCTCAAGGAGTTCTTCTCCCAGTCTATACAAGTACGTGGGATTGCCCTGGCCCAAGTACAACACCTTGCACTTGGCCTTGTTAAACCTCATTAAGTTCTCATGGGCCCACTTCTCCAGCCTGTCCAGGTCCCCCTGGATGGCATCCCTTCCCTCTGCTGTATCAGCTGCACCACTCAGCTTGGTGTCACCTGCAAATCTGCTGAGAGTGCACTCAATTCCCTCATCTATGTTGTTGATAAAGGTGTTGAAGAGCACCGGTCCCAAGACAGACCCTTGAGGGACACCACTTGTGACTGGGCTCCACCCAGACATAAAGCCATTGACCACAACCCTTTGGTTGCAACCAGCCAACCAATTCTTTATCCATTGAATAGTCCACCGTTCAAATCCACACCTCTCCAATTTAGACAGAAGGATATGGTGACGGACCATGTCAAAGGCTTTGCATAAGTCCAGGTAAATCACATTTGTCAGCCTACCTTTGTCCACTGATGCCGTCACTCCACCACAGAAGGCCACCAGATTGGTTGGGCAAGATCCATCTTTGGTGAAGCCATTTTGGCTGTCTTGGATTACCTCTCGGTCTCGTGCATGTCTTAACATGGCTTCGAGGAAGATCTGCTCCATGATCTTCCCAGTCACAGAGGTGAGGCTCACCAGCCTGTAGTTCCCCAGGTCTTCTTTTCTCCATTTCTTAAAAATAGGAGTAATGTTTCCCTTTTTCCAGTCACTGGGGACTTCACCCAACAGCCATGTTTTTTCAGATATGATGGAGAGTGGCTCAGCAACCACATCAGCCAGCTCTTTCAGAACCCTGGGATGCATATCACCTGGCCCCATAGACATGTACACTCAGTGACACAAGGCGGTCTCTAACTTGTTCTGCTGTTACAGTGGGAGGGATTCCACTTCTCTCACCCTCACCTAGAGGTACAGGGTCCTGACAGACACGGGAAGCCTGACCTCCAGCAAAGACAGAGACAAAGCACTTATTGGGTACCTCAGCTTTTTCCATGTCTGAGGAAGCCAGTTCTCCTTTCTCATGTACCAGAGGGAGAACACTCTCCTTGGCCTGTCCCCTCCTGCCTACGTACCTGTAGAACCCCTTCTTGTTATTTTTCACATCCCTCACCAAGTTCAACTCCATCTGTGCCTTGGCTTTCCTGATCCTATCTCTACACATCTGGACATCACCCCTATATTCTTCCCAGACTACACAACCCTGCTTCCACTTCCCGTATATTTCCTTCTTTTCCTTCGGTTTGAGCTGCAGGTCCTTGCTCAGCCATGCCAGTCGCCCACCTCCTTTGCTTGATTTCTTCTGCTGGGGGATGGAGAACTCTTGCTCTCTCAGAAGGGTCCTTAAAGAGCTGCCAGCTCTGTTCTGTTCCTATGCCCTTAAGGACAGTTTCCCAGGGGATCCCATACAGTAATTCCTTGAACAGCTGGAAGTTTGCTCTCCTGAAGTTCAGGGTCCTGACTCTGCTTTTTGCCAGGCTCATATTCCTCAACATCAGGGTGTGGTCACGACGGCCCATGCTGCCCCCAGTCTTAACCTCTCTAATGCTCTCTTTTACACTGGTGAGCACCAGGTCTAGTAAAGCTTCCCCTAGGGTCGGTCCATCTAATATCTGGACCAGGAAGTTATCCTCAATAGACTCCAGGAGTCTCCTGGATTGTTTGCAGCCCGCAGTGTTGCTATTCCAGCAGATATCCGAGTGGTTGAAATCCACTATCTGGAGAAGAGCCTGCAAGCGTGACACCTCTTGCAGCTGAAGCAAGAAGGCCTCGTCAACAGGTTCTCCCTGATCAAGTGGCCTGTAGTAGACCCCAACCACTAGATGTCTTTTGCTGGGCCAGTCCTTGCTTTTAACCCATAAGCTCTCAACCTGTTTCTCAGATGCGGCTCTTCTCAATCTATCCCCTCCCTAACATAAAAGCTGGGGAAGTATTCATAGTTCATTTCTTGATAAGAATATCTGTTTGGAAGCTCTCAGACACTATTAAGAGACATCATAGTTTGATGCTGCTTACTTCTAATCAGTATTTTTAGAGAGAGTTTTGGGTTTGTGAATTTACTTGTACCATAATCCAGAGATCTTCTATATATTTCTTCACTTCTGTATCTCATGATTGGTTTTAACAATTTTTCTGACAAAAAACAAATACATTCATACTAAGAGGTTAAATACACAAGCACTCTCCCGGGGAATTTCAATCTTGTTTATCGCAAATGCATCTTTCATTTCTGATTTTTCTATTCTACAGCCGTAACCAGATGAGCTTTTGCTTGTTCATTTGCATCCAATCCCATCTCCCTTTCAAAAAGCTCAAAAATATCCTGCCAGCTAGGTGCACTGTATTTAATTATGGCCTGACAGCCCCTACACATTTGGAGCTATATGGATAATGCTTTTGCTTTGCACCATTAGCAAGCAGTAAGCTTGGGCAGCTCTTTCTGCTGACCCCCACCCACCTATTCCATCTGGATCTCTAAGCAATTCTGCAGTACAAGGTATCATTATTTGCAATAATCACCTATACCTTGTTTGCATAGTTGGTACATCTTGACATGCAGCATCAAAGCAGTGTTGAATTCTGTTGAGATCAGCAGTGCATTAAGTTCAGTGCCAAAGGACAGTGGAAGAATACAAAACGTTAAAGTGGAGTGTGTTAAACCAAAATGAAGAGTGAAAAAAAACCCACAAGTCAACTGCAGTTTTTCCATTCAGTTGTATTATGTTTTGTCTTACATCTGCCTTTCAGCTTGTCAAAACAATGTCAAATTTGGAGTAAAACTCTAGAAACTGTAAAGAGGAGTCCCATGTGACGCCAAGCAGGCATTTTTCTGTGCATTTGCCCTACCCAAAAGTAGAGTGTAGGAAAAAGCTCTGTGGATAGGAAGCCAATTCAGTCAAAACAGAAAAGCCAAGAGAGCTGCATTTCCAAATTAAATGCTTTTGACCTTCTTCTGTTCAAAATGGATATATCTCATGTCATTATCCTAACTTGTAAGAAAACAATTGCTGAAACAATCGTCCCAAACTCCTTCTCATGGGGCAGAAGGGTTAGACTTTTCCTAGAGCACTTCCTGTACACTTTAAGACATTGCTGTTATTAAACCCTCCATATGTCAGAACTACATAAAGAGTTTATCAGTTTCTGCGTGCCTATTCAATAATGGCACGGTCTGCTGGCCTTTTGACTACAACCTTCCAATAAGGTCTTGCCATAGCAGAACTGACGTTTAGTGTTGGCTTGTTTAACAGCATCTTAACATTAAAAAAATACCTCTTTGAATCTTACAGAAGATCTACAACATCCTGTCACCAGCTCAGAGAACTGCAACACTGAGTTTCCCTGAATTGCTCTGAGAAGAAAAAACTTTATTAAATATGAATTCAGAATGGAATTAAAAGCAAAATGAAGTCGCTTTTTGGCAGAAAGCTGCTCTATGTTCTTTATCAAAAACCAACTATGATTAGCAGTCCACTGGGCAAATGTCAAAATCAGAGTGCCCAACAAGAACTGAAGTGCATCACCTTCATTTCCAATCCCTGAAGTATATTTTAACCTGTATTTTCCCCTTTATTCTATAATTTGTTTAGTCACTTGCTACAGAACATCACTTAGAACATGCTTTCTAACTTGCCGAGTTGTGGGGGGTCATTCCTAGATGTCCATTTTTTGCATTCATAGCACCATAAATAATGCCCTTCATTTACAGCCTTATTATCTTTCCCATTTTAGTATCTCTCAAGGTGACTTTTTGCTGGGTGCTCCTGTGTCCGAGATGGATTGACAATACTCACAGGTACCAAACCACATTTATTAGAGAAACAATCCCTGGGTCATTGACTTATACTCTAACATGGTTCTTCTTTACATTTTCCTTGCAACTTTTATTTCCTTGCAACTTTTAGAAATAATTATTTTACAGGTGGTTTCAAAGCTGAGCAGCATAGCTTGTCACAAACTTTTCTTTCCTCTTGGAGGCATGCACTGGCATTAGCAAGTTCCACTCATGTTTTATTGCTAATAGATTGAATTACATTTATCACTCTGCAAGCAGAAACAGCATGACTGCCCTTCTACATGTGAAACATGCAATTCATCGATTTCTGGAGCTGTAACCACAGCTTTACCTTTATCATATGTCAGTTCCAGCTTGCTTAGCAGTCCCCTGTGCAGGACAACATAGTTTAAAACATAGCTATTAAAGAGGAAAAAAAAAAGAAACACTTCACATACAATGGCAACATTCATCAACTGTTCTTTGCAGAATGATGTAGCACTATTTATCAACCACCAGTTTCCAATCTCTCTGGCAATAACTTTTTTACTCTTATAGATGGCTCAGAGATCTAAGTACAAAATGACAAGAAGAATAGTTCAAACACAATCCATATAAACCTCCTACTTCTGCTGAACTACAGCCCCTTTTTTACAAGAGGAAGAAGCAATTTTTGATCCCTGAACTTTTTGTCTGAAGGTTCACATCAGCTTCATGATCCTTAAGGAAATTACTTGCCCCCCTCAATTAAGAGCCTGACTCCCATTTTTGACCATTCCCTTTTGTGTGAACAACTCCATGTTGAGGCACCCTCTTTCAGAAGCTTCCAGATCCCTCAAGCACTTGGCTTTGTGCAGGCAGCCCCTGTTCAAGGTCTGCTGACCTCATAGATGTTTTACAAACCCAAACAAACCTTGACACCTGCGATTTGGTTTTCAGATTTTAAAAAGTGAGGGTCAGTGACAAAAACCTTCACAGTTATCTCAGTTATTTAAGTGAATATCTGCAAATATGTACCACCTTTACTCAGTTCTGAAGCTCTCCCACCCACTTGCCCCTTTTTTTAATTTGTGACTGTGATCAGCACAAAGGCTCTGACAACTGGTTGGGTGTGCAGGGCCAATGTCTCTGGTTCCTGGTCGAGCAAGCCTATTCTGTTGTCCAGGAGGTCAGGAGAAGTTTTTCCTCACTTCCCTTCTGGAGGTGTTGCACATCCCTTCCAAACCCCAGATGGGCAGTGGGATGGAAGCTGCATCCACATCTGGGATCGTCTGCAAAACATTCCGCAAGCAAAATTTCAACAATCTGGAGCTTGTCACATCTTTCTAGACTTTAAGGAACAAAGTGTATATCTACAGGAGGAGCAAGGACGTGATGGTTTTGCCTGCTGCCAGAGCTGGAGGCACAGCAGCTGCCTGCCTGAGGCTTTGACAGATGCAGCAATGGAGTCGCTCACTTGCTCCTGCTCAAGGATCTTCTCTTAGTCCTTTGCAATAGAAAAGACAGCTCTTGTCAAAAGAAGACGAACATGGGGGGAAGAGAGTGGCATCTTGTTTCTCCAACTGAAATAAAACTTTTTCAGCCGTCTGAGGGGAAAACTGGAAGTTGTTCTGTCAGATGACCACGGGAACAAGTCAGTACAATTGTAGGAACCAGCAGACTTAGACCTCTTACTGAAAATATGTTTTCCAAGGCACACGAAAGCAGAATGGCTTAAAATGATCTCTTCAGATGACACTTAATCTTGAAGAGTGTTTCTTTCTATCAGAGGTACTTTCATGCAGTTTATGACATGAACAGGAAAATTGCAGACTCCTTAATCAGAAAGCAGGTCTTATTTGTTTGGTGTTCTCTGTGTGTGAAAATTGCTTTTCTGGTTAGTGTCAAAGATGTCTGAAAAGAAAGGCTGTAAAAGAAAATCTCCGCAAAACGTATTGGCTTCCACTGTTGTCCAAAAATACATTAGCAAAGAATAAATTACATGATGATTTTATCTGTTCAGGAGTAAATTAGTTTTAGATGAGACAGGGCATAGAAAAAGGTAGCCCCCATGAATGCATGTTTCCACCTCCTGCAAAACTTGCTAGTATGAAAAAAAAGCACAGTATTTCAAATGTTTCTTATTAAGAAAATGCTACCATTTCCACCCATCAATTAGGACAATCACTTGAAAAGTGGGAGATCCACATTTGAGATCTTACTGTCAATTAGGTAAAGCAGAGACTTCAATTTGTCTTTCTCAAATCCCAGATCTGGAAAGAACCTCAAAAGGTCAAGTGATCGGACCTCCTTTCCAAAGCAGGTCCACTAGATCAGGTTACTCGTGGCCATGCCCAGGCTACCTCTGAATGCCTCCAAGAGCCAAGACACCACAACCTCTGGGCAGCCTGTTACAGTGTTTGACCACCTCCATGGTGGGAAAAAATTCCTAATTATCGACTTGGACTTTCCCTTGTTGCAGCTAGTCTCTGTTGCCTCTCATTCTTTCTCTGTGTACCTCAGAAAACATCATTAAAATGTAAACATCCCCCAGTGCACTCCCTTCCTCTGCTCACCACAGAAGGTGGTCAGACTGGTCAGGCACAATCTGCCCATGATACATCCATGCTGGCTGTTCTCAGTCACCTTCCCATCCTTCATGAGCTTGGACATGGCTTCCAGGAAGCTGGGTTTCATCGTCTTCCCAGGGGCAGAAGTTAGGCTGATATACCAATAGTTCTCAGGATGTTCCTCTTTGCCCTTCTTGAAAATGGCCACGACATTTACCTTTTTCCTCTCCCCTGTCTGCCATGACCTTTCCAAGATGATAGAGAGAGGTCTTGTAATAGCACCAGCCAGCCCTCAGCACCCTTGGATGCAGCCCATGTGGTTCCATGGTCTTGTGTTTGCCCTGTTGACTTAAGAAGTCTCCAGCTCAGTCCACCTTTCCTGTAAGTCAAGTATCACTCTCCCAGTCTCTACCACTACCCTCATAGACCTGAGAGACCTCAGGACAAACCTTACCCGTTAAAAATGAAGCAAAAAAAGGTGTTGAGTGTCTCAGCCTGTTTCATGTCCTTTGTCCCTAGGTCCTATGCCCCACTGAGCCATGGCCTCACAGTTTCCCTGGTCTTCCTTTTGTTGCTGGTGTATTTGTAAAAGTTCTTTTTGTTGCCCTTCCCTAGATCCAAGTCCACTCCAGTCATGCTAACTACTCCAGCGCATTTCTGTAATCCCAATGGTATCACAGGTCTTGAACAGAACGTGGAGTTCAAATTCCTTATTTGTTTCCCATGCTGCATATGTACCTGCACAAACACTTGACTGATTAATTAAGTCTGCCTTTATAGAAAATAAGCAAGCAAACTACCCTTCTTTAATACTTCTCATTAAAAGCTCTCTTTATCTATATACAGTTCTTGGATACTGAGCACAGAGTTCCAATGATTTAAAGTCTCAAGAATTAGTTAGAGGCAAGAAAGATTTTGGGCATGGTGTCTAAGTGCTATAGCCATGGAAAGCACACCTTACAGAAGGAATATTTAAATGAATGAAATAGAAAAAGCCAAGCTTCAATGGAAGTTGAAGCCAAGTAAATTTAAGTTATACATATGTTGTAAGCTCTTAAACCAGAGTGGCAGTTAACTACTAAACTACATTTGTAAAGAAAAAGGTGGAGTCTCCAGCTGCTCAGTTCTCTTGGTTGACAGCCCGTCTGAAAAGTATGTTTTAACAGAGCAGAAATAATTGGGTCCTGAAAGAACATATCTTGTGGCCTCCTATGGAAAAGGTCAGATGCAAACATACCAATAGACCTGAATGTTCATAGAATGAAACCAGCATAAAGCATCTAGTTTCTTGGTTCTGCCTACATAGCAAACAAAATACAAAGCAAGTCAGAGGTGCCCCCAACAGTACCGCAGTCAGTGTAGCTGCTAAGGCACTTTCTGATGGAAAAGATTAATTTTCCTTTTACTTGCATTAATAAATTCAGACAACACTCTAGGCATACGAATGTGACTACACTAGTAATGAAGTAGGGCAACAGCTTGTTTATATTCCTATAGAATGACATTTATTGCAACGATGAACTTTACAAACACTTTGGACCAGATGGCGATTAGTCTCCTTGATGGCATATGGAGGAAGGAGAGCCCCTAGGAACTGAGCACAAAGGAAATCTCAGCAGCTCACAAGGTAACACCTCCACTGACAGTAGCTCTCCCAAAGCAATAGGGCTTTTTCTGTTTGCCCTTTACACGGGGCTAAGCCTGGCTGGGTATGAGCTCATCCAGAGGAACAGATGTGGCAAGCTTGTCAAGATGGACAGAACTGTCACCTGCTCCTCACAGTCTTCAGACTGGAGCCTTCTTCAGCTGAGCTTTGGAAGATAGTTCAAGCCTATGTTGAAATGTATCATAACATTTGAAGAAATTCCAAAGCAAGAACAAACAAGGGCAATGTTTTTGTGGGCAGCCATCCCTTTTTGTTCAGATCTCTGGTCACTTGCTAATATCCAGCAATTCTTTTCTGGCTTTCTTCTTTCGCTACCTGAATCAGTCCCTTTTAAACAGCTTGTTGTCCTGGCCCCTAAGCTGCAGATTCTGATACCATCTGGTAACCCACTGCAATAAATAGAACTTCATGCTCACGTTGCAGGCATGGAGCACAGCCCAGCCACTCCAGCCAAAGGGGCCTGGAAGAAAAGAGGTCTTTCCCCTTCCCGAAGATGACTCCCATGTCCTGTTTGACTCTCACAAATAGGCTTAAATTATTTGCAGGTGAATGCCAACCTTCGCTCCACAAATGCACACTTCTGTCTACACACTGCAGATATACTCTTTCAGGTTTATGCAATGAACTATTCACATCAGCAAAATCTGCAAGCCTTACCAGGCTCTTTACCGGCACCAAAGAAACAGGATGCTCTTTGAGATACCGGATGAAGGTACTCTTTAAACACTTGTCATTGCATGCACAGTGCATACTGCATGCAAAATATCACTATTTGTGTATACCTCTGCAGTGCAGCATTTGAGAACGTGCCTTTACATATTACCATATTGTAGGCAACAAGTACAAGTTTAGTGTCACATAACATTTTCCCGTTCAACCAATATATAGCTTAAAAGGTCAACTCTGCAGACTAAACTGCACAGACAACATAACAAAAATGTTTGAAAGAAAGATTTAGAAATAGAACTCTGGATGCTACAATTCTAGTAGAAGTAAAAACTAAGAGCTACAAATTCATGCAGACTTCCATTTGGACTAGGTAAACTTACAAGTATAGTTGCTTCAGACATTTTCCCAAGAGAACTGAAACACACTGGAGGAAAAAGCATTTGTGTGTACACATACATATCTCGTGCATGCACACAGACACACACATTATATTTACGCATACACACAGTGCGATTTCTCATTTACACTGAATAAAGCATATAGGATTCTAAGAACTTCCAGTTAATTGTAGATTCAGATATAGAGCACATTTGTCAAATGACAGAGAAATGGATTGACCACCACAGATTTTTTTCTTATTTCATGCTGATGTAATTTATATCAGAAGCAGAGCTGGAGTGCCAACTTGGACCAGCGGCTGGCTGTGGCCCCAACACATTAGCTCCCAGTTTCCTCGGTTAGCTGTGTACATCTGTAGATCTATCAACCTGTCAGGCCCAACTTCTGAACCGCTTTAATGTGCTCCAGAGATAAACACTCCTATATCTAGGAAAGGAAATGAGAGACTTCTTTTGTTGATAAAAATATGATTTACAGGCATTGGGACAGAAACTTTCCAATTAAAACCACCACTTCAGCATTTTTTTGTCCTCAATATCAATGAAATCAGAACGTAAGTGTAATTCTGCTTGTTAATTTTAGCTTGATTTACTGGGAATAATCCCCCTGAGCCAGTAGCTGACCTCCAAAGCATTCCAGCTCCCTGTGGGATAACAAGGGAATAATAAGAAACATGCTACTGTAAAATAAGGAAGGCTGCTGTGAGGTTTGTTCCTGTGTTGTCAGATAGACAAGCCTATAGCAAGTACTCAGATCAAATAAATGTCCAGATACCTTTTTCTAATACACAACTCAGCAACTTCAAACAGATTTCATGAGCTAATTCACTTGTGGTATGGGCCGATAAAGCAGTATTAATCTCCTGCTTTAAATCAAGTTTCTGTCATAAGGCTCCATTAATCTCTCCTGTGTTATCAAGTGTCTTAGTGGTAGGAAATTATATTTCTAAATTGAATTTTGTTCTCTTTCAGTGTAGTAAGAAATATTTTCCAGACTTCTAATAGGAGGTGTAAAACCTGTAACACTGACAATACATCTGAATAAAAAAAAGCTATGAATTAAAGGGACTTCCTCCAAGCCCCAATGTTAGAGCAAAATAACAAAAATGGGTTACCTAGAAAAAAGAAATTAAATACAAGATTTTAAGTGAAGCAACAGAAGGTTAACTTCTTTATTTACCTTTTTATAGCAATTGGATTTTAAAAAAAAATCTTTATAGTCAGGCACTAATAAAACACTTATTGATTCTTAGCATATATAGTTACCCTACAAGATGTCCTAACCTGCAGCCTCTACTATTTTTAATGGGAACAGATACTCTTTACACAAGTCTGCAAAGTTAGTACCCCTTTGTTTCATTGGAGACAAATTTACAGTAAGTAAATGTCTCCGCACTAAATTTACTGTGCTAAAGTCAAAATGAATAACAACAGGCAACAAAGCAACTTAATTGTATGGCTAGCATTAGAGCTGCTGGGTGTATAGGGGCAGGAGGCAGCAGAATCTACTGCAGCACTGACAAATTTTACAGCCTTTGCTTTTCAAGAAGAACAATACCACAGTCTCAGTAATGTTTAGATAGATTTGCCTCATGGACATCTTTGAATCTTATCTACTGCTGACCACTACCACCTCACTGGGTGCAACAAACAACATTTGTCAGGGGCTTAGATCAGAGATACCACCTGCACGGTCACACAGCAGTAAACACAGAGAACTCTCATATATCGATGTGTTTGGATTTACATTAGGCAGAGCATTCAAAGCCACATGCCTGGGCACTACCACTCAATCCACATCAGCTTTGCAGCCAAATCCAAACCCAGGTGGTACAAAAGTAAGGAACCATCTTAATTTATCTGTCTTTGGATGAGTTAGATGGATTCAATTTCACTCAGGTGCAATTTACTTTCAAACAGAAAAAGGCAACCTGTGTAGCTATAGATTTATTCCCTCTCTATAGTAATTAGACTTTTCTCACAAAGTGAAAGGCAGAACCCTGGCCACAAAACCTTCACTTTGGGGAGGGTAAGTATGGTGTTAACTTTTAAGTTCATCTGGGAAACATGATGTAATGATTGAATACAATCAAGAGTACAGCAAAAACTGACTTGCCTTAAATGTTCCTGCTTCAACTCCTATGAAAATGGTCTTGAGAGTCCCTTTCAACAGAGTACCCCCCAGCCCCCGGATCTTCATTGCTGCATTTTTTAACATGTCCCAACCTTTAAAGTATCTATCCTCATAATTAGAGCTGATAATGAAAACATGAAATAGTTGTGAAAGTTTTGTTCATAAAGAAAATTTATTATAAACATCTCCCAAGGCTAATACAGGCACATGCATGATGTATTTACAAGTTGAGCAGTCTCATACACACAAAAAAAACTAATAGCAGTGGGCTGGCTATGGTGAAGACCATCCCTCAGACTAGTGGCTATTTTTGGTGTCAGGAGCCAAATAAGATCTGATGCAGAGCAAAAATATAATTTGAGTGTAACCATAAAACAGAGCTCTTCATTTTTGGCCAGCTTTATTCATGACGAAGGGAATAATCATTCTCCCATTCAACAGAAAAAGAAGGGAGAAGAGAGAAAAGGGGGAAAGAGAGAGAAAAGCAACAAAGAGAGAAGGGCAGCCGCAGCCACCGAGGCGGGGGACAAAAGGGAAACATATTCAAGAGCTGGCAAGCCTCCGGTTAACACTGCAGCAGCAGTACTGCAGTTTCTGTAAAAGATTAGTAATCAAAGGAGCGTGTTTCTGTCATTGCATCTGAAGGGGCCTCAACAGTCTTTATATTCCTCTTGTTTGCCCATCAGGCTACTCCCTCACGACATTAGTTTTATCCTCCTTCAAGTAAAGCTGTTTTACTGCACACATTTGAAAGGTGTTTGCAGCCCCAGCTCAAAAGCAAATAGATGGTGCATACTGCCGCATTCAGCAGCCTGTGCACACCACAGCTCCAAGCAGATTTCTGCCATTTGCCCTAGGTACTCCTCTGATAAGTAGCAGAATAAATGTCTTCCCAAAACACTGATGTTTTCCCTGGAGTCAGCTGATCAGAGTCTTTTCCTACCAAAACCGAGAACCAGCAACAAAAAGGAAATACAGTCTTAGGACGTCATAGGCAGGACCACATGCTCCTCTAAAACTCAGGATTTTAAGAACTCCTCGAGAGTACACATAAAAATGCGGAGTGTAGGGGAGATGTTAAATCCCATATTTCAAGGTGCTCTTCTATATGGATAAAGAGAATCTAAAGAGACTAAAAGACTCCTTTAAGATAAGTGTCCCTATTTGTATTAACTGAATTCCATAAAGATTTAGATAAGTCTCTGCTCAGAATATAAATATAGAAGATTGGAAGAAAAAAAAAAAAAGGTCAGTAATCAAAACTGGAAAGAAATGACAAAGCAAGTTATTCACACCTCCCATAGACAGCAGTCTGTTTGAAAAGGGCTAACACACAAACACTAAATTCATTAGAGGAAAAAGGAATTAAGACCAATTATACTGCTCATTAGTGTATGATCCTCCCTTTCCAGCCATTTCTTGTACCAATTTACAAGCAAAAGACCATTTCCTTAAACAAGCTGTTAATACAAATGATGCCTTTTCTCAAAAGTTAAAAGCCAAGCACCTTCAGAATTCCAGCAAAGATTCCTGAATAGACACTTCCCGTTACCTACCAAGTTGCACGAGCCCAGTGTACAGGACGGTCAACATTTAGTTGGGCCTTTGACAGGTTTAAGGCCTGACATCCTGCGAAGATAGAAATCAGAGCATTCTACCACTGGCAAGGGAGACTTAGCAGCAAATAATTCAAGATAATTGCACGTAAATGCATTCCTATTGCTTGATGATACTGATTCATTCTTTGCATGAAGCAGGCAGCAAAACAAAAACAGATGTTCAGCTTCTAATGTAACTTTATATGTAAAAAAAAAAAAAAAACAAACCAGCTTAAAGCCCTGAAGTAACAATATTGTATAATATTTAATGGAGTGGCTGGCAAGGTGATCTCACCCATAAAGCTGGTTGCCACCAATATCTCAACTCTCCTGCAGTCAAAAAGAAAACACAAATGTCAGCAAAAGTGGGTGTTCTGCAAGTAGTCTTGTATGCTTTGAGATCTGGCACTCTGAGACTGTAATCTGAATTTCATGTGCTATAATCAGAAATAGAGAGGTTATATCATCTATATACACAGCTCATATCTTTCATTATTAAATACTTTTAATGTCTGATTTCTTGCTTCTGATTATGTCGATCTTTCATTACACCCAGGGAAATACAAATCACAGAATCATAGAATGGTTTGGGTTGGTTGGGACCTTAAAGATCACCTAGTTCCAACCCCCCTGCCATGGGCAGGGACACCCTCCACTAGCCCAGGTTGCTCAAAGCCTCATCCAGCCTGGGCTTGAACATCTCCAGGGATGGGGCATCCACAACTTCCCTGGGCAACCTGTTCCAGTGCCTCACCACCCTCACAGTGAAACATTTCTTCCTAATATCCAATCTAAATCTACCCTCTCCCCTCATCCTGTCACTACACTCCCTGATAAAGAGTCCCTCCCCATCTCTCCTGTAGGCCCCCTTCAGGTACTGGAAGGCTGCTATAAGGTCTCCCTGAAGCCTTCTCTTCTCCAGGCTGAACAACCCCAACTCCCTCAGTCTGTCCTCATAGGGGAGGTGTTCCAGCCCTCTGATCATCTTTGTGTCTCTCTTCTGGACCCGCTCCAACAGCTCGACATCCTTCTTATGGTGGGAAGCCCAGAGCTGGACACAGTACTGCAGGTGGGGTCTCATGAGAGCAGAGTAGAGGGGGAGAATCACCTCCCTCAACCTGCTGGCCACACTTCTTTTCATGCAGCCCAGAACACAGTTGGCCTTCTGGCTGTAAGAGCACATTGCCAGTTCATGTTAAGCTTCTGAATCACTGAGGTTCCTATAGAAGCTTTTCTTGTTGCCCTTGACATCCCTGTCCAGATTTAATTCTATCAAGGTTTTACCTTTTCTACCTTAATCCCTGTCTGCACAGAAAATTGCACAGAAAATTTCTCTGTATTTCTCCCAGGCTACCTGTCCCTTTTTCTACCCTCTGTAGGCTTCCTTTTTGTGTTTGACTCTGTCCAGGAGTTTCTTGTTCATACATGCATGCTTCCTGCTGTTTTTGCCTGACTTCCTCTTTGTTGGGACACATCTCTTCTGAGCTTGTCATAAAAAACACAAATAATTAAGTTCAAACATACAGAACTAGCACAGCTTTATGGTCCACGATAAGGTAGAGAGTCATCCAAAGGCAGAAAAAGCAATGGAAATGTTTTAGATAGATTTATACTTGGCACTCCTATTTTTAGGGCTGGTAGGAGCTGATGTTTGGCATATATCACTATCTGGCTATATATCACCTTCAGAATTAAAGACTTTCAGACCCTGCAGATTCTTTGCAGGTTTCCTGCTTTCTATCCTTGCCTTCAGCAGGACATGCTCAGAGGCATTTCTAATGCTGTGAAGTTTGATTTGTCTGAAGGGGAGGATGGCATGAAATTTAAAGATCTGATATTCCCCAGTAACAGAAAAATAAGATAAATTTTAAAAAAAACAGCAGCTCTGTAGAGCTGCAGGATAGCAACCCAGATGAAGAGACTAGCACATTTCTGGGAGACCAAGGAACTCCCCACTCTTGCTCCCCAACTTCTTTTTCTTTTCTTTCTTTCTTTCTTTCTTTCTTTCAAGTGCTGCCTGCTTCAAATACAGACTTAAAGTTTTTTCATGTATGTAATTGTTCATCTTGCAAAGATACAAAGCACGAAGCAAAGCAGACCAAGCAACACTTATCTTTACACTGTCCAGAGAGTGCTCTCTACTTTGTAGGAAGCATCAACACCCAACTCACTTTTCCCCTTCAGGAAAATTTTTACAGAAGCAGGAGGCATATACTTACAGCAGTCACACTAACAGTAGGCTTCAAACCACGATGCCAATGCAATGCTGGGAAAAAACAACTCAGGACTTTGAATTAGAAAAAACCTGCTAAAATATAGGCATTGGGCTTTAATTGATTAAACTAAAAAAAAATTGTTATTTGCATCATGTATGTACTGAAGGCACATATTAGATCTAGTGTCAGAGTCTCTACGTGACAGAGAAAAAAATGTGGACTTTCATAAGTATAGATGGTACTAGTGAGAGCTTGTATGTCTAGAAAAAAGGCACAAGATAGACTGCAGGTTCAACTTCAGGTGGTTAGTCTTGGTACAGAAGCTGCCAGCTGATGTTGAATGGATACAGAAAAAGACTCAAACAAGAGGAGCATGACACTGACATCAAGGCCTCTGAAAATGAATTTCATTTCTGCTGCAAGGAGAAAGCAAGATTTCCCATAAGATAACCCCTACTGCTTAAAAGCAACTTTCCAACTATGTCAGAAGTTGGAAAGCAGCAACTAGAAACTCATTTATCTGAAAGCTGAGGAATCAGCATTAAACCTCCTTTGTCAAATGCACCTCTCCATTCAGGCCATCAGTTTCTGGACATAAAATCCTCCAGCGAGAAGCAATGACGGCTCTGGAGAAGATAATATCTCCAGGACAAGTTAAAGCACCTGAGTCACTCTTATGGTGCATTCCCACCAGTTCACTCGTTCTCAAACATGACTGCTTTCCAGACAGATCACAGGAATGCAGCTATTGCCCCACGCTTTACCAAGCATACAGTCAGGGTGCCAGGGGAGGACAAGACACTGAAGCAGAAGCAAACTTTGGAGAGCATTTGGATGATCCTGGGTCCTTCTGTATAACTTTGCTACCATTTTCACAATTTGTGACCAGTGAGCACTGAACAGTATTTTCAAGACAGAGTCTCCTAACTGTATGTTTCTGACAGCCATTCACTCTGGTTTGGTCCAGCTGCCAGAAGAGGTCAGCAGGACAGCAGAGCAGTACGTAGTCTCCTGAGGCCCCACACAAGCACTGTGTCCAACAGTCACCAGAACTAAAGCCTGAGTAAAAATACAGACACTACACCTAGACACTTCCAAATGTCCCTACCAAACTCATCTGTTCTGTGAGGCACCACACAGATATTCAAAGGGTGTCTCCTTCCCTCAGAAGTTTACATTCTAACTAGAATAGCGTGGGCCTACGTACAGAGACATGAAGTGATTTACTAAGGTTACAAAGGAGGTCAGTGGCAGAGGTAGACATCAAACATGAGCCTCAGCAGTCTCTGTGTAATCTGTCTGTCTGTTGAACTTTGCTGGCTGTTAAGCACAAAGATAGACAACCTAGCAAAAGGCCCTGGTGAACTCACATCAAACCAGTCAAGAGTGAGTAACAGAAAAGCTTGGTACTGGAGAGAAGACAAAGTCAGAAGCAGAAACAAAACCTACAGTCCAGCAGTGCAAGACATGGCCAAAGGTGGGTTTTTTCTGTGAAAGACAATAAGGAAAATATTTTCTTCAGGCTTTTACACACACACACAAATGAAGTACACATAGCTATGAGCTGCAATTAACACACAACTGGTCTCTTGAACAGTTTTAATCCAAGTATTAATACAACTTATAGAAAGCACAGCTTTACATGAAAGGTTATCACTGCTATTCACTCATACATTTCCATTATTTCAGTCCATTTCTCCGGTAACACTATAAGCAGAGACACAGAATATCATCATCAAATACATAGGAAGAAATTGTAACAAATAGCAAAGACAGTACTTATGTTTGTCTGGTCTTTCTAAGACAAGTTCTTAAATTGACTGGAGATGGAAATTTTAAACATGCTAAAATAAAAACACTTCCACAAGAACCCCAAAAATACTTCCAGAAGAACTCCAAACCTAAACAAAACATCTACTTGAATTTCATCCAACAGGATTTTCAATATTTGTGTGTGAATTACTTCTGAGTCAAGTCAGAAGAATGGCTCTTTGCTGGCAAGGAATGTAATATTAACATTCAGAACATTAGACTATTAAAAAAAAATATAAAACAAAAAAATACCATACACAGACTCAATGTCCAAATGGAGACCAGTGACAAGTAGCGTCCCACAGGGGTCAGTACTGGGACCGATGCTGTTTATTTACCATCTTTGTCGGCGACACGGACAGTGGGATGGAGTGCACCCTCACCAAGTTTGTTGATGACACCAAGCTGTGTGGTACAGTTGACGTGCTAGAGGGAAGGGATGCCATCCACAGGGACCTGGACAGGCCTGAGAGGTGGGCCCATGCCAACCTCATGAAGTTCAACAAGGTCAAGTGCAAGGTCCTGCACCTGGGCTGGGACAGTCCCAAGCACAAATACAGGCTGGGTGGAGAATGGGTAGAGAGCAGCTCTGAGGAGAAGGACTTGGTAGACAAAAAACTGAACATGAGCTGGCAGTGTGTGCTTGTGGCCCAGAAGGCCAGCCGGATCCTGGGCTGCATCAAGAGAAATGTGGCCAGCAGGTCAAGGGAGGTGATTCAGCCTTCAGGTGTTCAGCCTGAAGAAAAGGCTCCAGGGAGACCCTATAGCAGCCTTCCAGTACCTGAAGGGGGCCTACAGGAAAGATGGGGAGGGACTTTTTACAACAGCATGCAGTGACAGGATGAGGAGTAATGGATTTATATTGAAAGAGGACAGATTTAGACTGGATATTAGCAGAAAGTTTTTTAACCCAGAGGGTGGTGAGGCACTGGCAGCCCAGAGAAGCTGTGGATGCCCCATCCCTGGAGGTGTTCAAGGCCAGGCTGGATGAGGCTTTGAACAACCTGGGCTAGTGGAGGGTGTCCCTGTCCATGGCAGGGGGTTTGGAACTCCATGATCTTTAGGGTCCTTTCCAACCTTAACCATTATATGATTCTTTGAATCTATTTTCAAGACAAACAGGCAGCATAAATAAGGTGCATTTCAAAAAGATGTCAACAAACTGAGAACAAAAGCAGGTATGATAACTAACCCTCATGTGTCCTGCTCACAGAGTTTACATTTGGAGTTTTCTTAAATTAGAGACACATTTTAGCAAAGTAGTACATGCCTTTGTGCTTAACAAAGAGCATCTCATCTCTATAGAAGGGAGTCCCTACTCATCCACAATATGAAGCAGTGCCCTTTCAGCAGAAGATTAACTTGCTTTAGTAAATACTGACAAGAAAATCTAACTTAAGGCATGGTGGGAGCAGAACGGAGAGGGGGGGATTTATCAAAATTATGAGTCAGCAAAAGGTTTGTTCTGAGTTAGCATTAAATATGAGAGAGATAAATTCACAATCTCCACCAACCCTCTATACGTGCCGAGCCCTACCAATCTTCCCCATCTCTGTGACAGGAGACTGCAGCTTTCAGACGACGTAGGGAAGAAAAAAGGATCACATCTTGAGGAGGACCAGGCACTTTTCCCACTTGCCAGCTAAATGACATATCTGTTGTCGAAAACACCCCTGTAATTCCACATTTACACTCAGGACACCTCTTTCCTGAAGACACTCTTCACTTTAGAAGTGTGCTTCTACCATTTATTTTCTCTTTTCTCTTGCTTACGTCTTACACCTGGAGCATCACCACAAATCAGGGATAAAGCACAGTAGTTGTCTCTGGGCGACCTCACCATGCCTAATCTGTTACGGAATTTAGATTCCCTATGGCACCATTCCTTCCTTTAGGTGACATACACCTAAAAGCCACACTGCCAAAACATCCACAGGCATCGGAATACCAATCAATAGCTGCATCACTTTATTTCCACAAAGACAGCAATAAGAATTAATCTAAAATAATGCTTATAGACTCATCTCAACACAGCAGAATTAACTTACTAGCACAGAGAAGCTGCGTCTTAGATAACTGTGAAATCTCTGCCCCAGTACATGTTAACTAGTATCACTCTGCAAGCATTTTGTTTTGTTTCCAATCCATGTAGTTTGTAGACCAAAGTGTTTTTATATAGTGGACAGCACTAGGGTTCAGTTTCCTTTTACCAGAGGTTACAAATTTGACTAGACAGCAACAATTGCTTTCTAATCTAAGCAAACCAATCTGTCAGAGACAATCAGCATGGTGAAGCTATCCTAGGAGAATCCTAATAATCACAATGAATCACTCGGCACTGTATGAAACTAAATAGTTGAACTCGGCACAGAATGTAACAAGTACTTAATGCAGCAAGTATATACAGCTGCAAACAGCAGGCTTGGGGATGCATGTCTTCACAGCATTTGCACTCCTGCTGAATTCCTACACCTTTCGGCATTAATCAGTTTCTAATCATATTAGCATAACTTTTTAAATTTTTTTTTTCCATGAGAAGTTGCTAACACACATTTAGGGATATTATTTATTATTCCTATCAATGGGTACATGTTACATTCAGAGAAAATAGTCCAGCAAAATCTGTGTGAGAAATTGGAAGTGTGCTGTTGTAAAAGAAAATTTAGCACTACACAGTAGCCAATGACATGAGGAGATCAAAATGGATGGAAGACACTGATTTCAGAGGAAATGCTTCCATGGACCATTGCAGCCCTTCCCATTGGTGTTTTGAGCCTATCTGTAACATTTCAAAAATACTATGTGAGATTTTTAAAATAACGTGTCACAACTAAATTATATGTCATGTATGGAAAGACATGCAACAATGCCATTTTTCAAACCCTAACTAAAGGTGCAGAGGAAACCAACCCACTCTCTTTTAATTCTGATTTGATCAAGTTATTCTATTATTTCAAATTACATGCAGATTTTTCTATCTGCAACTAGAAATACTGCTTTATACGCATAACGAGAAATGTTTCAATCTACCTAACCATATAGAGCTACCTGCAAATGAAACTAAGAGCAAGCCAGTAACCTTATACTAAATTTCCTTACGTGGTTTGATTCCTACTGCATCTAAGTTAGTCCCACAGAGCAACATTAACTCTGTCATTGTCCTTAGAGAGTAAAAAAAATTGTTGAATTGACAAGTGTGTCTGTAAAACACTGTGGTGGTGCAACTCCCCCCATCCCACCCTGAGTCACCATGGTGCAATTCCTCTGCTCCTGGGCCACATACCAATCCCGGGTAAGTCAGGAATGGATTGTGAAGGCAGTGACCCTGAGCATCAAGGCACCCCCTTAATGTACCTGGCTCCTGCCTTCCCCATTAGTGGAAACAGTAATAACAGCCCATTACCTCCTCACAGCTAGTACCTCTGCACCTGGGTGGGAACAATCTGGTACATCTGCACTTGGGTTGAAACCCAAAGACGGTGAATAGAACACACCAGAATATTTCACCATCCAAGTCGGGCTAAAATGGAAAAGTACCTGATGAAAGTCAATTATCTCAGATCCTATTAATAGCCACCTTAAGCAAGTCCCATTGAGCTCCTCTGGATCGCAAGCGGGCTGTGACCAGCACCTGCCCTGAGCTGGAATGCCTCTCAGGCACAGCCTCCTTAAACCAAAGAGGTTTCATGACCATCTGCTGGAAAAGTTGCTGAAAGACTAGAGCAAATTTTGACTTCTCAAGGCTCAATTATCACCAGCTGAGGCATGCCCATGCATTGTGAGTGCTTACTCTAAACTTGAGAAATAACAGGAACGTTTACCTATAGGCTAGTCTCCTCTGTCCAACTCTCTACCTATAGGCAATTTCACTGGATCTAAATATTTCTGTGTGATTTGTGTTTATACATATATACATAATATATATATTGGCTTAGGATACCTTGTAGTAAGTTAGTGTGAATCTTGTCATGCTCAGATCTGCAATTAAGTCACCATTTCAATCAACATATTCTGCTGAATCACCTTGTTAATCTTTAAATTGGTTACTAAGCGCTGCTTCTAAAATTTAAACTTTGATCTCCTCGTACCATTAATAAATCTTAAATTGCTGCTAAATCATAACCATGTGAGATATTTCATCCATGACAAACATATATCACAGTCTCTAGTCTATCAGCTGTATGATTATCTATAGTAAGTCTGGGTATAAACAGATGTTCTGACTTGGAAAGCACTTATCTTTACAACTGAAGAATCCCCAAGGAAGTTTAATCTAGTTGATTTAAAGCTTTGGTTCTTAGCATCACTTTAGCAGTTGGCCAATTATACTTCTTAACTGGAAAAATACTCTCCTATGGACATGCTAAAAATTCTTAGTAACAGCTGCATATACAATCTACTGATTTGCCCATCATTTCAACAGCCTAACTGAAAACCCCCTCGCTATTTTAAAATGAAGGTAAGGAAAACAGATACACATACAAAATCCCCAACTACAAGGCTAAAATTGGAAGCCTACTTTATATAATCTATACAAAAATCATCCAGTCATTAATGTCACATCGAGGAAAACAATCACCACAGCCCAAAACACTCCGGTATGTAGCATTTTAGTATAGTAGTACTAATAATATTGTACATATTTTAAATACATAATTAAAATGATTTGGGTTTATGTAATGTATATATTCATGTCATTGTTTTATGTTTATTTAAATATTTGTTATATATTATATATAATATAGCATGGAAACTATAGAGAAAAAGAAACTAGCCTTAAAAATCTGAAAAGCTGTCTTGTGAAAACACCTTCCTGTTCTCCACTCTTCAACATCTGCATGCCATTCCAAAAGATTGTGGTGGAGATAAGAGGTGCTAAATACAGATCACTATGTCTGCCTGTTAAGAATTAAGACAGGGTCATCTGTTTCCTCGTACCACCATTCATATTTATCAGCCTGTTAATTAATCAGCTGGTTTTCATCAAGTATTCTTTCTAACATGCTAGAAAAATTCCCACAGAGACAGTACCATCTTTGTTTCCTGATTTCTGCAAAGGGAACTGCTTACTACCTGGAGTAGAGGATACCAGAATGGCAGCTGATAAAGCAATATGTTCAATTTAATACTGCAGCTATTTGGCCTCCCAAAGTACCCACTCCGGAATGCCTTTCTGTAGAAAGAGCAGCTCCTAGAAAATCATCTTGCATCAGAAGTAGGGACTGACTAGTGTAAAGGTTCCCAGGCAAACAGCTGCTCCTGTGCATTATATCCTGACACCATCTCAAATTTCTTCTATAAGCTATTCTGTCTGCTTTTCTCCTCACATCTCTGTTGATTAATAAAAGACTTGAGGCTGACCTCAATCATGAACTTCTGTTTAACGTGCATAAAGAGAAGTATGTAACATGGGGGAAAAAATATAAAACAACCTTGAAGTAGACCTGCTTTCCTCTCTGGCCTGCCAGCATTAGGCAGACATCTGACCTTATAGACTTCTTCCTCAAACTACTAGCATTACTGTATTTGATCTCGCATTTCTCCTCTGCTTCCCCCATCACTAGGCCAGGAAGTACTTCTTCTCTTTGGCCTCCCCCCCCAATGAAAACCACTCCCCAAAAGCTGAAATACAAAAGCAAAATGGCAACTTGGAAAGGGAAAAAAGGAAACACAGGAAAATATCCTTATTTTTACAGATTATAAGCCATTTAAGGTAAAGATTGTCTCCACTCTGGAGACTGCAGTCTCCAGGAGGAGAGGAACAAGCTATTAAGATAAGGCATTCCTTACTTCACTACCCGTCTTCCTTCTTCATAAATGTGCCTAAAAAAAAAATTTCCTTTGTAAATTCATTGGGCTTTTTAATATTATCAACAGAAAAGTTGTATTAGAAAGTCGGATGTTAGACTACTTTTTTTAGTATCCTTTAGTAGTTTAAGAATTGCTTGAAACAGATTTAACAGATTTTACAATACGCCGCTATTTACACGGTCTTTAAAATGGTGGCTGGGTGCTCTTAGACTTCTGATTATTATGGGTTGTTTTTTTTTTAATTCTAGAAGACACATAAAAAAAAGTATCAACTGAGAAATTTGCCTTTTGTCAAGATTTGCTAACACCCGGTTAGCAATAGTACACTGCAAGGAATTCAATGTCCCTCTAGATAGCAACCAAACATAACCAAATCCAGGGTCTTTCCTGAACCAAGAATCCAGAACTCAGCAACTGTATTTAAATAATACCAAAAATAACTCACACAAAGAACTAAAATAGCATTATTACAAAACAGTTAATCCTGTTAGAAGCCTTCAGCAGCTGTATTCTTTAGATTCAATCAATCAAAAAAAAAAAAAGCCTTGATCATTGAGGGAACTGGATTCTGTTTTTAAAACATGGATGCCTGGCTGGCAGAAGGCACTGGGAAGAGAGGAAGCAGGCCAGTGCCAGCAAGAGAATTCCACTGCTGGAACATCAAAGGACCTCTTTTGTCCAGGGAGCAGAACTGCAAAGACCACTTCAGAGTGAAGGATAAACCCACTACGTGTACAAAAGGAATGACAGTTGTTTGGTTCAACTTCTACACCCAATTCCTGTGCAACGCCACGGAAGTATTATCAGAAAAATCACCTACACACTAAGACTTGGAGGAACACCTATGGAGTATTCCTTGTGTGCGTATCATGAGGGACAAATAAGGTTTTTTCTTTATTTGTTCAAAAGGCTTAGAAAAGCAGTCTGAGCAACCTTCTCCTGTTTCCTGGCCCTACACCCCACATATCCAGGTTGGACACCATGAAGAGAGCTTCCTCTCCTGCTCAGATCTCAAAGGGGAAGAGCAAGGCATTCCTGAGGCACTACTGAGCTGTACTTGCAGAGCTGAATCACGTCATTAGACTTCAAGAACAGTCCAAATAAACTAAAACTACAATTTTGAGTTAATACTCCTAAAGAGTTCACACACTTCCAAAGCAGAGGTGGTCCTAATATTTTTACTACTGTACATGTGAAAGTCTCCCAAGTCTCTGGAAAATTCAGGCCAACCACCTTCCCCCTTCTCATTCCATTTTCTATCTTATTGACTATGGAACATACAGTAGAAGTCATTAAGCTACATTTCACAGTTTATGGTTTTAATGGTTTTGCAACATTAGATGCGTAACACATTTTCAAGCATCAAAAACTAGGTTTTGCTATCTAACATTTCATAAAGATAATAAAAGTTAATGAGCACTCATGATCTATGATCTGACAAGACATCTGTTCTGTTCTTTCCGAGATAAAACACTCACCCAGTCTTGTTCTGGCACAGTGGGAGAGAACAAATATAAAACAGTTAATCATGCTGAACTATAAGCTATATTAAGTTATAGTTTCTCAGCAGGCTTTTCATACCCTGTTGCTTAATAGGGCACAGGTGTCCTAAAAACAGTCTTTCAGTGCAATAATTAAATCTTGCTCAGTTCACATGGTCAACTGCAGACAACAGCACTGTTGAGTGTTTCAGCAGGAAAACACAACTGTTCAAAACAAGCAACAAGGTTGCTTTTATACCAAGAGTCCAGTATCAAGAGCTCTATTTCAATTTTCTACATATTTTCACCATGCTTATTACAGGAGTATTTCAAAATAATTTTATTCTGACCTATTGTGAAGGTATTTAGTACAAATATTGCAAGAAATACTACAAGATACTTTATATAGGACACGGGAGAGAAAGGAGTAAGCCGCTTTACCATTTGTGAGGTTGTAACAGGGATATCTGTCCTAGGAAACTGTTGAGAACATTAAAACTGTACTCCATTACACTTCAAAACAAGTTGCTGAGCATTTTAGGAATACTGTTCGAGACAAAATTTAGCTTGTTGATATTTATGTTAACAGCATAATACAGAAGTATAAACACACAAAATTTGATTATTTTTTTCCTTCATTCAGCCTTACTGTACGACGTGTTTTGGACACCACGCAAGGTTTCAGCTTCCTGCAAACTGCTCTATATTACTGCGAAATGGAACATGTGAAATGAAAAAAAAAAGATCACAGATTGCATAGTAATTAATGAACAACTGTACTTACAGTAAGACCCTCAGATAAAGACAAAAATCCTGTTTATACAAAGAAAACAAATATATAATTCCTGACAAATACCTTGTATTGCTCAAAACACTGTCCTGCTATCAATCTACCTTGCAGAGGCAGATAAAGAAATAAGCTCTATAGTCAGGGAACCAAGCACTGCCCAACTGTGCAGAAAAGTAAAGTACTTTTGCTAACTGAAGTATCCAAGATAACTGGGATTTAACGCTAAAATCCCACACAGCTTCAAACATCTAGCCTATCTAAATAGTCTAAGCTTCCTAGAGCGTGCTAGAGAGGAACAGCATCTCTCCACTGACTGAAGCTACTAACCAGCTTTCACCAGATTGCCCTGCTGGAAAAAGTGTGCTCTTTCCGCTAACCAAACCCGGTATTCTCCTTAAGTTGC
Source organism: Pterocles orientalis (assembly GCA_011057875.1). Lineage (NCBI taxonomy): Eukaryota > Metazoa > Chordata > Aves > Pterocliformes > Pteroclidae > Pterocles > Pterocles orientalis. Next base: position 147,904 of record WKFP01013996.1, on the reverse strand, counting down.
AGTCATAAACACTGCATAAGAATTTAAACCAACATTTATGCATACATGTGCACAAACAGAACCAGAAACAAAATAAAGCAAGGAACTCTACGTACAAAGCTTAGCCCAAACAAAAATTACTGTGGCACCACTGAATCAGATGGCCCACAGATTTCTCTCTCACACCCTGAGAGGTTAAGTATGCTTTAGATTAAAATAAATAAATGAAAACTGAAAAAACAGCAACAAGTAGCCTAGACAAATCAGCTGGTGAACTCCGGCTACACATGTATTAGCACTTAGTGTAGGAAAACATTAATGGATCAGCAGCAAATAGTTTGTGCAGAGGACCTGAACCCTAAAATTTATGTGTTTGTGGGGGTTCACTATGCCTGAACTCATTTACTAACTCTTCAGATCATTTATGTCTCACAGACATAATTAGATGTTCATCCATTACCATTTGGTACATTTTTGGATCATGTTTTTCTGCTTAGTTCCACCTGGAGAGAATCCAGTTTGCATTCTCCAAAGCAAAAGCATGAAAGCAAGGATGACCAGGTTAAAAAAACAAAACAAAACCACAAAACACCACCACACCAAAAAAAACACAAACAAAAAACCACTCCTAGCCTGAACCAAAACAATAACGTTAACCTACCCAGGGTCCCTAAGAAAGCAGTTATGCAAATGCATCATCTACCCCAACATGTGCAGCTACTTACCAAAAACACTTGCTGCTGAGCCACTGTCTTGTATTCTTACATATTGAGTAATATATTCTAATTTTATATAAATTTTGACACAAGATTTCTAATTATTTTAGTCTTGTCAGTTAACCTCAATAAGCTCAAGTTCCCTCCTCGTGCGTTTGCTTATCTCCATCCATACACTTTAACAATGCCTTCCCAAATGCTGCTTCCATGACAATTTAATTTATAGTAAGATGAATAAAATCCTGAGGAAAAAAAAAAAATATTAAACCACCCACAAAACTTGTCACATTCAAGTTCTGGTAAAAATACTAAAATTTAATAATACCTTTCGAACATACAATTATGTCAAGGAAAGAATAAAGGCATTCAAACAATGGATATAGATATTAAATAATATTTACAAATTCCAAACTGTAAGTTGACTATAAAGTCACAAATACTTTAAATAATTAGAATATAGTGTAAATTCTAATATAAATTAGATATTAACTTCATCTGTTATTTTTTCCAGTGATAACAGTCTAATCTTTACATACTATATACATTAAAATACCAAAAAGTTATAAAATTTTATTTGTTATTATGCAAAGAAATGGAAAATACATCAGCTCTGTCTTACTGTACAATATCCCAATTGAACTTTCTATAGTGTTCTCTGCAAAAATAAACAGCACTTTCACATGCAACAAGGCATAAAGAACAAGTCTGTCCATTAGCAAGCAGTATGCCATCTGAGTGCAAAGTAAACTAAAATGTACGTGTCATTCAACCGTATAGTTGAAATCAAAAGTAAACTTTGGAAAGATATTCTGACAAATTTCCTGATTCAGAAAAAGCATGTAAACCAGTTTCCATACAGATCTGTCATTTTAAAAAATGAAAATACAGCATACAGAGAAGTTTGTCATGATGGTATCGAAGTTAACTTTGACCACAAATAATGGAGGAAAAGCTGATGATCCTGTAGGAATCCTGAAGCTCAGCCCTACCAATGGGCTGTAGCATCAAAGCTGCTTTTCTATTGACAGTTTAAAAAATTATTTCTGCCACTTGGAACTGCACATCAGGAGACAGATGAGTTTTCTAGACTTCATTATGCCATCGTGTAACCATAGCTTCCACAGTGCAATGCCACAAGAAGCCTGTCCCTAAGGATTTCTTTACTTGGGTATTCAGGTAATTTGAGCATGTTGATACTGAAAAGAAATAGAGGAAAAAAAAAAGCCACATCACAGTTCAGCAAGAAACCCAACAGTAAAGATTCCTCATTGAAAACCCTGAACGTGCTACATTTATTTATTACATTTATTAAATAAACCTCTACCACATTACAGTACCATTGAACATTTGAATACACTGCAGGAAGTTAAGGGTTTCTTCACTTCAGTAAATTGTAATGCAATAATTTAATTTGAATAATCCCTTATTAATCCCACTGCCTTTAGTTAAGCAAAATGAAGTAGTAAACAATGGTAAACACAAGATTAGCTGGGTTAAAATCCACCACTTTTACGTTGTATAGTAATACTCCAAAAACTGTACAATTTTTTTTCCCCATCTTTTAATGAAAATATTCAAAAGAACTGTACCTTTGACTGTGACTGACATGAAAAAGCTCCATTTTAAAGATATTTCAATAAGACCAGTTAACGTACCATGTGCTTGATGTTGGTAAGAGATTTGCAGTATATGGCACAGCAGCAATTGTAAAATTTTGCAATCCACTGCCACCCATTATATGGGCAAAGCCACCATGAGGCACCCTGGAACTAAGAAAATTCACAGAAATTAGACCATTACAAGAATGTTATAAGCCAAAAAAAAAATCTTTACACTGCAAATATCTCTTATTGCTAGTAATTAGACAGTTACTAATACTTTTATTCTTACCCATATCAAAATTCTCATTGTCTAAATGCTTTTAATTACAGTATTGAATAACACATTTGTCCTTTTACATTAAGCATCAAATAGTTTGAATGATATTTAAGATAATTCTCTTTGCAAAAAGGACTCATTTCTACAACTAGTTTTTATAACAGAATGTTATCTCAGTTTAGGCAAACATCTTTGTTACTTATATTTACAGTTTAAGAAATACTGCATCATAAAGAAATTTATTCTCCAATTACTATCTGTGCGACAACTGACCAAAGTGTCCTTGATATGTTTTTTCATTTACCACTTCAGACCAAATATTTCAAGTGACTAACGAAACCATTGTATCAGTCAGCTAGTGACAACCTATGGCAAAACCAGAACACACTAAAAAAATCACTAGCATCTTCAGGAATGCATTATCATATTACTAATAATTTTTTTCCTTTTACCAATATATTATTCGAAGATTATTCAAAGTGTAATGGACAACAGGGACAACAGCCCTCAAGCCTTCAGAGTCCCTCCCTATAATTTTAAACTAAGGGAGACAAATAGAATAAAATTCAAATATTTTTAAATCAACTTAAGTTGGTATGCATTACAAGGTAACATGTTCGCACAGCCCTCACATTAAAAAAAAAAAAAAAAAACAAAGAAAGGATAATGAAAGGATAAGGACTAAATAAGCTGAATATGAGCCAGCAATGCATCCTTGTATCAAAGGCCAGCAGCCTCTTGGGCTGCATCAGGAAGAATGTCACCAGCCGGTAAAGGGAGGTGATCCTTTCCCTGCACTCAGTTAGAAACATCTAGAGTACAGCTCCAAGCTCCTCACTATAAGAGGGACAGGGACACACTGCAGCAAGTTGAGCAAAGGGCCACAAAGATGGTAAGGGATTGGAGCACCTGACACAGGAAGAGAGCAAGCTGGGACTGTTCAACCTGTAGAAGAGAAGGCTCAGGGCAATCTGATCAAGGTATACAAATACCTGAAGGAAGGAATACACAAGACGAAGCACAAGTCTCAAGACTGAGCACCCAGTGGTGCCCAATGACAGGACAGAAGGCAATGAGCACAAATTGAAATTCAGGAAATTTCCATTTAAACATGAGAAAAAAAACTTTTTTTTACTGAGACGTGATCAAACACTGGAACAAGTTGCCCAGAAAACCTGAGGAGTCAGCACCACTGGAGACCGTCAAAACCAGTCCGGACAAGACCTTGAGCACCCCGGTTTAGCTGACCTTGCTCTGAGCATGGGGTTGGAATAGACAATCTCCAGAGGTCCCTTCCAGACTCACCTATTCTACAATTTTGTAGCTAGCAAAGAAAGAATCTGATAAAATAAAATAAACCTTCCATAAAATACATAACAGCTGCCAGAATTTTGGGTTACAGGTACTCACATTAAAAACAAAGCTCCCATATTCACAAAATCAAAGTGACTGTAAAAACCAGGAGAAAAATGGAAAAGAAAAATGAAGAAATGTTTCCATTCACAGTAAAACTACTTGGCAAAAATGCAAAAGAGTAAGCACTGCTATAGCTAGGACAGAGCTTGCAGTAACACTTTTTAAACATACCTTTAAGAGCTAGGTATAGTATTCAACACATAAATCTGTATCACCTAGCTTAATGACAGCAACATTGGTCATACAGTTCTAGCACTGGTATATAAGGCAATCACTGTGGAGGGAAGTACTGATTATTTGCAGCATACTAATTCTAACATACAAATGGAATTGTGCTCACAGCCACAGTTCAGAACAGTTGTAAAGATTTTACAGTGGTACTCTTTTATACCATGGTTTTGGCTTGCATTTCTAACACAGTGCTGCCTCCCCTGCAGTGACTTTTTTTTTCCATCCAATGAACTAAGATAATCCCATATTCAAATAAGCAACAAAACACAGACTTACCTATCAAAAATTTCTCATTCAGTCCACTATTATCTAAAGGTTTTTACAATCTAACTTATTAAAATGTTTTTCATACAATAGGTCAAAATCATAGTATGATCAGGGCTTTGAATGTTTAAAAGTAACAGACAGCTGTCCACTTACGCCTCCAAGAATGTTTTCCTTACAAGCAAAACACTGTCAATATAGTAAAGAAAGCTTTCCAAACACATGCAAATAAGATCACAATATTTTACTTCTCCTACTGCACGTGCAAATAGCCTTCAGCAAGAGCAACAATACAATTTCATAGCTTTGGAAACTTCAACACTACTAAAATGTTTGTTTTCCTCAATCCTAACTTTTCTATCTATTTTTCCACTCACAGATTTTGCATAAATTTACTTGAAATGAGAACTCTTTAGATGAGATACTTTAAGCCAGTTTCCTTATTTTGTTTTCCTTTTAAAAGTAGTCATATACATCTATCATATTTCTAAAATATGCTGAATTTTCCTTAAAACAGTATAATGGGTTTTACAGCATGTAGCTTATTACTCAACAGAAACTACAGTCCCCTAAGAAGATAAACAGCAATCCTCATACCTGCAGAATACCAGTAAAGTAGAATTCATGATAAGCTGTCAACACCTCCTTCCAACTGTTAACTAAAAACCTGATCAAAAGTTGCCAATGGATTTTTAACAATAATTTAGCCAAATACTGTCATAAATACCAAAGAGACCAAGAGGAGGAAACAAAAAAAAGTAAAAGCATGTGGAACTGGCAATACCATCCCAAGCAGCTGTCAGCAGAGAAAAAGCAGGTGGTGCATAAGTAAACTTTCAGATCTTCAACATGAGGTTCAAGAATATTTTGGCTTTGTCTTGACTGTGCTAAGACCTCCAAATACACAAAATCTGCCATTCAAACACTGCTCATGACAACTACTTTACTGTTAAAAGTTGTCTCAAAAATCGGTATTAATGACAAATGCAATGGTACTTCCATAGAAACTACCAAAGCAAGACTTCATTATATTGAAGAGAAGAAGGTGTAAGAGTGGGGGAGGAAGACACAAGGCAAAGTTTAAGAAATATTTAGAGACACCAAAGAAACACTGAAGACAATAATAAATATAATTGTTTCATTTAATTCACTAAATTAATTTCATAAGTTTTTGATTGGAAAGAAAGAATAGCATTACTCCACACACACACACCCACACACACACCCCCCCCCAAAAAAAATTCAGTAAGTGAATATGCAGAAGAGATTAAAGGGAAATGGAAAAAACTATGAAAGATTTGAATGCAGCCTGCCAACCAATACATACAGAAACATATTCTTCACTATGGAAACGTGATGCCAGAAAAATATAACAGTTTGAAATCAGGTATACTTTTAGTGTAAAATTTTACTTCAGATGCTGACCTGTACTAGAGTAACTGGTGCTTTAGCTCACAGACAACTCAGCGTCTAAATTTTCCGTGCCCAGAAACTAGGACTGTCTGAGGATTTAAGTCCAAAAATGCCAGCTGCATACCACTATTAGAGGTAACTTTCAAAAGTTAAATTTTTATGGAAAAATACACCTATTACATTTCAATCGCTGAAGAAAAAACACAAGGGGTTCCTACTAGCTGATGCAGAAAAAAAATCTAAGCAATTTGGTTTAAAATTCTAGTCCAGAGTACTTAAAAGACATACCAAAAAGTTCTTTACTACTGACAGGAAATGGGAAAGAACAAGTCAGCATGTGATTTGTGAGCAAAACAAATGGTGGTCAAGCACATATTAATCAGACAATGTAATTGTTTACTTGATAGAAAGCATTCCTTAGAATCCAGTAGATTATCCCAAATGCCATTAAAATAGTGAATGCCCCTTCAGTATCATTTGGAATGTTCTAAGAAGCATTTGAAACACGACTTTACACCTTAAAGATCCTTATTTTCCATCTAGACTTGAAATGGACTAGTCCACTAAAAAAGAAAGACCAGCAGTTGGCGTGCAACAGATATGTAGTTAGAACCGGTGTAATGATTTCTGCAGAGGACCAAAAGAAAAGATCAAGATGCACAGGACTAGCTTCTTAAATTGTCCATGATCCCTTAAAACAACAAAATTCATAATAAATCAAGTGAAACCAATAGAAGTTGAAGACCGTGCCATTTAATGATACATCCATGACTGTGAAATTCCTTGGCATAAAAGACAAGGTTTGATGATCTTAATTTGTATTTTACCATTGCTTAACCACAAAACTTACAAACAAAAGGCCAACTACTTTACTAATCCTAGAATATGAAGAAAATATCAAATTAAGAAGATGGTGCAATCTCTGCTTGCCACAAGAAAAAAACAGGATTACACAGCTCAGGTGCCACGTGTATGTTGATGGATCCACTTTGCAAAATGACTGTATACACCAGCTTGGCAACTCACCCAGCTCACAGGGGCATTTACTGCTCAAAACCCTCCCCCCACTGCCCTCAAAGCATAAAGCAGATAAAAGTGACTTTCCCTGATGAACAACTAGAATTTAGGGCAGAAACCTATAGTCTCTCATAAGGTTACATCTTCACTTGGTCTTGACACACTGCACTAATGTTAAATTCAGCTCAGCTTTAGGAGAAGGATGTCCTGTTCACACCGGCTGAAGTGATACCTAGTTATCTCATATATTAAAGCCTACATTGATTACTGGAGAAGCCAAGAGACACATAAATATGCAACAGGAAGAAGAATATAAAGTGCCGTTAAATTCACTACTGCCCTGTTAAAAATTGCCTGAGACAGCAACTTAACTATTCAAAGGCCTCTTGCAAACTAGTCAAGTATAATAAATAAGTAATCAATCATTTTACCGGCAGAACAGGCAGCAAAAATATTAACACACACTTTGTCTACTTTAATCAACATATGGAACACCAAAGTATGCAAAACAGTTTCTAGTTAGGTGCTCTTGTATCATAATATGAAGTCTCTTGAATTATTTCAAACAATATATTTGTTGTTACATAAGAGTTTCTCACCTGCCAGTAACAAATTGTAACAGTAATACTCTCTCTTCCTGAGTTAGTTCTTCCACAACATCCCAGAACCACTAAATGAAATAAAAGTTAGTTTGTATTTTCTATTAAATACTTGCAGCACTTGAAAAGATAACGGTAAAACAATAAATGGAATATTTATGTGTTTGTTACTTAAATGATGGAAATTTTCATCTGCAATTAATGCATAACTGAGTCACTTAATATAAGAATACACTGTAAAAATCCTCTACAAATTTCAGCCAAAATAAGCTTCCATAAACACACAGGGGAAGTGCAACAACAAAAACACCTTTTTGCATTAAAATGCAATGGTCTGCACTATTTAAAAAAATAATTTTACCTGAATAACTTGGTCTCCTCTCTCATAGCCGCTGGTGTATTCTGTATTTTTTAACCAATCATTCACATCAATTTCTGGCATACCAGACAACAAAAGCTCCTTCAGGAGAAGCACACAGATTGTGATTAGTCCTCCTGACTAACAATTACAGTGCTTATGCTATTTTAAAAATTAACGCTTTAAGAATTATAAAAATTACAGTGCTTTCTCTGTTTTGCTGCTACCTTACGAAGCCTACAACTAAATTTGAATATCAGAGCCTTGAACTGAGGTAACTTCACAGGAAATTTAAGCACACAGTATCAGGAGTTAGAAAACACTGACAAAGTACCTAAAAGAAAAAAAGCTCTGAGCTTTGGTTTGAGAAAAAACTTGAGATGTCTTGATTACAGAAGATCAAACCACCACAAGAAGTTACTGGAACTTGATTCTGTGACTCAGAAAAAGTAAAGACAACAGACAGCATCTCCTTACTTTTAAATAACTTCTGTGCTCCTGCAACAAAATATTAAAACGTTTAAAGGCCACAACATCCTGATTCCATTTTGAAATTACAATTATCACTGGCACATGAAGTTATCACATTCCAGGAAGATAGTCATTCTATGTAATTAGGATAAGCAGGAATACACATATTGAGATCCTCACAGGAAGCAAAACCAAAGTGAAACACACTAAATGTTTATTTTTTAGATGCTGAGTTTTACTTCTACATTGTTACACTACTGATGAAGTATGCTGAACAAATTATTTTTTAAAAGCATAGGCATTTCTGCTTACCAGTTCATACTCATCAAAAAGCTGGATCAAAGATGGTGGAATGAACATATGGAAGCCTTGTAAAAAGGCATTTATCTGAGGCTGAATGGCTCTTGTCATTCTAAGCTCTGTGACAAGCTGGACATATTCAGCCTGCAATGCAGAAAACAACATTAACATATACAATAGCAAAGACACATAGTGCTCATGCAAACTCACACACACACAGAAATGCAGTCCTCAATACATTACAAATATCATCTACTGTAAGATATTAAGAGTCCCTATGCACTTTTTACACCCAGAAGCAACCCAAAACAATTCAGAAGGTCCTTCGGTGTTCAGAGCCCTTTCTGCTCTTCCCCTTTCCTTCCTCCCAAAGACAAATGCCAAACAGAAGTGTTTAAATCATAACCCAAATCAGTCAAAAAACAGGGACGTGGGCTATGACAAAAATAAACAAAACTTAGCTTGTCATGCCTGCATCTAATACAACCACTGTTGTAATCATCTAAGGAGGCAATATTTGTAAAGAAAAATATTCTATTAAGCAAGCCAAACAGAACTCAGGAAAAAGGTAAACTTCTGACTGAACATTTGTGAGACAAGAAGCTTTTTTGCTTTCCCTCTATCTCTGGAAGTCTAACAGAATCCCTGCAAGGTTTTTCTTGTCTTAATAATAATTCCATTTTTTTAACAAAGTCTTGAAAATCTCCTCAGTTTTTAAAAAGGTAAAAAAAAAATAGAAAAGCATTTATACCATAACCATATGAACAGATAATATAATCATTTGCAAGCTTTGGAGATCTGGGGACTCGATCCCCTTTAAAAGATGCGAGTTTGAAAAGGATACCACCAGAACTTTGTTTTTGTTGAAAACACAAAAGCCTAGGATGCAGTTAATGGAAGAAAGTTTTCAGAATGAGACAGACAGAAGGGCCTACATTAAAGCTGTATAAACATGTCTCATCTACTCTGACAAAATTATGCAAATCTAATAAAGTTTCTTTACTTGAGAAAAGAGATTTCCACTTGAGAACAAAATTTATTCCTAGATTATTCAAGGTACTCATTTCCAAAGTAATGCTTTGACATCCTGATCATGATTTTTAATAATGAAATCGTGAAACATATCTCCCAATTAAACCACCTCAGCTATTACCTTCCTTCAAAACAATAATCTTCTTAAAATACTAGTTCAATTTTTAAAAAACATTAACCTAAAGTTTTAGGTTCTGAACCTACACAAAAGAAACCAAGCATTCTTTCTTTCCTCCATTTCATAAACACAGACTGAAGATTGAAATATTTCAAAATAGAAGAATATTTTTCAAAGGCAGTTCCTTGCATTTACAAAAGTACAGAGGAGCTGTCATTTGGTTTGCAGTTGGAAGATATTTTTAAATGCATTACCACCATTTTATTAGGTTGAGAAGACAATTAATTTGTCAAGTGCTCTAAAGAGGAGGAATGTTACCGAATCATATCTTCAACTGCTCCCAAAAATCTTGTTTCAATCTAGAAATCTCTCCCTAGGTTGCTTCTTCTGTCAGTGAAACCAAAGACACTTCCCTTCACTAAGGAATTAGACGGGTAGCCAAAGGAGATTAACTGCACTAGACAAAAGTCATCTCTGTGAATACATGTCATGAGCTCTAGGAAGAATCAGAAACTAGCAATACCAGGATTAGTAGCAGCATTAACACTGGTCTTCAGAAATATTTGTTTTACATCTCTTAAATTGCTGTTACATAAAATCAGGCTATCCAGAAAACAGGGTTCTAGACATAATAATTCACAATTTTATTTAAAAAAAAAATCCATTAAAAATATGACAACCACTTATTTTCTGCATTACAAAAATATTTACATTAAAACACTTTCATTATGAGAAAAAACAATTGCTATGCTTTAGGTGTAACAAGAAATGTTTTATACAGCCTGGAACAGCTGAGCATCCAGGCTATTAGCACTGGCACATGCTGAAAGACCTGTACCACTGAATTTACATAATATATGCCAGCAAAAAAAATGGTCAATTTGGTTTTCCCTCTGTTCACTTCATTTACATTTTGTTCCCTTTCAGAAGCCTTAGGAGCACATTGCAGAACAGAAATACCTACGTAATTTCAGTTTTATATACACATTCCTACATAGTGCATACAAGGTACAATCCAGCTTTCTTTTAAGAGGGGAGATTTGATTGAACACACATAAGATGAGAATTACAAATATGATGACAAAGTCTGGTCGGTGTGAGGGGTTGTTCTGTATTTTCCTTTGAGGTAAATCAAGCAGAGATCATGCTTCCTCAATATCACAACCCCAAACACTGCGAGACAAGGATCAATGTTCATTATGATGTTCAGATTCAGAGAGCAGCTCCATTCCAAAGCTATTTGAAAAAAAATATGTAATTTTTTACTGTCAAATAGCACAGGCAGCTCACAGACAGGCAAGTCCTGGGAGGACAGAGAAAGCCACAGGCTTGCAGAGATTTTTTTAAAATATGGTCACATTTTGCCTATCTCTGATTTTATTTTTTTTCCTAAAAAAGTAAGTGGAAAGCTGCAAAAATACACACAGCAGAGAACAAAGAGAAATGCATAACATGGTCACTGGACAAAGCCTTACTTTTCCCTTTGAAGTCTCCCCACTACCATGACAAAAGGCAGTTGAACCACTAGGATAACCCCCCCCCCTACTTCATTTGAAGCTACATGGACAGGTTGCATTGTGTGGTCCCACAACCATTCACCTATCACACAGCCGATGCAAAAAACCAAAATTCCCTCCTTCAAAGAAAAAAACTTTTTACAACAGCTATTACTACTGTTCCTCAACGGGCTGTTTACTCTCTTTTATTCTGGTTTTCAACAAAAGGGAGATGGCTTGTTTGGGTGATGGGGGGAGTACCTATTTTTAGCATGGGTTTTTTTGTGGATTTGCCAGTTTGTCTGGCTTTTTTTAAGGAATAGAGATTCAGTCAATTTCATTTTTTAAAAAATGCTATCCTTTAAACAGGTAATCTGCTAGTGTGCAAACACAGCAAATTCCTTTAGAAGCTGAATTTTCTTCAAGTGTTCTTTTATTCCTCAGATAAAGGCAGAAAAAAGATATCTCTTGCAGGAAAAAAAAAGATGTTTTATAAATTAGACACTTCCCTGTTTAACCTGGTAGAACTGCTAAACTAAAACACACTGCAAAACCATGTCACAGTAAAGAAATTGGGAAAAATCCATAAACACCACTGAAACACAGATCTACAATTTTCAACAACTTGGTCTGCCACTCTCAAAATCGGTGAACAAGACAGTGCCATCTTACAGATGTTTGCTGACTTCACATTTTACAGCTTCAAATTCAAAAATCATTTAATACTGACAGTTTCAAAGCTACCCCAAACAGTCATCTGTTTCTTACCACCTTTCAAACAAAAACTACACAAACTCCTGTCCCTTCCTGCTACAGCTGAGGAAGGCTGATGAGCTAGAATGGATGCATCTGTTCTACACATGTTCAACCACCCTTTTCAGTCTGTGCTCCAAGTCAAGTTAACAGAACAATGTAAGCTACTAAGGACTGAGGGTATTTTCATGTGGGCAAATTCCTAATTTCATGCTAACTGATAACAGTTTTTAAATAGCTGTTATGAAACCACAATTTATGCCAAGTACATCTATTTTATATATTGAGAAGCTAAGGCTGCCCAGAGACAAGAATCAACATTCTTGCTTTCCTTAATAGGTAATAAGGAAATTAATCATCCACTGCCTTCACAATTCGACTTTTTTTACCATCTGTATTCTTTCATGAATTACTACATTGCAGGAAACAGTGCAGAATCAGGCTGATAATATGTATTCCTGTTACCGGAACGACTTTCTGCCTTAGTGAAAATGAGGATTAAGCATACAAGAAGCCAGTGACAATTGCTCCAACACTAAAATTTTGTCAAAACAAATGCTGACACCAAGTGGCCATTTGCCAATACAGCAGCTGCCTACACAACAGTAGCACTGAATGAACACTGTGTACACAGAGTTCGGTTAGCTCAACACAAATGAAAACTAAAACACAAAGCAGACATAAGGAGTCAATACTACAAAAAAATTGCAGGTCTACCCATGACACTCCTGCCATTACTCAAGACTATCTAATGGGTAACTGCAGAATTCAATTAGACTGATGTCTATCCTAATTTCTAGATAATTTTCAAAATCTGGTTGTATTTTTCCATATTAGTTTTTGAACTCATGCTGGAGAGAACTCAGGGACTTTCCAAACTGTTATTATTAAAGTAAACTGAAAAGGAAGATTATTTCCATACATGCTGGGTGACTTGCAAATGGATGAAAAACCTTCCTACAGCCTTCTACTCCATCAATGATCCATATCTTAGTGTAGAGCAATTTAGTGCCACAGACAGCCCTAGCAGGCAGCACTCTTTGCAACATCACCTACAGTTTTACTTCTAGCATTCATGACTTAACTTTAATAATATTTGTAACTTTCAGAATAAACCCTTCACTTAAAGTTCATCATATTTTCCTTCCAAAAGTTCTGTCAGAAAGAAGAACTTCAAACCTGAACACTTATCGAGCTTTTAAACAGTACTATTTCTGTAACATTCTAAGTTAGAAAAAGGGGGAAGAGTGTTGGCAGCTTTTCTATTTTGTGTATCTCCTTCAGAACAGGTATACCATTTATGCTTCCAGTTATTAAAAAAAGTCAGCCCAATTGCTTTTCTTGTTCATTCTTCTGAATGAACCTGTATACTCACCTTGTTTTCCTGGGTAACAAGTATACTTGCACCCCCTGGCTTCAATGGCACTTCTTCCATTGCTCCAAACACATCAGTCTCAACAGAGAAAGTCAGCTCTAAACCCAGATCACTGATATCATTATCTAAAATCCATTGCAAGTTCTTTGCATACTCTGGATCAATAGATGCCACATCCTGATAATTTACAGGTATACCTAGAAAAAAACAAGAAGACAAAATCCCTCTAATAAATTGGATAAAGCAAAAAGGGTTCTAACAATATATGGTAGAAGATTGCCCTCTAGAGAGAAACCAGAATAATGCAGTAATAAGAAAAGCGAAAAAGGAATTCACCATTACTAGTACAGCAGAACTGTATGTCCTACGTTTTAAAAGCATTAAAGAATCAAGTTTCCTCTGTATGTTTTTCTTCCCAGTGAAGCAAATGGTGTATCACTTGAGCAACAATTTACACAATCCCACTAATGGATTGCAGTAAAAGCATCTAACTACAGAACACACTATGTTAAGTGTTTTCTAGAAAAAAAAAAAAAATCTTAGTTTTCTAAATAATTTTTAAAAACTCAATATTATATTTCTCTATAAAATAATATATTTTCCCCAGAAAATTATTTAGAACTTGTCGGGGAGAGGGTGGGTACACAGAAACACACATGACACAACACAACCTTTCTCTATCTAGAAAACACTTTCAATCTTCAGTTTTCTTCTTTTTAATCATGTTTTCTATGAGACCTACTATACCACTGAAAATAATTATTTACATGAATTCTACATTTTCAAACAGAACTTGTAAGTCACTTAGAAGCATTAAGAGGAGAGTTGCTAGAAGTCTAACTTTTATCCAAGTATAGAAACCACCTATTTACAGCCCCTTCTCAGACATGGCACTCAAATCTGAGCAAGAGAACTACCCTCTTCACTACACAAGAGAGCAAGCCCCAATTACTTTAACTCTGTCATGATAGATACTTTAACTCTACCAAGACAGATGAATACCTGTGGAAAGGGACAGGGGGTGAGGGTGGTAGTAGGTTTAGAGAAAAGCAAGCTATCAGGAAGTACACGCTGCTTCACCATCTTCCATGCATTGTGAAGTATCACCAGGGTGCCCATTAGTAGAAGTCTGAGCACGCTATGGACTGCAGAAGCCATACCCCAGAGAATAACACAAAATTCAAAGGTTACCAGCCACTGCAAACATGTAAGTACAAAACCAGATACAGTATTTCCCTGAAAGAGCTGACTAGTGCCAAAATGGGTGTGTGCACAAGCTGCAAGGCACTGTTTTTCTAATAAAATCAAGCAACGCTCCAGTTTAAGAGAGGGATAAATAACCTACTAATGCATTTTCCTCTGTCAACTCTCTCTCTCAAAAAAAAATCCATCCCCATCTAGTATTTTCTAGAGGACTTTCACTTTTGTCAACTAGTAAGCATATGTGCATTTCACATATGAAATGTGGAAGTAATGATGTCTCTGAGGGATATAAGCAAAACATGTGGGGAAATAAGGCAACTGAAAAGTAGAAACTGGAGACACCTTTGGAGAATAAACTGAACTGGAGCGTCATGATGAGACTACACTGATAGTCAGCATGTTGCTAGACCAAAGCACTAAGCTCACTCTTTGCTTGACAGATATTTTACCTATCAGTAGACTCACGCCAGGCAGTTATAAAGGAACTGTCAGATTTATCAGGACAAAATTTGAATGAATCCCATTAAATACTGTGTATCTTTCTCTTGCTATACCATTAAGGCAGTTGTAGTTTGAAAAGGAAGAGAAATCTTAGAACAGTTGTGACAAACGGGTATTTCTGTGCAACACAGAACTTTAAAAAGATACTACAGGTAAGGTTTGAGACAAGCTCAGTAAGTATGCAAAGATTTAAGGCCTCCAGCTCAAAAAACACTGACCCAGAACTTAGTTTTCACTTTTGTTCATGCCATTTTAAGGAGTATTTTCCATTACACTGTGAAAGAGAGGACTTAAGTCTACCAACAGATACCACAGTTAGGAATTTATCTGCCATGTGTCTTTGTGGGTTGGAGGTTGCAATTTCCTTTTCCAAACAGAAAAGTAATTGTCTCCTTAGAAAAAAATACAAAGTAACTGGACAACAGCACTAGTGAAACTATCTTCTCCTCCCCTGCTTAAGCAGAAGGCAGGCAGATAGGAAGTTGAGAAAAACAAATCTGAAGGCCTTATTAACTTCTGACTATATTTCTGCCTCAGTTCTACATCCATAATAAAGTGCAGCCCTAATAAACATGAAGACCTATGCAATAATGTTTGATCTCACAGCAACATACACACAAAAATCACACAAGCTACATACCTAACATCTTATAAGGTACATTAATTGTGTGCTAGCTGGGTCATCACTTAAGTTGATGATCTTTCCTTGCCTACTAGATATTGTTGCAAAAAGATCTCAGTTCAGCACAGTGAAGAAAGGTGATGTACCCACCTGAGTCTCAGAAAAGTAGACACATTTGTTCATACAAGTTTCAGCTTCTAATTAAGGCACTTCCACATCATGTCTGTTGACTAAAGAGTTCCTCTGAAAGAGGTTCACACTGTTCCTCAGGAGGTCTTACCACACAACTCGTGGATTCAGTGCCACCAACAGCAAAGGCTACAGGAAACAAGGATCTCAGTGCAAGACAAGAAACTAAATGAATGAAAAGTCTCAGGCTTCGAAAAACTTCATAATCCATTACTTATATGGCCTGTGCCCTGGTTTTCTCTGGGACAGAGTTAACTTTCTTCATAGTAGCCAGCAAGAGGCTATGTTTTGGATTTGTGCTGAGAAGAAAGTTGATAACATATTGACAAGTAGCTGAAGGGCATCTCTATGTCTGCAACCTGGTAACTTGTACTTGGCATGAACAACAGTTAGCATAACCCATAGCTGAATTTGAAACAAAAATAAAACAAAAGCCCCTCGGGAGCATCTGCTGCTGTGCAACTCGGGTTCCTTAAGCAAGAAGAGAAGAGATGCACAAAGCTGAGGGAAAAGGCCTTGGAAAGATTTAAATAAACCACTGTGATTGAGTCAGAAAAAGCAACTAGTTTGGGAAGTGGAGGTGTAATTTTTTCAATTCTCTGTGTCTGATAAGTAACAAGAAGTGATAAAAACCTGTGAACCTTTTGAACTTAAAGAAGTTGAATGTGCACAAACCTCTAGAGAGCTCCAGGATGCCTGTTCAACAGAATGACAAGACCTTACTAAGAGGGACCGGTGAGATCTTATTAACAGAGACTACTCAATGCTGTTTGGTTTACAATAGTTACCTAGCAAAACTGGAAAAAAAAAAGTAAACAATAGGTCATCTTGTCAATTCAGAAACCAACAAATCCAGCATACAATCACGAGTCAAACTAAACAAGACCCAAATTCATTAGTAATCACCTTCAAAAAGAAGTCACAAGAGCAACACTTCACTATTCTCAAGGTGTCACGGAACAGGTGAAAAATAAGTTTCTCATTTGTGAGTGTCATTCTGCTGCTCACACAGAGGAATCTGATGTCAGAAGCCAACCCTTAAGTCAGTGCCAAATTGTGCCACACAAAGATACCTCTAACTTTGGAATCGCTTTCCTATGTGAAGATCAAAGGCTAGGGAAGCTCAATTAGGCATTGCCAACACGGTGCTGCTTCAGATTGGCTGTCCTCCATTGCCTCTTGATCAGTACACAGCCACTCTCCTGCACCAGAAAGCAGTACTGAAGGAGAGAAGTAAAATGCATCTCTTCGTTAAGATCTTGACAAAGATGACTAAGCCTGCAACACCAACAAACTGCAACAGTGTTCTTTAAACACCTTCAGGGAGGAGAAACAAGAAACCTGAAGTAAAGACTTGATCTCTCCTGGACTTAGCAAGCATCAAATAAAGGCTGTAGGTATATAGAATAATCACAGAAAAACAGAATGAGATGCAAACAACTCCTTCAAAACCTTGCTAGATCTTAAAGTAAGGAGCGGTTCTTGAGGAAAAGTAAAACTTCCAACATCAAGCTATGTTATGCTTCCAAAGAAGATTAAAGAATAATGCTTAAACACAAAGGAAATTCTGCATGCAGCAGTAAAGGAATTTATGTACATAGAGGAGCAACAGGAATGCACAGGGAATTTACCCTTCCATCACATCTTCATGCAGTAAGAAAACTTCTCCATGACAATGCAGAACAGGGACATCACATTTGACAATCAAGAGACACAAAGGTTCTCAAAGAAGAACAGAGATGACCTCCTAGACTATACATACCACCAGCTAACAGTGCTCCTTCTCTATTAAAAAGGCACATTCTTATAAAGACTTCTGACCAATCCTCTTGAATGCTACAGTAAGTGTATGAATTAACTTTCCTCAGGAAGATGACAGAATGAACCTGCACTAGTTCTGAAACACTGTCTCAGGAAGTAGTAGCTTTTGGAGTGGGTGGACAGGGAGGTTCACAACAGTATCACAGAATCACAGAATTGTTAGCATTGGAAGAGGCCTTAAAGTTCGTCTAGTTCCAACCCCCCTGCCACAGGCAGGGACACTCTCCACTAGCCCAGGTTGCTCAAAGCCTCATCCAGCCTGGCCTTGAACACCTCCAGGGATGGCGCATCCTTGGTATAGATTAACCTTAAAACACACAACTGAAGAACTGCAGGCATAATAAAGAATGCCTGATAGATTTTTGACAGAGTTAATAAACATTACCAATTTTGTAATTCTGTCCTGAGTAAACTAGGGAATGATTATTTCCATTTCTCAAGAATTACATTAGATGGCAGAACAGATGAATTTCACTACTGTGATGGAAAGAATTGCATACACCACAAAACCAATTGGCTGTGCCTTTCAGGAATTCCCAGTCAGCAACATTAAAGCCAACTAAATTATATGATTATGCCTTCCTTGTTTTTAATTTAAGATCCATATTCAAACATAAATGGAGAGATTAGCTATTTTAACAAAAGTTGCTAACTGTATAAAGTTCCCACATAGTTTTGCTAATGTATTTCCATATTTTGCAACAGTTCCTAAGAGAAACTCAGACTGGCACAGCAATTACTCCCATATTATGTTGTGACTCTGATGTACACAAAAGATTAGCAAGACATTAATTTCCAAGACTTTTTCACTTTTAACACACACACACACACACCCCCACCCACCCACACACAAATAAAAAAGAAAAGGTTTACTGCTTAGACAACTGTTACAACTGAAAAACAGGATTTTAATAAAACCATACCAAGAATATGTTTGTAGAATGACCTTGTGAAGTAGATGTTTACCAATTGCCTGTGATTCAGAGCTAGCCCCAGGATCTGGCCTGCGAAACGGAAGTAGTTCAAATGATCTGGATTTACAGAAGAGTTGCTGTTGGGCTGGAAAGTTGTTCCTATGAAACAAAAGGATTATGATGTTTTCATGCTATGTGCATTTTTTGCTCACTCTAACGGCCATGCTTCTATCAACTTGTGAACATGCTCAAAAGAAGGGTCAGAATGCATCTGCCTCCTTTCATCTGGCTCCAGCCAGATGCAGACAGGTGACAGCCCAGTCCTAGTCTCCTTGGAAAAGACCACCTCAAACCGACATGAACTTTTCCTTTTAACTTTCAGGAACTAATCTATGCCTCTACTGTTGACTGAAACCCTTGCCACTTCCCAAGACTTTAAAGGTAGAAACCAAAACAATTATCACTGATAATGATGCGAAATCTTTGCTTGATAAAGATTTGCTTTATATTAAGCATCCAAAGGACAAAAAGCCAAATACAAGGTAGACCTGTGGAGATCAACATCTGGTTTTACCACAAAAATTAACTGACTGAATTTGTGTATTTCTGAAAGGAAATAAAGGAATACCTCCACAGTTCCCTTGCAGATGCAGAAGAAAGGAAAACACTTTTCCACATGTTACGTCCTTCTACTATCAGACAGAAGTAGCATGGACTCATTAAAATCAACAACTTATCCTCCTCTTACAAAAGAGACAACAAAATCAAGGAACCTTCAAGTTAAGAAAAATATTTCTTCTGTGGTTATAAAAACATCCAATGAATAGATAATTTCTCTCTATATATTAGATCAATTCTGTCAGTGTTGCTTTTAAAAAGTAACAACCTTATATGCTGAAACCAGTTAATTGACTTTTTTCTTGGATTATAAAGATGCTTTTACAAAAGATACCCTAAAGTTAGGAAGAAAAAAAGGCAGAGACATACCATCAGCTGACTGTGTAAATAAGGCATAGTCTGGGTTAACAATTTCACTGGATAAGATATCAAACCACTCACGCACCACACCCTGTCCCTGCATGTTAAAAGAGTAAAACATATTAGTACATAGGACTTTCACTGCACAAACAGTGTAGTATAGAAGTATAAAAGTTATTTTAAGTTAGGATGTAGTTCAAAACAATACTTGTGAAAGAGAATTAATATTTCCACATATAAACATCATAAAGGAAAAGCATGCAGTTTTACCCACCATGCCTTCTTCTCCATGAAATCTCACAGCAATTCCCTGCTTTAGTTTTGCACAATTTGCTTTAGACACAACTTCACAGCTACTCCTAAAAATAGAATCTAAATACAAAACACCAATTAATTTTTTTATCTTAATTCATTATATTTCAATGTATTTCAAAGAGATGCTAATTTCATTTTAACACAATACCTCTGTGAACCAAAAGGATGTCATTTTCATTGACAGGCCTGTGCACCATGTCCGAATCTGGCTGCCCAGCATGCAGATGTTCATAGAACCATTCACAGCGATCTTTAAATGGCTACAAAACAAGGGGCAAACAATTTAAAAAGATGCGTTCAACCAAATAATTCCCCTCTCATAAGCATGACTGGAAGGTGGTTAGGCATACTTCTCAATTCATTCTTGAGATGTGCAGAGAGTTACTCGGTGTTACCTCAATATGCAGAAGAGGAAAGGACTAGACATGCCCTTGAGAGCTTACTGAAGTCTGGTATGCAGAAAGACTGAACCACCAGTTGTCTAGAAATAGCTATCAGAGTTCACTACACAGGAGAAAAATAGCACAAAACTTCTTCCATGGCGGGGGGCAAGGAATCCAGATAAGGAGTCACTCACTGGCTTCTGTAACACTGCTGAGTATCAACCACAGCTGAGCACAGAAGCACAAGTGATACAAACAAGTCGTACCTGTATTAAAGTTCATTGGCAATAAAAAACAGTCCAAAGGAACTGGAAACCTTCGAAAAAAATTCCTAGGCAAGAAGGTCCTAGCTTGTTTGACTCAGTATTCAAACTGACAGTTTGCAGTTGTTCTGAGACAGATACGACGCAAGTATGGCCCCTTCTCATCTATCACAAGTACGTACTCTCAGTTGATCTAACAAAAAGGGTATCAGTTCTCAGGTTCTCTTCATTATTCATAGGCAACGAATTTCAAAAACACACACACTTCAGCCAAAGAACAAGTAAACAATACACCTACACCATCTCCTAAAAACAAAACTGGATTACCAAAACCAACGTACATCTAAGAATAAAGGCACAGTACTGTTCACAACTAAAGAAATAAAGCTTTTGAAACAGATAATCCCACAATTATTCAGGGGAAGAGGGGGTTCTGGCTGGTTAGAGGAATTTTACCTTTGTTTTCAGCAAATTCTGTCTTTGACCAAAATATCTGAATGTAAGGAAACTTTCTAATAGAGTACAAAGCAAAAGTACACCAGTGTGTGCTGAACAAAGGAGTTTCAAATACGTCATTATTGCCCAAAAATAATCTTCATTTCTAACAGAACAAATACATAGCTCTGTCTCTGAGCTACACGTAGACAATCACAATCTTTTAAAGGTAAGTGACAAAAACGTGGCAGACGCTCAGCACTACAGTGTTACGTAAAGCAGCAGACTTCCACACAGGGTTTCTTGCTAATTTTTCCACTGAACTACACTAGTCTTTCCTAGAGTACCTCTTCAGTCTTGAATTCATCTCCTGCATTAAACTCAGAATTGAGTTCATGTTATGCAAGACATCAGGATTTTACTGAAAAATAACCCTAAACAAACAAAAGGAAATAGTAGGTAACAGAGCATGTTTCACTGAAGAAGCTGCCGCTAATTACAGCCAAATCAGTCAACAGTGGTGTACTTATCCTCTAGTTTGCCTCAAAATGTAAATCAATTAAGCAAAAAGCATAGCATTTCAAAGCTCAATCTATTAGATGTACACAAATAGATTTAATAATAGAAAGTTAACTCTGTTTAACCAAAAGCTGGACTTGTAAGACACATTTAACATTGGTCACCTCAAATGGACTTACAAATGCATTTTAAAGAATTAGAAGTACAGAAATCTGGCTGCCATGTCTGTTTAATCTGACTTTTCAGCCTCCCAGATTCAGAAACACTGATGGCCACACTTAGTCCTTCCATCCTCCTCAAATGAATTTTTTTAAATATTACTATTTTTAAACAAAATACCCTCTCTCTATTCATAGAAGTTATAACTAAGCATCTCCTGACATTTACCTGAGCTTTTATGATGTGCATAAATCTGGACATTAGTTCAGGACACTCCAGAAGAAAATGAAAGTGATCAAAAATTATTTTGGGATTTCTGAAAGAAAAATAGGTTAGAAGCCTTTTAGTCAGAGATCCAATAATAATGCCTCATTATACTCAAAGTCTACATAAGGAGACAATGCAATTAGTCATACAGAAAAGTTCCAACAGACTATTTCGTTATGTTTTCCTAACTCTTTGTTCCAAATGTCTTTTACTACCTCGTTCTTTGAACATGGAGAATTACAAGCAGCTGTCCAGACAAAAATAATATTATAAAATGGGCAGCCCCAGAGAAACTCTGGAAACAGCCAAGTCTACAAAGATGGTTTAGACTCCTTTAAGAAGTTATTAAGTATAACACATCTGAGGAATAATTAAAGTTTTCATCTGCATCAAAAGGGAAGGCTTTATTTGTAACAAAGATGAGGAAAGAATCTGTTAAGGAAATTATTCTGCTGTTCTGCGAAAAAGATTTGGTTTACAAAATCTCACAGAATCTTACATATTGCTTACATATGCAAAAGAGTTTATTTAAGCCTAAGCTCTGAACCATTTATATACACTCCCTTGAATTTATCTGGACCGTTAAAGTGCATATGGTACATATGTCACAACAATAACCTAAAAATACAACTCAGTAAGAAAAAAAAAGGGACTTTGAACTATGGGGGCGGGGAGGAACAAATAAACTAGAAATTCCATATTTCTTGAAGCTTACCGGTTAACAAAACACTTAAGGACATCATCGTGCTTACAGACAAATTCTATAAAACGAGGCGACGTCATCCTACTCAAAGAAAATCAGAAGATGATTTTGGTTAACGAAGTTGAAAAGAATTTGAATTACATAAATAGTTGCATTTTTAAATAAAATACTATGCAAGTAGAAACTGATGTTGTTCAACTAGTCAGTCATGAAACAAAATACTTAACAGCATTAAGATTTCATAATAAACTAACAGAAAAGGCAAATGTGCCGATAATCAAGGTCAGGCAACATGTCCACTAACTGTTATTACCTATATGCACAAAAAAAGCTCAAACCAATGGAGATAAACATTTTTCTGTTGAATAATGGGGGGAAAGGTGATATTTAATGTCTTCATGAAATAACAAAACTACTTGCCAGGCAAGCATCTCATACACTAGTAAGGATTTTTTTTTCTCCTGCATATATCTGGAGAACAAGGGAAGGATTAACATGGGTACAAATTTTACTCCATTTATTTACATCACCACTTCCTTCCCCTTATCCACACAAAAAACAAACAAGCAAGTAAAAATCTTCCAGAGACCAAATATGAACATTTCAAACAGACTTCTGGTCTGAGAGATGATCTGAAAATATTAAACAACTAAAAGACAATCTTCCCTGAAAGGCAATGAACTCTCTCTGCCTGTAAATTGCCACACAAGCTGTAAGATGCAATATACAGAAAAGAGAAAAAACAGCTTAGCATAAACTTGGAACATTGTATTTCAGTATATTAACAAAGCATGCCTAGATTCAATATCTGCATTTGCAGAAGAAAAACAATCATGGCAAGCAAAGGAAAATAACATCAGTATTTCAAATGTTAAGCCGCTAATTTCCCATTTAAGCATGAAATGCCATATTTATTGTAAGAATATCAGGAACAATGGAGAACTACGAGCTCTGTTTACTCTCCTCCATTAAACATAAAGACACTCCAATCTAAAATTAGAGCCATTTTAAATTATTTTGTCCAAAAATGTCATTTGCTATAATTTCAAATGTTATTTGAAGATGTCAGCAGTATTGAGTTACACCATTGCACCACTTATTCCACTAGGTTTGGCAAAGAAAAAAATCCTTACAGTGGCTGGGAACCTTGCTTCCAGATTCCTCAGGGAGCTTGTAATACCACCATGCTTGCCTAATCCTCCGCTCCAGAGAGTCAAAGGATCCTTTCCTTACCAGTTCACACATACAATCCATATCTTGGACAACCTTGGACAGACTAAGACCTCAGTTACAGTGGATACACTTTTTTTTCTTTTTGAACCAGCAACTGATATTAAATTTACCTAAGCGGTAGTGCCTGTTCCACACAAAATTATGTTTGCAAACCTGGGACAGGATTCTAAGTGAGCTTTGCTTTGAGATTGAACTCTACTTGTCATAAACTTCTGCAATGTAGCCAAACAAGTTTTGCCCCAGCTGCCATTTTCATACACAGAGATAATTCACATTTTTTTCTGAGCTTATAGCTTTTGTTGGATAACTACATTAAATTTAGGGATAATTTCACATTAAGAACAAACAACAAGAACAGCTACATTTCAAGAGATCAAAATTACATTACCTGCAAGTATCTCACATGATTACAAAGAGCCATTAGACAGACATTCAATATGAAATCTGCCCCAACGCAGCTACATTTATGGGCAGCAGCGCTATGGAAAATTTGCTGTTTGGTGCCATAAAAGCCAGAAGAAAAAAAAAAAAAGCATTCCAATAACTGAACTAGTGAAAACATTAAGAAGCATACCCTTGACTGTCACTAATATCATCTGGTCAGCAACAACCTTCTTCCAAGAAAGTATATATGATTTTAAACCAGTAACAGTTCAGGTAACAAACAGGATCCCCTCCTTACCCTTGAGGCATCTGACAGGAGCAGCACATATAAAATGCCTGAATGACAGCACTCAGCCTGTTTGCTGTCATGGAGATAACATCCTGGCAATCAGCACAAGCTTCCTGCTTCTCAGCAACATCGTATGTTTTTGACTCGCCAGCACCAGTGGATAGCTCTTTTCCGCCCTCGGTTCCTGAAGTGGCAAAGGAAGGTATAGGAGCAGCATCCTGGTGATCTGGTCCTTTTTGCTTCAGTAAAATAGAAGTAATGTTGGCAGAGTCCCTTTTGTTTTTCATCAGCTCTGTGGCTATAAGAACGAGCCACTCATCTAGCGAATGCCAGAGCAGTTCCAGCGGCTGCAATAAACATGCAAAAACAGACAAAAAAGGAACATGTTGACATTAGGTAATATTAATAATGTGATAATCCTCTTAAGGCAAATAAATACCATGCACACTTAAAAGCTTCGTTTAGAAGTCCTATTAGAGATAAGGGTCAAACATTCATAAAAAATTCTGTACTTGTAGTAGCCACAGAGCACAAGGAGAAAATGTCATGTAGAAGGAAAATAATTAAGCAGCAAATGGAATAAAGATAAAATAATTTAGAAAGAGTGAAACACTGAACTATTTAACAGAATTTGGCCTCACAGCTGCCTGCTGCAGCCAAGCAAAGAGACAACAATACACATGCTGAATGTCCAGAATAAGAGCATGTCCGTTTTTAAGGCCCTGGTCAAAGAAGCTCCCAATACCAGGCAGATGGAGCCAACCCCAGATATCACCACTGAGATTCAGACTCATGCATGTAAGACTGGTAGGCTTTGCCCAACATACTGCATGACACTCACTCAATCCTTATACTGCCAGGGATCACACATTTCTCTAGATGGTGATCTGAATACCTCCACTGCAGGTACCATTTTCTACACAAACATCTGCCATACAGGATCAAGTTAGCTTCTTTCTAAGACCTACCTGGCAGACCTTCCCCACAAAACAGAATACAGAAAAACTTTCTAATGGAAAATAGGATTCATTGAATATATGGCAGAATTAAAATGCAGCTGTGCTCTTAAACATGTAACTCACAAGAAACTAGGTAGATATTTACTCAAATACTAAAACGTAGTTTTCTTCTCCCAAACTTTTCAATGATTAGTTTGCCAGACATAATTTTTCCACTGACAACTTGTGTTGTATCTTTTATTTCCCACAGACTTAGCACACCTTTCAGAATTCTTGCAGAATTCTTTTGTTTTTCCAAAGCCAGTTTTTCACAGATTCTGATCACAAATTCATTCAAAAGTGCAGTCAAGCATGGCAACTTCAACATTTCTCTTTTTTTTCTAGTCTAACTTCAGGATATAAAGCACTCCTCTAAATATTGCCCACCACCTCCATATCCATGGCTATCAACATTTTATGGTAACATCCATGATCAGACCTTTTCAAGAGTAATATCAACATATCCAATCAAACCATTAGCAACATTTTTCAAAAGTACAAGTCAGCATTCTTCGGTTGATTCTTAACACAAACCACATATTAAACACAGATGTCCACACAACTTCCCATTTCTCTGTGGTTTCCTTAATAGGCTGTACCAAAAAGTTACACATGCAAGTACTGGGACCAATGATGACATACAACTGTCAAGGGCTTCAATTAAACATCTAGAGATACAGTGGGCTTTCTTCCCTTCTCCCAAAAGGCAAAAGGGATCATCACAACCATGTTTTCAAGGAAAGGACAAAAAAGAAAAAGGAAATGGAAGATAGGAATTAGAGCGAATGTGAAGTCACCCAATTGTCTCAGCACTATGTCTCATCTCCCACTACCCAGTTACTGTAAATTCAAAGAACAGGCTAACCCAACCACAACTGAAGATAACTTAGTGTTGACAGACCAGTGTGCCCCATTCCCAAATGAGAACAAGTTCTCATCAGCAGTTTTGCATTTCTGAGTTTGAAGTTTAAATCAATCTAAAATAACACAAATACAACAGAGGCCCCAATGACGGGCTGCCTCAGTTTTAATAATAAAATAACAGCAATGATAATTTTAAAATCATCCTGCAATTTTTGCTAGCCAATGCAACAGTAGTATCTATTTTGCTCATTTATTAAAAAACATAAATGTTGTTTTTATGCAATTAAGAATTACTGATATTTTCTGGGACAACCATGCCAGCTGTGTAAATCAGCCTACTGCAAAACACTTAACTCCACACTAAATTGAGAAGCAATTCTTTCAGCATACAAAGTAGTTTTGGCATACAGATAAGTGATTCTGCTGAAATACAATTTCCTTCGCAAACTGCAATTGAATGGTTTTGTTTGTTTCATAGTAAATTCTGAAATGTTCTGGAGCCAAAAAGCATGAAACCCTTTTTCCCACTTTTTGGGCTATGAGCAAACACAGAATGCGAGGAGGTAAGGTCAGCTACTCCTCAAACATTGAGGAAAAAAGGTAGTATAATATCTACACAGAAAGGTAACAGATTATCTCGCTGCAGAAGACAGTTCCTGTATTAAACACACTTAACATCTGCTTTGTTTGGTATACTTACATCAATTTTCATTAAAACTGTTAGAAAAATCTGCCTTTAATAAAATGACTGTGATTTGGGTAGGGCTTTGTTTTTTGAAAATGGAAATCTAGTTAAACTCACAATGTGCCAATCTAGCTCAACATATTTTAGTGAACAACTCTAAAAGAATTATTACATTGCATACTGTACAATGCATTATGTTTTGCACACAGTATTTTTCACACCAAGCACTAATTTTACATTAATTATATAAATCAATTCGTTATTAAAACTATTTTGCTATCAGAAAAAACAACATTTGTGCTTGTTTTTAAACAGTCTAATACTTTCCTTCTTTCCCAGAGAAGAAATTTAAACAAAAACTTAACTTAATAGAGCTGGAATTAGACTATCATCTTTCGTGACCTTATCAATATAGCTCTGCCTAAAAAGTCATTAGAAGTAACCTGATGAAGACATCATATCATCAAAAAAATGTAGTAATTTCAAAATATCATTTTCAGAACACCCTGAAAGAAATGCAAAGGTTAAGGAAAATTCTCATGTAATTATTGGCATATAAATTTGCTGATATGAACTGTGCCATATGAGAGGATGGAAGGAGACAAGGGAAAAAAGAAACTATCCTTCAGTTGTTATTTAGATGCTCTGAATACTATGTCAGTTATATATCCAGTTTAAATTGAGTGGCATGCAGGAAACCAGAACTGGTTTACAGGAAGGCAAGCTATGATTTTCTACAGAGGGATTTCTCAAACAAGTATAAAAAAAAAAACCCTTCAAGAATTAAACACCTAAACGGCAAGTACCTAAAGCAGGTGTTTGAAAACAGCTATAAATCAATAACCTTACAAGAGTGGCAGTAAACTGGCATGGTTCAAAATATGTAATAACATAATTCAAGAACAACTTGGGAAAAAACTTTGTGGTCACAGTGAAAACAATGAACAGATTAAGAATTCAACTATTTCCATTTGTCTTGTGAAGCTGGATAAAAATTGAAAAATCTGAACTCCCAATGATTCTCCAAATACCATTTTGAAATTACATTAATACAATCTATTATCTTCTTATTACCACATTTTGAGATTACTACACTCTTAAATAAAATAATAGAAATAAAAGCAAAGTTTACCAAAATCAGCTGGGTAACTAAGCCTTCAACATCTAATAAACAACACATTAAACAAGAAATAAACAGAAATCATAAGATGAGATGTGCATCAGTGGTCAAACGAATCCAGTGGAAAAAAATAATCAAGAAGAAAGAAAGAGGCAGGCTTAACTTAAGAAGGGATAGGGACATCAACCAAACTTACTTCCTGTTCAGGAGATGTCTGATTAATGAATGCATGCTTTGTGAAATTCATCTCTTTAACGTCTATCTTCCTAACAACATCATATACTTTTCTGACCTTGAACACCTGACTTCTTGGAGTTTTATTTCCATTGTAGCCCATGTCATTTCCATTACTGGGAGAGGATGGGCCAATGCGAAAGACATGGCAAAATATCCTCACGATCCTTAAGAGACTCTTCATTTGAGCTTCATAATTACTTGACAAGCTGGAGGAAAAAATGGAATATTTAAGTTTCTTTTCCAACATTAAATAATTTAGTACATTAAGAAGTAAGCAATCTAATGGTAGGGTCTGACACACATGCTGAAAAAAACCCCTAATCTTTAAACTCTAACAAATTTTAACTTTTCTTTCCTGCACCTGTCCCAAATATCAAACATAAGCACTATAATTTTAATAACATATATTCAAAATTTTAACTAGAAGTGAAATAAGAACAACAAATTCCAGATCTTGCAAAATACTTAATTTGTTTTTACACACAGATACACTTCTTATGAATCACTGGTAAGAAATTCAACTTCCTACAGTAAGGATCTCAGTTTATGAAGTAAGGATCTCAATATATGAAACAAATTGGGATATCCAACTGAAAACAATTTTCAATCTAGAAAAAACAGCATCCAATGACAAAAGTGTACTGACTAATCAGATAGACTGCCACATCCCATCCGCATCTAGCTACTAGCCTAAATGTCCATTAACTACCTGAATTAGACAAGAGATCAGGATGGTAAAGATAACACAATTTCTACTCAAGAGAAACATGATTTAAAAGCTACTATATAAAAGCACCAGTATGCTTTTTATTTACTCAATAAACACATTAAAATTTCTATGTCTTCTTGACTGAACTACCCAACACTGAACTCTGTACCAATACAGTGTAGAATCTGAGATATTCATAGGTTCATGCACAAGCAGAACGTTCTCCATCAAATTCAACTTAGTTTTCTTTCCTTAAACCCCAAGCAGTAAGAATTCTTCTATTTTGAACACCTAAAAAAACCTGCAAGAAATTGAAACTTTTTCTACGGAACTCTACTCATTGCTAAATATTATACAAGAGATTACATATTAAATTCTATCCTTAAAGTACTTGCAACTTAAAAGCATACTTTTTAACCATAAGACCACAAAACTGACACTTTAGAGGATGCTGTAAAACCTCTGATGTTATTCCTAATCCATTAATTCACAAATCTCAAAGTCAGTTGTAACATCACAGTACTTTTATCATGACCTCACTCTCCCTACAAGACTCTGTTTACAGTACCCCATTTTAATGACTGACAGTGAGGTGTTAACTTTAAAAAGCCCCACACTAAGAATTCTACCAAACTGATACACAGAGTATGACCGTCTTGTCACAATTTAGACTTCAGACAGATAAATTTTCAGTAAATCTAGATTAAGAAAGAATACAAAGAGGAAACAGTGTAAGAGTAGGAATGTTAAGTTTTCAACCAGGTAATGAAAATCCCCTGACTGGTGGGCTGTAATTATATCACTAGAAGCTCCGGTCACAGTCACAGATTAGCATTTGGAAAAAGGCTTGTATACCAAAGGAAATCTATGAATACAAGAAGCTAACTCAAGAAGCTAACTTAAATATCTGAAAAAAAACATTTCAACTGAGGTTTATCATCCCTCAACAACTAAGGTTTATCATCCTTCAGCAGCAGCGTTTGCCTCGTGAAATTTCTGTTTAAAATTCCTGGTCTCCAAGAAGAGGACTTACATAAACATGAAAATTTTTAAGTGCTTGTAATAGTTTACTGAAGCTTTTACTACCATATTTATAAACATTCAGCTAGGCCAAATCTGCACCAGCAAGACCAAATCATGTCATACTACAATTATTTCTTGGGAAGAAGAAATGATCAAGGTAATGCTAACTGAACAGGTTCCTTGCTGGTATCCAAGGCTGAAGTCCTTGGGCAGAAACTCGGTGGCACTCCTGGCTACCTGCTAGAAGCATTACAAAAGACAACTTAAGACACTTTCGAAGTAAACAACCAACAAACTCAACAGCAATGGGCTGTGGGATAGCACCTAGGAAACTAACTATACTAGTTCAGCCACGCAACAGTATCATTATCAGATGTTTTAATGTATGGAGTGCATTTTAGATACAATTTGATGGAAGTAGGAGAGAGCAGAAAGAGGCCCAAGCTCAGAGGTCTGTAGTCATCAAGTACTACCTTTGTCCTCATTATTTTAATAAAAAGCAACTGAGAAATACTTAGTTGAAATAGAGACTGAAGCTCCTGATAGGGAACAGAAGTAGACAGAACAAAGATTGTTTCTTGTAACAGAAAAAGAAAAAATAATTCAATTTCCCCTAAGACATATTACAAAGTACAAAGCATCAAAGAGAAGCGAGTCAGTAAGAGTCCACAGGACACCGAGTACATGCATCACTGGAAATGCCTGTCCATCCAACACAATGCAAAGCCTCCAAATTGACCGGCTCAAATTTAGACACTACAGACACATAGATACTGTTCCTATAGCCATGCTGAGAGAACACTGCTCCATACAGGAAGCAATAATAGTAATAAATCAAATCTAAACACACAATCAGTTTAATTATCTCTGAAGATACTGCAATAAAAATAAATACTGCTTCATATGATCTAAACCAGCTACCACAACTTCTGACAATGTCCCAATAAAAGGCAAGTTTGAAATCCCTTCCTGCAGAATGGTTTTGCACTTTATCACAGTTTATTTGTGAGAGATCTACTGGCTTTAATGAAGTCTGGAGACAAAAGGAATGTGTTACAAGTTAAGCTGATTACACACTGAAGCCCAACAACAGCTAGAGTTCTTCAAAAATTTATCTTCGCAGAAACAAAATGTCACTAATATGTCTATGCACTTTAACCCCAAACATTTGAGAGATTTAAGTCTTTTATGCTCATTCATCGAGGCGAACACTTATCAGAACAAGACTGTGATGAATGGAGTAATGAATTTCCTAGCATTGTCTAGGAGTTCTGACCTGCTACCTACAAGCTCCATACAAATTTAACATGACTACGGGAAAGGAAAAAATAAAAGCACCTAAAACTAAGAATATATTATTTAGTATCCATTTAACTGATGGGCTCCTTATGCCCTGGCCCCAGTTGAAAAGAAGCATTCTCAGTTTTTCCCTTACAACCTATGCTGACAGGCCTCTCCAGTTATGGAACACTCTTAAACCTCTCTTTCCTAAAAAGACAGCCAAAACCTGTCAGTAAGGACCTTCCACTCACGCTTTCAGTCTCTTGACCTCTTTCAGAAAAGATTTTCTTAGCTTCTAGTAAAGCACAAAGGTCAGAGCAAATCCTGCTAGCTATTGAAAAGAGTAAAATGTTAGCGGTGTTCCAATAGATTCCAGATTAAGTGTTTTGTACAAACTCCCTCAAACAAATGCCACAAAAACTAGGAAACTGCACTGGGAAAATATGCTTGCCTATTTTATGTGTTTCCCCAAGTAATGCTCCTTGTGCTCCTCAGACACTACACTGGTAGATGAAATATTAGTAGCTATGGAAAGAAATCAGAGCCAACAAACATAAGACAAGGGTCTGAAGTAACAAAACTCTCCTCAAACATACAAAGAAAGCCTGCAAAAAGCAAAGATGTAGAAGAGAAGAAAAAAAAGGAGAGAGGGAAAAACAGGATGATTGACAGTTGGCTAAAAAGCTTCCCTTCCTAGAGCTGACATAGCCAAAATAATCAAGCAAAAAATACACTTCTCCACAACTCAAGCTTCTAGGTGTCAACAGACATACAAGGACACTAACACTCTCTCCTGAAGTCCTCGTGAATACAGTGATCTAAACGGGTGCTGTCACGCAG
Source organism: Pterocles orientalis (assembly GCA_011057875.1). NCBI lineage: Eukaryota > Metazoa > Chordata > Aves > Pterocliformes > Pteroclidae > Pterocles > Pterocles orientalis. The sequence continues at coordinate 115,553 of WKFP01013996.1, read as the reverse complement.
AATCAGATTTGAGATTCATCTACTCCAGCACATGCCCAGCATCAGATAGTTTAGATTATTAAAACTCATAAGTAGCACTAACTACCTGGTAGCTTATCAACCTACTTATGATCCTCTCACACTTACCTAAGTAGTTTGTGACCATTTGTTGTAGCAACTTCAGCAAGACTTGTTAGGATTTTAAGATACTGGCTTTCGCTCTGCTGAGATAAGTGTTCCAGAACTTGCCGCAACTGATACATTAAAACAAAAGAAACCGCATAGTGTCATGGAGCATCAGATCAATATTTAATTCAGAACATTATCACTGAAACATTAATATCTAGCCATACTAACATATTGTCCAACGATTAATCTAACCTCAGTTAATGCTTCATTATAATTTACAAAGATTACTGAAAAGACATACCTTTTAGTATCAATGTATGTACTACAGGATATACAATACTACAGAATGCTATGAAAGCTGACTGCTTAACCATGTATTATTAATTCATAGGAACAACTTATTTTCATCGGAAAAATGAATGGAATAAACTTTCAGCTTCCAAAAGCTAAGTGCGTATTTTGAGTTTCATAATTCATAATTTACTTGTCTCCCCAGTTCACTCCTCAGTTAGTTTATGACACAGTGTAAATGAACCCTGGATCCTAGAGTTTGCTCTCACTATCTTCATTTTCGCAAAAGATACTGAATGTCCTTCCTCAAATAAGAAGTCATACCCTGCTAATCAATAATTGTTATGACTACCCTCTTCTCAAAATTGCCCTTTTTTATGCTAATATAATCACTGGGCTCACAAAGACGAGATGTTGCCAATGCCCAGACACTTCCCCGTCTTCAGCTCCTTTCTTCCAGCCTATACATCTTCTGCAGCTAAAGCCTATACTTTCCTCCAGCCTAGACATCTTTTGCAGCTAAATTAACTCTTCAGTGGCACTGCTCTTCATGCATTCCTGCTGTATCCTCATCTACTCCCTTCTCTCTCACTTTCAGAAAGTCTCAGAGAACTGCAGAAATGTGGAAGGAAAAAAAATCTCATAAACATAATCTAGTCCAACACTCTGACCCAAGGCAGGACCACTTGTATCTGCAACCCAAACTGGCTTGCCCAATTTGCCTGGCTGGTTTTTAGATATCTTCTACTCTGGAAGCCCTGCAGCTTCACTAGGTGATCTCTTTTAACACTTCACTGTCCTTGACCACGTGAAACTTTTTTCTCAGGGTTCAGTTGAATCTCTAGCTACAAATGTCTAAGGCAATATCATTCTCCTTGCAGTCTGTCAACTATTTTTCCAGTTTGTCAAGAACATTTAAAATGTGAGTCCTGACTTCTAACATAAATCCAGTCTCTTCATGTCATCCTTTTCTGATAACATGAACTGAACTTTGGGCAGAACAGCCCAGACTTGGTCATAGAAAATGACACTTAAAACATGCTTCCATTTCGGCAATGAAGCATAACTAGACCACGTATTATCTACTGTACTTTGCATACCCTCGCATTCAGATCCTGGTTTTGCACACACCTCCACCATTACTCAGACAGACAGATGAAACATTCATTTTTCTTGTGTTTCTACAATATACAATAGTATGCTTTGCCATTTACCTTTCTGTAAAAGGTCTTTTTTTGTGCCATGGATTTAGTCCTTTAGCTTTCTCTTTTATTTGAAAACATCTACACCACCTCCCCATGTTTCTAATACACATTTTGAGAATTCTCACCTCTCTGTCATTTTACTTTGCAAAACTCAACCCTGTCTCAGAAATTTAAACACTGTTTCTCTAACAGGCTTATAAATCCTCAGTCTCATAGTGGAGGTAATGGGAGAACCATAGAAACTTCAAAAATCTAGCAAAACAAGTTCAGTGAAATGGCAGCCAATAGTTTACTAAATCTACTCTTTTTTAATTTACAGTCTGTAAGATTGTTTGCAGTTATTTTCAAGCAAACAACATATTAAAAAGCCACAGCTAGCTAGATTTGGAAGGGGAAAAAAGCACTCCATGCTTCCTTCCCCCTACACAATCAAGAAACAAAAATTATTTTCCTTGCTCTTTCTTTGCTCTAGATTACACTACCCCACAATAATAAAAGAAACAAGGTAAAGACGAACCACTGAAAAAGGAACAGCAGAGCTGCATCTACAGCAATAATAACCGAATAAAATTGCAGCTGCAATCTTTTGCACTCTAATTGTACAAGGCAACTTCATACAGATGAGTGCTCATACTCCAAATCTTCAATTTCATTCTAGATGATTCAAGCTTTAAGACACATCCTAGAATGGGCATCTGCAGATAACCACTGAATGAAGGAACACAGGCTCTACTAGACAAAGTAGTTGTATATATAGAATGCCCTACCAGCACCTTCATAATAAAGCCTGCAACAAGCCTGCTCTTTCATTTTTTACACTGTTTAGATCACTTTGCCAAATACACAAAGTTAGAACACTAAATTAAAATAGATCATACATTTAATCCCAAATTCTTGTGTTTAAAACTATATGAAGACTGTACATTTTCCACAGGGGGAACAAAAGTACACAGCAATCAACTACTGTGGCACCGACAGCCAACTGCTGGTAGTGTCTTCTTAACCAGGACGCTCACATTAAGGAAGCGTATCTCCACAACACAGACAGATCAGTAACTACGAAACACATAATACTCTATTACCATGTTTTCCCGTAAATCTTCATTCTGCGTCATTTGAATTATTGTCTGGAAAAGTCGAGGATGATATTGGATTAAGACTTCACAAGTCTCTCCATATCCACCCTAAAAAGCAATAGTTCAAAAACCATGTTAATCAAAAGAAACATTCAAATTGATTTTTACACAATTATAGGCATTAAAATATATTGAGGATTACAAATATATATATTTTTAATGCTGAATGGAGAAATACAATCCTAAAATAAACTGAAATTCAATTATGTACCAAGGTTAGATACAAAACATTCAGGAGACGATGGAATCAAATTCTTTCAGTATATCGGCTCACATATATCCGCTCCCTTTCTTCTTTCTTTGAAAGACTTTTCTATTTAGAAAGCCAAAGTTAAATTTGGACACCACTTCCCCCAACAATTTACCAGAGATTAAAAATATTGTAATATTTAGCTTCTCTTCCCATTGCTGATGGATGCCACCCATCTACCTAATTACATCCAGAAACTCATCCTTCAAAACAAGTATTTTCCTAAAGGTTCGTAAGGCACAAATCTGACTTGTTAAAGTAACAAATAGGAGAAACTCACGAAAGGGTTATTTAAGTTTAAAATTAATATAGAAATATGATTCCACTTGTGCCTTAGATCAACAGCTCAAACTAACTTCACAACCTTTTGAGAAAAATGGTTGTTTGGGGAAGAACAGAACTTGAATTTGTAGTTTATTTGTATCAACTCTTATTTAACACAGTTGCATTTTTAAGCAGAGAGATAACACTTGAACACCAAATTCTACATTGTTTTTTTCTCCTTTTTTACTTAGTATCACAAGCTTGTAAACCAGATGATCTTGAACAGAGTACAATTGTCACTACAAAACAGCAAACACCAGGTGTCACTGCTCACACCTAAAAAAAGTTGACAATCTTTATGTACAAAGTGGTGCCCTGGAGATCAGAAAACTGGAGACTGAGGCAGACATTTGAAATGCTAATCATAAAAAAACAAGAATAGTACCATTAAGTACACGCTGGTATACTTTCTTACAGGTCCACGGCCATGGGAAGCCTCAAAACCGAATAGACTTTGTGTGGTTTTATGGTAAAGTCATTCTGCCATAATAAAGAGAAAAATCTAACTCCGAGCTTCACAGTTGAGTCAGTCATGAGGCAGTGTAGTGAACTGGCACTTCTGAATGACCGGATCTGAGGACTTATTAGGATTTCTTATATCCAAAAAGAAATGCTGTAAGTAACCTAACTTGATCAAGACCTTCTACAGATATTCTATTAAATAAATTTTTCCAGGGTTAAACATTCCAAAAACATCACATGGGTACTGAAGGTGGTAGTCTCTATCACATACACACAGCTACTTCAACTGCAGGTCTTAGACACAAGAAGAATGTTCAAAATTAAATAACTTATGATTATTTTAATTTGTTAGTACAGCAATAGGTTTGAACATTTCAAATTTACCCTGCCAAACTAATGACATGCACCAAGGTAATATGATGTCCACTAAGTGCAGTGATTTTTCAGTCTCCAGCTCATACTTTTCTAGTCTGCTGATTACTAGCAAAGGTTCAAAAGTTTCCATTCATTCATTACACGTTATTTACATTGTGACCTTAAACTGGTCCTACAGAAAAAAGTGTAAATGTTCACAAATCAAGAAAAGATACCCTAGCAAGCAGTACAAGCAATATTTGGTATCAAGCAAGAAAGACTATGTTTTGCAAAGCAGTTGAAAACACTTAAGACTTCTTGTTCCTTGTTCATCATCCACATACAGTATTTGGAATACCCTTGCAAAGTAAGAGTCAGCACCATGTAAATTTTGTTTGTTTATATTAGTAATATCTCTTCAAGAGAAAATAAAATATATTAGTTGAGATAAACAAAATCAGTCCTTTCTGCATGCCTTCACCTCTTACTTGTTAAGAGTTAAGCACCAAAACAGAGTCTAATATCATTAGACCAAGGATTCCCAAACTTTCTAGTCAAATGGTGTTCTGCAAACTTTGTGTCTCATGAGCTCCAATCCTGCAAAGTCTTTAATGGGATCTCACTGACATCTTTAAAGCCTTTTGCAAAGGTATAAATTCAAAACCTGCCAAAAAATTATTTGCAATTTAATTGCAAAACAAATATTTTTGCAATTCTGTTTTGCCAAAGGACTACCATCTTCCATAGGCCTTAAAACTAAAAAGGTAACACTAATCAGATGACACTGCAGTGAGTGATAAAAGTTCACAGAGTGTTGCTAATTCAATACCTGTACACAGAGATCCAGTGGAGTAATACCATTTTTGTCTGGTAAATATTTGGCTCCTCTCATCAAAAGAATTTGTGCAGTGTCTCTCTGACCATGGCTATTCAAAGGAAGACAAAAAAGAGAGTTAATACAGCACTTTATGCTCCACTGTGAGTGATAAATCTGGCTTTATCTAACAAACAAAACCAACATAAGCTAGGAGAAAACAAACAGTTCTGGTATGAAACTAAGCAGAAACACAGGATGGAAGACAATGCCACTTACACTATTCTATCCCCTTTCAAGGCCGCTGCAGAAGCAGCGTAAAACTAGGTATGGCCCATTTATTCAGCCAGTCACGGTCATCATTCAGAAATAGTTCATCTTAACCTCATAAATTATTTATATCCCTCAACACCTACAGCATATACTTGCCAAAACCCCTTTTTTTTCCCTGAAGAAAAAAATGAAAAAAACTGGGCACCAGTAATTAGATGCTTCCTTCACTAAAAACATGTTGAAAGACTAGTTGACTATTGCCTTCACTGATATTTAGCACATATAATGACAAACGTTAATACAGAAACATCTAAAGGGTGAAATGCAAGACTAATACAAAAGACATAGCAATTAAGGTTATGGACACAAGTTTTTCAACAAAGTTTTAAATCACAAGCTAGTTTCCAGTGCACCCAAATGAATATGAATATTTGCTGCCCTGGAACACACCAAGAAAGGGAAGATGAAAAGCAATAATTAAAGGCCAAAGGGCAAGAGGTAGCTTCACTGGTCTCTCAGTAGTTCTCAACTGAGTTCTCCTTATCCATGTCATTCCAGCCCAGGAAACCAACAGGTTCATCTAACGTAACAGATTTTGCCCCCCTGCAAAGTCAGCTTCCAGATCTCAAAGAGGACCTTAGAGTAACGGCTTTCTGAAGCACCTCTTAACTGTAATTCTCTAGACTAAGCTCACAAACCAACACCTTGAAAAAACACAGGTTTCAAAGTCAGACTTTGAGCACTGATACCCTTTCTCCAGCCGTCACCAGCCACTGCTACCACATCCTGCTCTCCTCTCATGACTTCTTCCTGGGTGGTGGCATGGTCTTACCCCCGACTTGCAGCAAAACACCATAACAACCACTCGCTCACCCTCCTGCCCCCCAGGATGTAAAAGGAAAAGAGACTCATGGGTTGAGATAAGAACAATTCAATAACTAAACTACAATAAAATTAAAAATAATGACAATAATAATGGTAGCAGCATAGAATCATTAAGACTGGAAAACACCTCAGGAATCATCAAGCCCAACTGTCAACCCAACACCACCTAACTCACTAAACCATGTCCCTAAGCACCACATCTACATGTTTCTTGAACACCTCCAGGGATGGTGGGTGACTCCACCACTTCCCTGGGCAGCCTGTTCCAATGCCTGATCACTCTTTCAGTTAAGAAATTTTTCCTACTATCTAGCCTAAACCTCCCCTGGCACAACTTGAGGCCATTTCCTCTTGTCCTATCACTTGTTACTTTAGAGAAGAGGCCAGCACCCACCTCACTACACCCTCCTTTCAGGTAGTTGTAGAGAGTGATCAGGTCTCCTCTCAGCCTCCTCTTCTCTAAACACCCCCAGCTCCCTCAAACGCTCCTCATAAGACCTGTGCTCCAGACCCTCCACCAGCTTCGTTGCCCTTCTCTGGAACTGCTCCAGCACCTCAATGTCCTTCTTGTGGTGAGGGGCCCAAAGCTGAACACAGGATTCAAGGTGCGGCCTCACCAGGGCCAAGTACAGGGGCACAGTCACTTCCCTGGTCCTGCTGGACACACTATTTCTGATGCAGTCCAGGATGCCGTTGGCCGCCTTGGCCACCTGGGCACACTGCTGGCTCATGTTCAGCCGGCTGTCAACCAGCACTCTCAGGTCCCTCTCTGCTGGGCAGCTTTCCAGCCACTCTCCCCTGAGCCTGTAGCGTTGCAGGGGGCTGTTGTGACCAAAGTGCAGGACCCGGCACTTGGCTTTATTGAACCTCATACAATTGGCCTCAGCGCATCGGTCCAGCCTGTCCAGATCCCTCTGCAAAGCCTCCCTACCCTCAAGGAGGTCAACACACCTGCTCAATTTGGTATCATCAGCAAACTTACTGAGGGAGCACTCAATCCCCTCATCCAGGTCATTGATAAAGATGTTAAACAGGACAGGCCCCAAAACCGATCCCTGGGAAACACCACTGGTGACCAGCCTCCACCTGGACTTCACTCAGTTCACCATGACTCTCTGGGCTCAGCCATCCAGCCAGTTTTTTATCCAGCAAAGGGTATTCCGGTCTAAGCCATGAGCCACTAGCTTTTCTAATAATAACAGTAATATATAAATATACAAATGAGTGATACACAGTTATACTGCTCACCACCCAATGACCAAGGCTCAACCCATTCCCAGCTAACAATCCTGGAGCAGGGAGAGTCCTGAAACCACAATCCCAGAAAGGAGATAAGAGCCCAAGCATCTGAGACTGAGAGCTGACCAAGGGAGCGAGATGACGCTGAGAAAGGGGCGACCCAGAAAGGAGAGAGAGCACTTCCGGACAGAATCCCATCTATATACTGGGCATGACATGCAAGATATCGAATATGTCATTGACCAATATGGGTCTCAGTCCTAAATCCAAGATCGACTCCTAGGCTAGTAACTGGACTATGCTCCCTCACAGCTTCTCCTGCACCTGCAGATACTGGTACATAAGAGAAGCTGAAAAGTCCTCGACTGTCCTGGCAGCAACTATAAACATCAGTATGTTATCAGCTGCCTTCTCAGCCAAATCCAAAACATAGCCTCTTACTAGCTACTCTGAAGAAAGTTAACTCTGTCCAAGCCAAAACCAGGACAGTGGTAGCACCACCACGGACACTTCTGAGATGTTAACTTCCACAACACAACCTGTTCATTCTATCTTTCCTGCTGCTCCAAGTGTTCACTTCTAAAAGAACATCACCGCTGTCCTTGCAACACTTTCCTTTCTCACGGAAAACCTCCAAGGCAAGGCAACCTGGTTACTTCTTTTAAAGTGGATGCCAATGCCAGTCCCTAAATCAAGCACCAAGGCACTCTACCCAGTAGCTATTTATTCTCCACTTGCCTCCTACTCAACTGCCAAGAGTCTGCATACACTAACTCCAGAGACCAGGTCTCCCAGAAGACAATTCTTGGTAGGCCACCAGGTCAGTCCATTTCTCCTTTTGTTTATACTAACATACAGTCATAGGTGCAGGTAGGAGAAGATAAGCTGGATGGGTGGATAATTCTGCTAAAAGGGGGGACAGACACTTTAGAGATATATTTTCTCTCTGTTCAAGGTGGTTCTGTCCAAGGGAAAACTGTATTGCGGGGCTGTCTCAGAAAGTGAGGCAATCGCATGAGTTCCCAAGTGACTGAAGTGCTGGTCTAAAAGTAAAACAGAAACACGGGTAGTAACTGAGGAGTATGAGCTGATTCCAGCCAGACACCTCCTCTTCCCATCCCAGCACCTGTACAGTATTGAAACATGGAGGGTCATAAGGAAGCTCAGGGGGTGCAATAAAGGCTCAATAGATTGGGATTTAAAATCCCTGTTTTCACAATACCTGTGGAAGTCCACAGGTATGAAGCATGGATGGTAGAAATCCCTTGCAACCTTGGGAGCTGGACTAGATGATCTTTAAAGGTCCCTTCCAACATAAACCATCCTGTGATTCTGTGAACTATTTAACCAAAGCACAGGGACTATAAAATTCTAAATGTTCTGACAAATAACATAAATGCTCCAATTAAAACAAAAGGTCATTTTACCATTTTAGTTTTGAAATGAAACTAAACTGTGAAGAAAAAAGAACTGACCAAAGCAAAAATACAATTTCAACCCAACATTAAGGCACACATGCACAATCCATGTGCACACGATAATGCACATCAAAAAATAGTCAAACTTGCCTTATAAAAGGCTGCATTTTTAGAAACAGATGAGTGTAGTAATCACTAGCTTAACTATTCTTACTTATCAACATAAGGGGTCATTCCACAAAAGAAAACAAATATTAATGTAGATGGTATCTTAAAAATGACACGAAAGCAATCTGCCTGGCAGACTTCTATTTACAAACCACCTGGGAAGGAAGAGGCAGGAAGGTCATCATTACTTAACCAGCCCCAAGAGCTGTACGTGAAGAACACTTACCCACTAAAAGAGCCACTCAAATTCTTACCATAAAATACCCTGGTTTAAAATAGCCACAGAAAGAGAAAAATATTACTCAAAATAATTTAAGTTGGTAGATCTCACTTATTCAGAAAAAAGTTTAGCAGTCATTGATTTATGGCTCATACTAGAACATGCACGGCTATATGTTTAACATGTCTGTTAAAAAGAGGTACATAAGCCTGCAGTAGTAAGTATTTAGATGAAACACTAAACTATGTTCCAGGGTGAGGCAAGATTACAGAGCAGTCAACTTTTGTTTCCTAATTTTTATGCTTTCTAATCATTGTTACTGCAGAAAAAAAAAAACTTCTACCACAGTATTCAAAAGTTAATAATATATACCTGCAAGCAAAATAGAGTGGAGTTGCCCCTGACACATTCGGTCTGTTTATATCTGCACCACTGTCTAGCAAACACTGCACCGTCTAGAACAGAAGAAAACAGCAGCATTAGAAAGAGAGCAACAGAAAAGTCTATTGGCTTTCAACTATTTAGTGTCATGCATCTCTGATTACACTGAAGGATTTAATTTTCAGTAATGAATCTCAAAACCAAAATTCCTACACACTAGATGGAAAATCATGGCTGTCAGAGCTCATAAAGCTTCCTCTGAGCTTCCTGTTTTAATAACAATGCTTTTATTGAACTTCAGCTAATCCCAAAGACCCCTGGAACTACATGTCATTTAAAAAGGAAAAAACCAATTTTTAGAGAAGTAAACCTCAAGTCAGTGACAGCCATAAACAGCCTTATCACAAGCTGAAGTTTTAAACACACACTAAAACAGAAGAAATATGTAAGCAAATTCTAAAATATGAAAACATCAAGCAAACTCTTAAACAACTTCTGCTATATTTCTCAGAATTCGGTCTTCCAAAGTCAAGTTCTGACAATGACAACAGAAAGGATCTGGGTAGAAAGATAATTTTTAACAGCAAATAGTCCTGGAGACTGCATAATTCAAGAGTGCTACTCTATACGGCTGTAATGCAGTTCAAGTAAAGCATCCAGACCTGTACTCTTGAGAGTAAATAGTCAGCCCTAATGCAAGGCGAGGCCTAAAAATTATTCACACATATCAATAAATGAAGTCTGTGCAAACTGGTTTACTTCTAATGTCAAATATATCTAACTGACCCAAGTCTGCATTCATTTTTTATTCACAGTAAATTAAGATCATTTCAGATTTCAGAAGCACGTAGTACTAGTACAATTATGAATCAACCATTCTAAAAAGGAACATCATCTTCAAATGTTTCGCATTACATCCAAACCTGCAATCAACAAGGCAATAACAGTATTACAGTATAGCTGAATAGTATACAGTAGGTCACTTAAACTCCCATAAACACTAAGATCAATCATCTCCACAAGAACAAACTAGTTATTCCCGTGGAAGTGTATGCAGTCAATAGTAAGACAAACAATAGAATTCTTCACACTTCTAACCATTATCACATGCATGAACAGCCTGAAGGTTATAAAAAAAACACACAAAACACCGAGGCATCATCCAACTCTTTACAAATCCAATGTATTAATAACATCTACAAACTTACTGTCTTGTGACCGTTTTGACAAGCTACATGAAGGGCTGTCTGTCCCATTGCATCTTCAACATCAACATTACTGACATGCTGAACAAGATCATGAAGCAATTCTGTTCGTCCATTGACAGCCAACCAATGAATCTAAGTACAAAACAATGAGATATATGTTTCCTTTAGCAATGATTTAAGCATTTCATAAATATTATTTTAAATCTATTGTGAAAATTTTCACAAAAAGCAGCTTTGAAAAGTATTATCATATGCTTAGACACTTGATCACATCTTTTGATTCTCAAGGACACTAGGCCCACAGCAGTTTTGTTTATTTACATGTAAGATGCCAGAAGCTCAAGAAATTAGAATCTTCAAATTCTTCATTAGTTTTAAGAGCATCACGACAATCAATAGCACTTACTGCAGTCAAGCCTTCATTATTACAAATGTTGACATCCGCACTGTATTCCAGCAGTTTGCTCATACATTTCTTCTGGCTATAAACAAAAGAATACATTAAAACCCAGACAGGGAAAACAATTAATAAAGACCAAGTATCTTGTTGGAGCTCCACTCTCATTCATCATTGTACAAATCATAGCAGGTAATTTTATGCTATAAAGAGTATGGTGCTGAGAAAAAGAGTCATCAATAGCAACAGACTCATACAGTGCAAGCGCAGCATATGACAGCACAGGTCTAAAAACATAGTTGTGTAGCTGAATGTTTTTGTGGAAAGTGTAGAAGTACTTCACCACCACTCTAACAGCTTCAGCTCAGCATGAACCACGCTCTCAAGACAAGAAGCTAGAGGTCAGCTAATGGAAGTCCAGCAAGTTCATCCCTGTCTGTACACTTCAGTGGACACGTTTATGGTACACAACAAAATCATTGTTTAATGAGACACTCATTAGAACACTATGTAAATCTTCGGCAAGTACAATAACTGCCTTAATGAAAGTAGGAGTGGGTTTCCTACATCATGTTTTGTTTGCTCTCCTAACACTCTCTAATGCTCTAAGTGGCTTATCCTTAAGAGTTTATTCTTACTCTTCCTTTTTGATATCTCCCACACCTTTCTCATGCCTCCTTTCCAGATAACTGTCTCCTGTGTGTATTACTGCATTTCATCATATACCACTTGGCTGCTTCTTTCTCCTTCTCCCTACAAATACTCCTCCCATATACCTAAAAGCCACTAAACACTACCTCCTCCTCATTTGAGGTACCAGCCATGATACAATTCAGTTACATACACACTCTAAAAAGGCACTATGACCATTATCAGCTTTGTGTTTCCACATACTACAATTCAACAAATAAAATCTTAAAAGATCTTCAATAGAAGCTTGCTCACTGTTTTGGGGTTTTTTCCTCCCCTCCCCTAATATTGTGCAGGCAAACTTTATATTACTTTCCTTGTAGTGTCTTCAAGGAAATCTTTACTATCTGAGAAAGGTCTGAAATCTCTGAACCCTTACAAACCATCCAGTGTCCTCACTTTTCTCACTTACCTAACTTGAAGGTAAATACATCCCTTGTTTGACCACTGTTGTAAGAACCACTAAGCTCCTGCTTATCAGAAAACACTAAAATGACTGGCACTGAAATGGGCACTTCCATTTATATAAAATTATTTTCTGAATATTCAAAGTATAGATTTTAACCTCCACGTTCCCTATAAGCATGCCATCCCTATTTTCAAAAATGAAAGCCAAAGTATTTTGTTTGAATTATGCAAAAATACTACAGAACACATCAGCTCAAGTGCATTATGCACAAAACCTTTTTAAGAGCTTTTAGAACCTTTTTTCTTACCCATTCCTTGCTGCTAAATGGAGAGGCGTACATCCTGAAATGTCCTGATAGTTTGGATTTGCCCCTTTTTTTAATAACAGAACAAGGCATTCAACTGATCCACAGCTAAGAACAAAACAAAGAAAGGAAAAACTGTGAAAATTATATTTACAAACCAAATCTATATTGATACAAAGACAACAGCAACACTATGTACAGATTACATTCAGTAGAAAAGCTTAACACAATCTTAACACAAAACCATTTTAACACCCTTGTTGTCCAAAGCTAAAGGAAAGACACTTAAAGGAAGTGAGAGCTGACAGATCAGAACTTGTACTAACAAATTTGTGCTAGCCTTCTATGTGATTTTAGGGACTTTAAAATTCAACAGTGAATCTTTAAGACTGTCAATTGTTTAAAACGTAAACAGTTTAAAATGTTTTGCTTACTATTTCCTCTCACCTCCCTCATCTTTATTCACAGGACTGAATTTTCCATTAAATAACAATTTCAATATCATTTTTTGTTATGCTTCAGTGTCTGGAAGTTACATTTTAAAAGTTTAAATATCAGAAAAATTCTAAAACTCATACAAATATTTCTTTGCTATTTGTTTTGAACCCAGAACTCCCTTTTACTTCTCAAAATATTTCTTTGCTATTTGTTTTGAACCTGGAACCCCCTTTTACTTCTCATAATATGGCAGCTCTTCAGGATAATCAACGTCATCAAGACCACAGAAACTTCAAAACTTTGTATGATATGTTTATCTTACTCCTGAACTCTTCAAGGGGAAGAGCTGACTGGGAGGATAAACTTACAGTATTTTTGTATCTATCGCGACTAGCCTATCCATTGTTACCAGTCTTCCCAATGACAGAACTGTCACACAACAATCCAAAGAAACTGAAGACTAGATCTACAATAAGTTGCAAAACCAGCATCTCAGCACCCTCTTAACAACACAATAACTAGCCAAGGTAAAAGAGAATCCAGAAACTAAGTATAACACACTTTCTTGGGTTTTATGACAAATAAATAAGCTTTTCAAAGATACATCTAAGATGTACGCTAAAAATTTGCTTGCTTTTTTTCTTTAAGTACTTTCTTAAGTAAACTTTATGTAAGCAGCTTCTGAGATGGAATGTCTGGGAAACAGATATTTCTAAAATAGTCTGATTAGAAAGCTGGAAATTCTACTTTTATTGTGCCCAAATACCTGCTATTTATATGCAGTATTACTACTATTTCTTTTATTTTTACTTTAATAGTTTGAATATAAGAATTTTCAAGATATTTAAAATGGGTCACAAATATAGAGCATCTGTTCACTAGTTTAAAGTTTAGTTTCCTGAAAGGTCATTTCAAAAACTGTCTGGTTCATTTCTATTAAGGTTATGTTAATCTGGTTGTTTCTTGGCAACACAGATTTATCCCCATTGAAGAGCCACATAACAATTAATCTAGATCACAGATTTAAAACTTGCACTTCAGTCCTTTATACAGGATACAAAAAATTATTAGAAGTGAGTGGCCAATTTATACCTTTCAGTTATGGGCACGTGAAGTACTTTGGAACAGCTGCTTCCCAATGAACATCCGAGTGCTTCGCACAGTTTTACAACACTTCAAAAACAAGCAGCACCTGCAGACAAGGTTTCTCTAAATCTACAAAGGCAAGAGCAACCCAGCTATACACGATACACATAATGGCTACATTTCTTCACAGACTGAGATTTCACGGAAAAGAAAAAATTATCCACCAAGACTTCCATCGCTAAAATTTGGAAAGCCATTTGATATCATGTGTAAAACCTGTCCTCTAAATGAGGCAGGCACATTGCTAAAAGAACAAACAAAACACAAAAAAGAAGTGCAAAAACAAAATGTTAACTGATACTACAGAGTTTTCCAGCTTACATTGGTGCCTTAGATTTGTGGCAATACTTTCATTGTTAACTTCTGGACTGGACTCAAGTAAGTCTTACTTTGCTGCAATATGAAGCAAACTTCTCTTCACACGTCCAAATGCATAATTCACATCAAATTTTGAATTTGATAGCAGCTCTGAGACAGACCTTCAAACAGAAATATAATTTTAATTAAAACAGCTCACAACATCCAAGCAAGCAAGGTACATACTGTAACTTGTACACAAGTACACTACTTCTTATTTGATCACTATTTCTTTACCCTCCAACTAATTTCTGAACAAGAGATCCAACAGCTTTCAAGCATCAGCATGTTAACAGTACTTTCACACTTTCACTTATTACCTGTACATAAAAAATGACCTGCAACACTGGACAGCTGTTTCAAATGTAAATAGCAAGAATTAGACCAGATGGCCAAATCACTTATTTACAAATATGGAAAACAAGCATATTTATAGCTTTGGTTTGAAAAACAATAAATTGCCATTTTTCTCCTTATCTCACCACAGACATCCTAACCAGGTATCTAGCAGCTTTCCCAAACACAGGCAAAGTTCAGAAGGAAGACTAGTATCTGAAATCACCATGATGAAGTAGAAGGACATGTGATATGTCAACAGGATAAGAAATTCAAATAGGACTCTTCAAGCCTTAATGAATTAGTACAGATAAAATACTAGTTAAGATTAAATATTTCAAAATAGGGGAAACTGCAAGTGAACTGCTGATTTCAACCTCCAGTAACGAGCTGATGACATAATTTAAAACCCTTGCACACAATCTCAAGAAGATATTATGTAGCAGAACAAATGTCTACCCTGAGTTTATAAACAGCTTACAGTTTCAGTAAGACTTACTACCTGCTTGCCTACAAAAGTCAGCAGAAAGTAGCACCACTTAGCTGGCACTAAGGTCCCAACCACTTTGAGGACAACTAACTAGGTAAGAGAAAGAGCTGCTCGCATCTGAGGAGTCCCAGAAGCAGTAATATCATTGTCCAACTCTTATTCCATGTCTTTCTGAGCTGTCTAACAAGACTACGAGCTTCTCTGTCATCACTACACACTCAGAGCTACAACTAACTCAGTTACAAGACAATGCTCTTATTCTCATCCTAGGATAAATTTCTCTATTTGCATCAACAGAATAAATCCCAGCTCTGGTCTATGGTAGAAAGCAAAACAGGTTTCTCAGGTAAGAATGTGCTGGGATGCACAAAATCAGCAACTTCAGCTACAGAAGATATCTCAGCAATTCAGCAGCAGAACTCCTGAGAAAGCTCTAACAGCTACAACTCCAACAAACATGCTGTTTTTTCAGACCTAAAAAAAAAAAAAAAAAAATTTACAGAAGCTCCTACCTGTGCTGGTCAGCCATCACCATTGGCATTAGTGTATATACAGCAGTTTCATTATCTGTGAAGAAATTAAATTACTTCATTAAGAAATCTTTTCTGTAAAATAAATTCATCTAGCAACACTTATTTACCTTTTCAAGTGTCCACTGTTAAACAGATCATTCTTTTTACACAGGTTATAGGTACCTAAGTTTCACTATAAAGGAAAAGACACCACATTTACATAGAATTAACAGGATTGCAATACATGAAATTTCAATGTGGCTTTTTTCTTTTACAAAGTAATTACAGAACTTTCAATGGAGCACCAATTTCTCTAAATTTACAGTTCCGTTAATTAAGTCAAAATATTTAAGAAATGTGAATTAACAAAAAAGTAAATAGCTTATTTGAAAAAGAAGGAAATGTGCTGTGTTCCAGGGTGACTTCCATAGTCCTGATACACATGAGTTTGTAAAAGTGATTTCTTTCAACTAAGTTACTCCATAACTATTCATTTTTGTCGCTAGACTTGAATACCTGAATGCAATAAATTTCACTTTAATTTCCAACCAGTTTCACGTGCCAAGTTTGAAAGCAATGAAAAAAGGCCAGCACAAAAAGATCCAAGTCAATGATGGGAACAGACCAACATTCAGCTATACAGTCTCTGTCAATACTCCTGCTGCACATACCAGCACACCATATGGGTATGACGTGCCTGTTTGGTCACTTTTAGACTTTCTGGAGTAAAATATTATTTTTAAAGGATGAATTTGACAAAAATTAAAAGCCTTTATTGTATAATAATAATTATGTTAATGTGAAACAATTATTATTAGAAAATATAACCACTATAAATCACTGCCTTGAAGCAAACCAAGCACTGTTAGGAGCACAGTCTCCACAGACTCTTCATGTGGATGCCAGCTTACAACAGGAGGGACTACACTTTCTGAGAACACAGGTATATGATTCCAGGATATGGAAATATAGGACTGTTCACATAAAACTTTTATTTTGAACTTTTTCCTCATCAGCTTAATTGATTCAAAAACCAAAGTTACAAAGCAATCAGAACAGTAAGAATTAAAACAGACTCAAACACGTACAGCTTCTCATACCTTTTACCTACCATGCTTCTATATGTTCACTACTTCTACTAGACAGACAAGCTGACATTTATCAAATATTAAATACAGATTCTTCAGAGTTATCAAGAAGAGAAACCCTTATGCTGCAGCTACGCTATTCATTATTGTTCTTCTACAATACTTCTACAAGATCAGCCCTGCTGTCCACTCATTTGAAGCAGTCTGTCTGTAGCTAAGAAAAGAAAGAAGCGATGCTAAGCCATTACTACCCTTGAACACAGAAAAGAGATAAATCATATTCAAATCACATTGATTCTGTTATTTATAAAAACTAATAAAAAAAGAATCAATGTTGCTTATGGTGAACGCATGGTGGAAGAGACACAAGCCTCTCAAAACACCAAATAATGTTTCAAAGCAATGTAGCAACAGGAAGAGGGGTAATGGATTTAAACTGGAAGAGAACAGATTTAGACTAGACATTAGGAAGAAATTTTCCACTGTAAGGGTGGTGAGACACTGGAACAGGTTGCCCAGAGAAGCTGTGGATGCCCCATCCCTGGAGGTGTTCAAGGCCAGGCTGGATGAGGGTTTGGGCAACCTGGTCTAGCGGAGGGTGTCCCTGCCCATGGCAGGGGGGTTGGAACTCGAGCTTTAAGGTCCTTTCCAACCCAAACCACACTGCAAGTATAATGATCTAGAAAAGGCAGTAGTTAAATACGAGTGTAGCTGGGCCATAAAAGCTGTTTATAGTATAGTTCCAAAACTAAGTCCTTAGCTATTCTATTAACAGAATCTACACTGTGGAGCATATGCAGACTTTCCCAGAGTATTTATGTATAGAAATAATTAAAAGGTTGTGGGCCTAAGAGCTTTTGTGCCTACTTTTGGTAAGTATTATCCTTGTTCAGCTTTGGGCTGCAAGACCTAATTTTCAGGCACTGAGCCTTAACAGTAGAACACAGATTTATTTATTTTTTTTCAAGCTCTTAAGTGCCCAGAAAATGCCTGATGAATGACACTTCAGAAGTGTGATGAAAAAAAAAAAAAAAAAAAAAAAAAAATTATTTCA
>WKFP01013996.1:56418-95700 GCA_011057875.1 Pterocles orientalis | reverse complement strand
GAGAGGTTGTGGAGTCTCCTTCTCTGGAGACATTCAAAGCCCGCCTGGATGTGTTCCTGGGTGATCTGATTTAGGTGTTCCTGCTCTGGCAGGGGGATTGGACTAGATGATCTTTCGAGGTCCCTTCCAATCTCTAACATTCTGTGATTCTGTGAATTCATCTCTCCTTTGGGAGGATGATGCATGTTGTCAAATGTGAGGAAGCGGACAATGTCAGGCATTTTGGCCTTAATGATGCTTCAGGTGTTGTTTAATCTTAGCAAGCCAGTGAAGTATGGGTTACATGGATATGCTGTAAAGTGAGAGTGTAAAAATGGTGGGATAATCATACCCCAACAAGTTGCTATTAATAGTCTACTTCCGAATGCAAGGAAGTGTATGGGAATCCACAAGGATCTGTTGTTATCTGATTCTGTGTCATGTTTTCATTGTTTCATTCTGTGCAATGTTTCAGTGAGATAATGCTGTTGCACGTCAAGTTAGAGCTTACATAACAAATATGTACTCTCCATCTAGATCAGGATGACTGTCCTTGGGACTGTTGAGAAGAACCTTCAATCATTTAAGGATTATTAGATTTACCCTTGAAGACGGGAACATCCTGGAGAATACATACACTAAATGTGTACTTAATCAGTATGTTTGGAGGAGTCAGACAAATTAGTGATGAGCACCATCCAAAAGTAACCTATCCGCATTTTAATACAATTTTGGTATTAAAAATCATGCCCACCTACATGAAGACCCCAGCCCCTTTAGAGACCGTTCCCCTCAGTGCATGCATAGTTTAGAAATGTTATGCAACCAATATGCTAATTGATTGACCCATCATGTATAGGGAGCCTGCACTGGGGTTGTGGTTAAGTTATAAGATTATAAACTGACACGAAAAGTACCTAGGAGTGCTAGCTTTGTGGACTGACCACCTAGCAGCTGGCATTGCACACTATTGAAATGAAAACAATATCTCAGCTCTGTGTGTGTATTGGCTTATTGCACACTGGGTAATGAACTCTGTTTGTGAGACAACAATACTGCTGTCTCGAAAACTGGGTTTGGCACCCAATGGGCAAAGAGAAAATCTACAGACAGGGTGGAGGTATTTCCTTTTATTACCTATCTGCACAGAGATGGGTGTCTCTCCCAAGACAGCACACCAAGCTCTCAGATTAACAGTTATTTATATAAAAAGGATTAACATAGTCAACTTCCTAATACATATTCTGTTAAATGATTGGTCAAAATCTCCTTGCCTAGTGTGTAAATTAGCACACATGCTTAGTTCTTTCTTCTGTGTTGGTGGTATAATTGGGGTAGGTGGTCCACGAGTCAGTGGTCACTTTCTCCCCCTGCTGGAGTTCCTTCTTTTGGCAGCTCCCAGCAGTTCTTCATGGGTTTCTGACCAAACTTGCATTTCATAATTTTGAACTACTTACAACAGACATATCCTGCTTATCAGACAAAGGCACATCATTCAGAAGACCTGCACATTGTTTAAGACCTTGGCTTTGCATTTTCCTTAAGTCTAGTAGAGTTAATTTCCAATCTATAGTTATTTCAACGTCAATGCCACAACACGTTCAAATGACTCCCACCTAGAAATTTATTTGGAGAAAAGAAATTGGAGAAAAGAAACCTAAGAATTGGAAAAGATTCAGGAAGGACAACAAGAACAATCAAGGGATGTGGGTTGGCTTCCATACAAGTGAGAACTGAGTTGGAACTCTGCTATCTGGAAAAGAAACACTGGAGAGGACAAAGCAAAAGTGGAAAAATTACAAGTGGCGTGAAGAGGGGAGATGAAGATCTATCATTCCCTGTCTCTCTGCAGTAAGGCAAGGGGACACCATGAATGAGGCTGGTAACAGTTTCAGAAGCAAAAGAAAAAAAAAGATGACAACTTCAGTTCTTGCCAAATGATGTGATGTTTGCTGAAAACTGGCATAGTGACACTGGAGAAGTTAATGAAACAAAAATCCACAGAAGACAACTAAATATACAGAAGTCACTCTGCCTCAGGAAGGCTCTAAGACCCCCCAAATTGATTGCAGCTTAGACTTACCTTTGGTATTAGAAAAATATTTCCTGATAGCCATAGTGGTAGTAGAATAGGTTGTCAGAGGAGACAAAAGATTAGATAATTTGCAAGAGGAGCACATGGGAGTAGGGATATAGATCCATTGATCTTGTTTGGGATGGGCAGATGACTGTGTGACTTTCCTAAAATCTGTGGAAAATATTAGATATTTATTACTCCAATCACAGTAACACTGATGTATTTTGAACAAGAATCTCAAAAAACCCAATCACAAAAATAAGCAATTAACAAGATATAAAAAATCCAAAATGTTAGGAGGAAAATTTTAAGTGAAAATAGAGAATTACTGAGGAGGAATAAAGTTGTATAGTGTGTTCTAACATAGCAAAGGATGAGGGAACGCTAATAGAAACAAACAGTATTAGCATGCTATTAAACAACGACAGTCTGTGAGCATATCCAGAGCTTTTTCCTTATGTTCCAAGTTTCAAAGAACTACGGTTGTTCAGAGCCTAAGATTAGAGCTTACTCCAATTGGTAAATGGCCTTACTAGGGTAGAGGATAAATTAAATTACCTCTTCATGTCCCTTTCCTTTTCTTTGTGTATGATTCTGTATACACCTAATAGTAGAACCACAACGTGTGAACAACAACCATTGTTTGCCTTTGCTCATCATAGCAATCAAAGAGGAGAAAAGCAAGGAAACTTGAGAAGATATGTCCTTTCTAAATTAATGCCTTTTGAGACCCTCTATGAGTGCAATGATGTTTCAAGGGTGTGCCACTGCCACAGGATATATTTAGTGGCGTCTTCTAAAGAGCATCAAAATAAAGGGCTGAAACAAAACAAAAACATTAAGGACATGCAATGAACTGCAAAATGTTATAAATTTTTATGTATTTAGCTTCCAGTTCACTGCTAAACACAAAATATATTCAGGGATGGATGCTCAAAACTTAGATCATTATAGCAGTGATATAAAATCTTTAGTAAATTCTGTGTTAAATAGAGAATGTTTTACAGTCAAACACGGGGTGCACTGTTATCTGCAGTCAGCAAGGCAGACATGCTACTAGAGAGCAGGTAGAAAGTGAAGAGACAACAACACAAGCTCTTGTTCTTACTTCAGCCAGAGTTGCTTGAGTTTATTGTGGTTTTAAGATTTTTCTTAGTTCTTCTTGGGACACAGAATGGATCGAATCCATGGTTATTACCTGTTGTCACAAACTACTCAGGGAAGAAGGGAAGGAGGATACACGCTACCTGACTCCTTTCCCTAGCAATAAGCTACACAGTCTCCCAACCCTAGATACAAGGTCTTCCACTATCTATCTCATGAGATTTGCTATCCAGCCAAACCGCTTGCGGTTCATCAGGGTAGTAAAAACAAGACCCTTTTACCTGACTTGTCATGGGAGATTGTCAGCCAAGTCCCTTGACTAATTTTGCTCCTACATTTTTTGACCCTGTTCCAGGTTTTTTTGCACAAACTCATCCTACTTGCCAAGATGTTCCCAAAGAGATAGGACGTATTGATGGGCATTTTCAGTTTTGAAGCCTTATTCTTTCCACTGTAGCAGCAAGAAATCTACAAGAAAAAGCATATCCTGAAGTCTAACAACTCCTTTGGTTGATGATTGTATAAAAATTAGAGGAAGGAAAATCCAGTGGAGGCTCCAGAGCAAACCAGGTGGTGGTAACATGATCTCAGTGTTCACTGTCAGTGGTCACAAATTGCAGTATCTCTTTCAGAGACTGACTTAAACTCCAGACCCACTCAGCTGGTTGGAAGGATGCATAAATGGCTAATAGTCTTTCTTTTTAGTAGACCACTTTATAGTAGACTGCATCATCCAAAAAATAAACCTCAGCTCAACTCTGGGCTGTTAATATGTCCTGGAAAATACCTACTTGAACAGTGTGCTTTTCTGGTGGTATTGCTACTGTCCATGACTATATTGACTGCCATGGAGAATTAGGCACCTCCAGGTGGTAGTTAGTTGCATCTAGTTTAGAAATTGGTATTACACAGGGATGAAACACCTTCTGAGGTATCTGTAAGACACCTGTCGCAAGACTAGGTCTCAAAGTGAAAACTTAAGTGACTAAAATGAGCTGAAAGTAGTAAAATTAGTTAAAATTAGTTACACTATGACAGGTGGCATAATACTTCAAAATTTTATTAACTTCCTTGGTGTCAAGGAAAAAAAGTCATCTCAAGGAACGAATAAGATTCCCAACTTACCACTTACAGCTTTTAAGTCATTTGGTCACTGAATGCAGTCAGCAGAGTCCTCTTAAATACTGAGATAAGCAGACACTAATGTATCTATCCATTGCACTCACATATCTAAAGATGTTGTGTTCAACTGGCTAAGAGCAGTTGGTTAAATTTGTCTTTCACAGGGAATGAAATCAATTATCAGTCCTGCAAGAGAAACACTGTCCCTGGATTTTACAGGAAGTTCATTGCCGTGAGCGTTCTCAGGGGAGATCAGAGAGAGACTGTGTTTCTTTTCAAACCAATAAAAACTGTGGAGCTCGTGGCATTTGTTTTGCTATGAGCAAAGTCTTCTTCAGAAATAAAAGTTATTTTATTTTCAGGATTTGGAGGGATGCACATTGTTGTCAGAAAGGGAATGCGGTACTAAGTAAAAACAAAAACCTTAAGGTTTTTCACTCTGTTTTTCCTCTGTACATTCTTCACAACAGACATACAAAATCATAAGAACTTTAAGCTAGTTATTCTGGTTTTAATTCCCCAGAGAAATCTGTGGCATAAAGACTTCAGTGAACTTTGCGTCTCATCTTTTGTTGCATCTTGTCTGTCATTAGATAGCTACATCTTCACAAAGAAACTTCTCTGCAAAGTACTGAGCCCAAGCATCCATTGGACCTTTTTGGCATCACTGGATATCAAAATACAGGAACTAATTCAATGTGTGGGAAAGCACATTTCAGCTATATTCTGTTGTCTCCTTCTACCAAAAAAAATTCTGCTAAAGTTCAGATTCACTTTACCAGACCCCATTCAGTTACTGGCAAACTGTGACACAGGACTACTCAAAAAAAAAAAAAAAGATCAAATCTCTTCAGAAAGGAAAAATATCATTAAATATTTACAAATAGGTAAAAGAGTATATTTTCTTTTTTTCTGTCTGCCACTCATACTGAAAGAGCAGATAGCATGGTACCTCAGGTTTCATCAAGGAATGAACTAAAAATCTAACAAAGTATGATATTTTTATGGGATACTCCAGATAGGCAGGCATGATCCAATGTGCTTCCCCCTGCAATTCCATTAGCCTTGATTCCCTTCCCTATCAGTGGACTCAAGAGTGCAATTTGAGTTATTCCTGGAAGCTGCTCTGCCAGCAGAGGTTTTCTTCTACCCTGCAATGCAGTGTTAGGAGTCAGCACATCTGAGTGTGGCTCAGAGCCCTTTCTCCCAACAGCCACATGCTCCCTGTGGGCTGAGCCAGCTTCTTCTGGACACGCCAGCAGACCGAAGTTGGAAGGTGCCTGCATCTTCTGTGCAGGAATTTGCCTGTGCTGAAGATAAAGCTATGTAACAGAGGACCTTTGCAAAATTACAGTAGAGATCAACTGAATTCACAGAGATCTATTTCAGCTACCTTCCTCTTTCCTATGATACCATCAAAGAACACAACAAAGACATTCACAGGAAACAAGTCCATGCTGCTTTCCCTCTGCTCTTGAGAGGACTGTGCCTGTTGCTGGATGTATGTTCATAGCGACAGAGGAAATCAGATCAGGCCATTCCAGACAGAGAACCATGCATAATCCCAGTGAAAACAATGATGAAGGATCTAAACATATCTCTGTGAATTCCACTACTGACACAGCTCCATGTCTGTCCTATACAATAATTCATACAGCTTTATTTTAGTATTTGAGTACATCTGACCATGTAAAATGCTACTGCAGTGAGACCTACAGTAAATTTTTCAGGATATATTAGCTGTGTATCATTAAGTAGATAGGGTTTATATATATATACATGAATCCTTGTTTTTCCAGATGCTTTTCAGATTCTAAAATATAACTTTAGCCTTGTTATCAGTAGTATTGACAGTGAAGAAATGTAGCATTAAGCTGTTTCAATTTTATCTGTTATCTGGGCTGGAAATCAATTGTTTTGTTTGCATATCCATCTTAAAAACAATCAATGCAACCTCACTTTGTTGTCAATGGGATTTATAAGACAATAATAATAATATGGATTATGTCCACATTTATTTCTACTGCCAAATGAAATGTGAACTTAGCTGCATTCAGATTTGAGTTCTGAGCCTCATTAATTTTGCTATAGGTGCCAAAGCAATACTAATAGAGGCTTTAGTAGTACTACTACTAATAATAACAACAATAATAATAATGAATCTCACAAAATAAGACCTATTATTTCTATGTCTTGTCTTATTTTTGAGGAATATTATCCTATGTAAAAAGATGCTGGTTTTATAATCACTTAATGGGATTTCTTAAAATTATTTTAATATCTTCTTTCAGTGGAGAAACTTGGTTCCCTAAATAATACTGAAAACTGTGTTCTAGAAAAATACAAGTTGTGTATACTTTGACTGGGTTTCTTTTCATTTTACTATGAAGAGATTTCATCAAGGGAGGAAATTCACTCAGAGAAGGCTCTGAAAACACTGCAGTTGCTTTGATACTGCCAACTGACAGGGAAGTAGCTGTGCGTCAGGACATCAGAGAAACTCCCCATCACTTTTTCTGGTTTTATCTTGTCTGCATTGTTGAGCTATTGAATGCTTTCCTTCTATTTCTTTCCTGCTTTGCTATATGGACTTTCTGATACTTAATGACAGTGCTGCAAAAGGCATACAGATCTTTTGCAGTTTTGTTTTAATTCTAATTAGAACCTAACATAAGGTTAAAAATGTTATTGTCTGTTTTTATGACCCACATGATTTACATTGACTCTCAACAATATTTCTAAACTAAAGGACCATCAATTACAGTTTGTGCAGCATCCATTTCTATTCTCTGTGGAGCGATTAGTGCTACTTGACGCCTACATACATTTCCTTAAAGCTGAGTTGCTGAAATTTCTCAGTAATAAAGCATCCAGGCTTGAACATATGTTTTTAAACTCTCTCTTTGTCTAATATATCCATGCTCCTGGTCTGAAGCAGCTCTGTGTTGATTCTGTTATATTTCTGCTCTATTTCTGCTACATTTCTATTATATTTTTCGAAATGAAGTTTCACTGTGCCTCAAAACAAACCCACAGTGCTCAAGGACTAGAACGTCAAACCATTTTTATCATGTCATAGCCCTTAACTTTGCAATATCTTTACTAGGGCTTGAAAAGTTTACAACTATGGCTCATATTTAAAAAATAGCATCACTCTTCTTTTAGTAAAACTCATCTTCTGCACAAAGCATTTTTGAGTAGAAGATACCAAAGGGTGAGTAAGGCATAGACACAAGCCTTTGTTCTGCTAATCATTATACTCTTCTCGGTATTAGCCTAGGTGGAATCAGTGAAGAGCCAACTATTTAAACACCTGCTTGGACAATAAGAAGTCAGTAATCATTCTGTCCTTGTCTGTGTAACGTTGGTAACACCATTCTTGTAAGATTCTCGCTGGCTGTTTTTCCTACCACTTAGTTGTGTTTGCAACTTTATTCTGTGCAGCTGCAGCTCCCTACAGATGTGAGGTTTTTTTTCTTCCAGATAATTATGGCAATTTCTTTATATTTTCTCGTGTTTCTAGAACATGTGTATTTACAGTTCTGCAATAGTAGTCATGACTTAAGGTCCTGTAATTCAATGTCTCTAAACTCAAGCAGAGATCACAGTAAGGAAACCTGCAAGGTGAACAATGTGAAATACTACATTGCATCCTGAACAACAACCTAAACATATTAAATGAACAGTGGAACTTATTATTTTGTTGCATTTGCTGCAAATTTAGAGTTCACAATACAGTGAGATTTTTGTTATCTATCCCTGTTTCAGGTCCTCATTAACTCTGGAAAAATTGCATTCAGGCTGACATGATTTGCTGTCATTCTAGAATTGTTTCTATTTTGAAGGACAAGCAAAATCTATTCATTTGTTCTGGATCAACTAATTTCCCTCTTGGAAGTGTATTAAAACTAGCCTGATTTTAGTTGTTGGAGAAAAGGGAGCATTCTGTCACTCAGAAGAGTTCAAAGGAAGGCAATCTTCCTTTTCTCAATCAAATAAATAAAGGAATTAATTATATATACATGAGAAAATACTGGGTTGATCTGTCCTTACTTAACACAGTAATAACTGGAGATAATTGTTCTGCTGTTTCTCTGTACTTGCTGCTGATGCTGTAGGTGTACTCCCCTTGGTATCCCAAAGCTCCTGTAAAGTGTTGCTGCAGAAGTTGTTGATGGCTATGAACAAGCTAATGAAGTGCTGACAGAAGGTCAGAAAGTTTCAGATAAATGTCCAAATTACTTTCCAGCTTTGTATCAGCACATTGCAGGTTGCAAAGTCTAAGAAACTTCAACCTTTAAATTCAGAAGAATATGAAGATGTAGCCTGATATTATAACACCATCCCTGATATTAAAAAAATAGTGTAACAATTGCTATACTGTTTGGACTGGCAATAATAGTACTTCTTGCTCTGAAATGGATACAATTTTGCAGACATTGGAGGTGTGTTTTTTACACTTGCAACACAATAAAATACATGCTGGAACTTTGGGGAGCACAGCAGCACTCCCAGTAACCACCTTGACTAACTGTATGCACAAGGGAGGCACATTCTGCTGGACACTGCTGGCTTTTAACTCACAAAAGACAGAACATCATGAGAGAGATCTTCAAACTAAATTATACTCACTTGTTACTCTAGCCAATGCCTTTAAATTTGTTTAGTGTTCTAGGGTAGGCTTGCTAACAGTTTTAAGAATATTTAAGCTGACAAATATCAGCAGGTAAACAGAGACATGTTAAAGAGGGCTGTTATTGCAGTGGTAAGAATGCTTTCACATATTAGCAATTCAAAACCGTAAAGTTCTGAAAAAAAATGGAAGTAAATGTTGATACCCACATTGGTTCTTTTCTCAGCTGCGTGTTGGGGTTACTGAATGATTTTCAGAATCGTGTAGCTAATACACAATCAGTGACACGGAGAAGATGTAGAATAGCTATTTGAGTCAAGGGAGAAATTCAGTCTTTTCTAAGAAACTCGAGCAGAAGGCGGCATACAAAAAGCAACCACAAGATGTCAGCCTTAATGAATCACAGTAGATTATTCTAATTGTCTCCTTCCTGATAAGTAACTAGATAGGGAAAAACTATTTATCATGTCAAAAAATTTTGTGGAGAAAGTAATCTAAGAATAATATTCCTAGCCAAACATATTCAGAAAAACAAATGATTAGCTCCAAATGTAGTCCCTATGCACATTTGTTTCTGTTAGAAAAAAAAAGCTGAAAGTTTAACTCTTCTGCTTGAGACTTGCAGGAAGGACATAGCAGGGATTTGTCACTCCCCACTTGCCTTTTTTTTTTTTACACTCCTGGATGACTGCTGACAGCACTGGGATATCAGACTAGGTGGACTTTGGGCTTTTTCCTGTAAAGCTATTTTTATTTTCCTAATATTCTTGACAATGTTCGCATCCTACAGTTCTGAATGCTTGTAAGAAAATAAGAAAGTCCAGTTTCCATTTCCAGTCCAGGTTTGGAGACATCCAAGTGACAGATATTGATCGTAGTTCCTGGAATGCTTTGCAATCTATTCCCCCATAGTTCGCCATTTGAAAGATGACAAAGGACTTGTGCTCTCAATTGCTTATTTTGAGGGACAGACGCTCTGTTTGCCTCTAGCTACTCACACTAGCAATGTTCTTGTGTTTGGTACCAGTTGCTCACACTAGCCCAGTATACCATTAGCTACCACCATCAGTCACAACCTCCCATTGTTGTTTCTGCTCGTTGTTCGTGCTGTGCTGCTTTGCTCTACTCCGTTCTGCAGCAAAATTGCTGGCTGCTTCTGTTGTCTCTGCTCAACTCTTTCTTTCTGCAGTCCTTACAGTCTTCCAGTTGTGCTTAAAATGTTGAAGTGATACCCAGGGTCTGCACAGGAACCTTGCTACAACAGGGAAATTTCCCAGCAGGATCTTAGTCATGCTTTTAAAAAACAGACAAAACACCAAAAGATGCTTTGACCCAGATTTGCTTTTGGTTCCTGGACTGTGAGAGGCAACAACAAACTGCAGCATTTGCTTCCTTGGCAATCACAGATAGGTTGCCCAGAACACAATTAAAAACCTACACAGCAACTTGTAGCTGAAATACCCTGAGGCACAACACTTACCAGGAAATTAAGCCCTGAACCTTTAGTTGCTTCAGTGGCTCTCAGCTCACTGCAGGCAGGCAGGCTCTAGCCTCCCATCTTACCATCTCACGCAGGCTGTTGTCCTCCTCTGCACCTCACACCTCCAGCCTTACAAACCATTTAACTGAAGTCGACCAACTCCTACCATTCAGGTATTAAGTGAAAGCACTTTTACTAAAGTTATTTTGGCCTTAAAATTTAATTCACCTGCTGTGTCTTCAGGTTTCATAACACACCATTTGATGGTTGCCAGTCCCCCTTGGGACACTTGCTTCTGCTTTATGAAGAGTGTAGGCATCCTAATATGCAGATAAAAGATGGTGTGGGATTTGGCTCTGGATTTTTGAGTGGGGAGAAGCCAACAGAGAACAGAGACACCGCCCTACAACTGCTTAATACTACCCCCAAAGCAGGGACAGCCAAAATGTACTTGTACAGGGCAAGGTAGGAGATGCCCTGGTGTGGAGCCTCCAAAAGTGTGAATCTGCATCCCATGGCTGAAGGTCATCTGCCGTCTGGGCTAAGCGTTTCTGCACATGTAGGTTATTTGTGTGCCTGACTGAAAGATGCTTCGTGTTCTGCTAAGATCTGTTCCGTGCTTTGTAAAATGAACGTGTTACGGTAGGATGTTTCAAAATTTAGGAGGGAAAATGTTTTGGGGTGTTAAAGCTTCTTCCTGATACATCATTTATGATGACAGTATCCTTTACTCATAGTAATCCTTTGCAAATGTTGAAAGTAAAAAGGTAAAGGACAAAAGGCTGTTGTTTCTTGTTTCTCTCAACTTCTGTCTTGTAATTTGTCTGGAATCTGTCTGGGTTTTGGTACAAAATCAGTTCCTTCCTATGTGCTTTCTCCTCTGAAAAGCAACTAGACATATTGACCTCTGCCACAGTCACAAGGGATATAGAATCATAGACTCAGGAGTTAGCATACATTGATTTAGTACTCATCAATTATTTTGTAATGACTACCACTGGAGAAATACAAAATGTCAGCAAGACAATAAAATACCAGAACTTATCTAAAAATATATCTGACGTAGATACTTTCTGCAGAAAGTCCAATGCTTCCAACATGTAAAAATTAATTTTTCAGACGAGTCAGTTATTTGTATTTATATTTTTCAACATTTATAAACACAGTTTATTAGAATTTGCCATTTAAAGAGCTTGTTCACGTCACAAAATTGATTAGCTCCCCAGCTCTTACACCAGAAGCTCCTACAGCACGTGGTTTCATGGGTATCTTTACATTAGTTAGTACAGCCCCAGCTCAAGTTTCATTGAAGACAGCTAATAGTTACTGTATTCCATTACAGAGCGTTTTCTTTCCTTGCCTGATGCTTAATCAGCAACTTAAGTGTTATTCACTTGTTCTCAATATGTGATTTTCTAGTTTTAGCATTTCAAGACAAACTTATAGATCAATGTTTCTTTAAACATCAGTTTTAACCATTGACAGTGATGATGACAGACAATGTATACCTTCCCCCCATGACAAGACACGAATTCACAATCCATTTCCTGTCCTGCATTCCTGAGATTACCCATAGCGTTCCTTATTTTCCTATTCTGACTTTATTTTGATTTTAAAACATACCCACCCACAACCACTACCCTCATCCTTCTCCTCTGCATCAGCTTCCAGTATCACTTCAGGCCTTCAAAAAACGCACTTAGGGACAAAGAACAAACCAACCCAAGCCCAATGAGACATGCAGAATTACCAGTTTTCTGTTGCAGTCTCATTTTCCTCCTGCACTAGTTCTTTTCCCAGAGGGTAGGATGTGGCTTAGCAGCATGTCTGAAGAGCTAGCCAGGCAAATGGGGATGATGTGTACTTTAAGATAAGGTTTCTTTTTAACAGCTCATGGCAACACCATGGAAGGATAGGATTCTTGGCATTATCCTGTTTTCAGCTTCCAAAAAAACCCATAAAAAGCTGTTTTTCCAGATTTCTTTTTTGTGTTTTCCTGTACTACATGAAACGCGTATTTGGATTTTGAAATTTCAGACCTCTCAATGTCTTCATTGCCAACTTTTTTCTCCCTGAATTTGGACGCGTGACAAGGTTCCTGTGGCTCGCTCCCTCCTTGAAGCACTGGATCATAAAACAAGGGACCTGCTGAGAGGCAAAACAGTAACTGGGAAGTCTGTTTTTGAGCACGTGGATGCTCCTCAGCCTTGTGGCCTCCCTTGTCCTCCCAGCCATATGCAACTGGTCAGTGCCTTTCAGCTGCATCTGGCCTATGGGACCCTGGAGCCAGAAAACATGTGGGTTAACTTGGAAATACGTCCTGGACACAGCTGAGTGTTTGGTACCAAGGCTTTTGAACATCGGACAGGGGGGAGGCTGACTGACAGTTTTAAAGAATGCTTTGACATATCTAGATTTAAAAGGAAAGATCATTCATTCTCTGTTACTCTCTAAACACCTCACAAACCTTGAGCACTAGAACACAATTAATAGTGACAATAAATGGTACCTTTATTATTATTTCTTATTGTAGTTGTTATTCAGAGGGGTTTGTCATTGGGTTGTGTCTGTTGCCAAAGTATTCAACTTTATGAGTGAAAGCAACTTTGAAAATGAAGAGTTAATAATCTAAAATATAAATGGTTGGGAAAAACATCTGTACAGAATACCCAGTCTTGTCACCCTTGTTTATGTTATCATCTCATTAAGTTCCTCAGAGCAAGGAGGGGGTGTGGATCCTGGGAAGAGAGGAAGGGGTGTGCAGGACAAGAAGCAGAATGTTTTACATGACTCTGAACTATTATTTTAGGCTGTTACTCATTTCCCTCTTTGGGCTCTTTGGGACCACCTAAGAGAAATCAGTGAGATGAATGGTCTACTCCGTACACTTTGGAAAAACCCTCCCTATTTATAGGTCAGTTCTTCTGAAGACAACATATGTATAGAAAGATTAACCCACGGAAAATTAAGGTATGATAAAAGCAGCTGTGGTAAAGTGCTAGAAGACGTAGCCGTAGCCAAAAAGTGGCACACAGTCACAGACCAGTTGGCAGTTTTCTCACACATTGAGTATTTGTAACTTGAGTTACAGAAGCGAGGAAAAGTGACACTCTCCAGTGAGCTGCTGCCTGTAAAATGCATGGGGTGCCAGAGAGGGCAGCTGACAGCAAAGAGCAAGGGCACAGTATGCCCATGATGTTGGTGGCCATGTGGGACAAGAAGATGGGAATGCACAGGGAACAGCAGTAGCGGAAGGCTACAGGGAGATAAGCACTACAGAGGAGTTTGAATTATTGCCTACTGCTGTCTTCCAGGGACTGAAATGAGTTTCTCATGAACAAAACACTGTCAGCAGAGCCCCGTGCTCAGCCCACATGTCCTGGCTACCTCGCAGGGCTGCATGGAGCACCAGGACCGTGCTCTGCAGCACTCAGACAGAGGGATGGAGCAGAAACCTTGAGTTTTGAAACTTTCATGTGAATACGCAAAGAGGTTTAGGGCATGAGCCTTCTGAGCTGTCACATAAAAATTGCCAAGGCAGCCTAGCACCTGCAGACTGTGTTTGGCTTCTACTTCCCTTGGCAAGTTTCACAGCTGACGTGACTTAAATTAGGCTGTGCTAGAATAAGACAGGCCAGATCTCACATTAACAATGTACTGTATTACCTACACATAAAAATATAGAATATGACAGGCTTATGACAGACCACTGGGATGTTTTCTGTTCTTGCAACGACCTAGTTTCTGACTGTTCATAAAAGCAGACAATAGCTATTTTAATCTGAAACTTTGATTTTCATACCATACCTAAATAATTAATCAAGCAACAATAATTATCAGCTAAACACATCCTCCTCAAAGGTACATGCAGTCATATATATACAAAATAAATGGGGTTTTTTGTCCCTCTCCTTAAAAAAATACCCTGAATAAAACTGGAACAGAGTTGAATTTTTTTTCCTCATTTTTATAGTTATGGCAAAGAAATCAGATAATGAGCAGAATAGTCTTCTTTGTGAGTAAGGGAGACAGAATCCATCCATAAAGGAAAGAATATCTATTTACGTATAAATTATGCCCTTATTTAAATAGAGCATTAGGGAGATATCTGTTCCCATGCAAGGTCAGATTTGGATATAGGTATGTATGTTAAGAGTTTTTTAATGTGTTATTAAGCAAAATCTGATTTCTGGATATGCTAATTCTGCAGAACTTGTGTACTCCAGCAGTTTAATGTCTGTATCTAATCCTGATTATTCCTAATCTTAAATCAGAGAAAATCCTCACCTCCTCTGCAATCACCTGATCTTGATTTCTGGATTACGTTATAAATACTTAATTGGTTATTAACATTAATAATCTCTTTCTTTAAATATATATTCTATATACATAGGGCGTAGCTTTCGTTTTCTCAATCCTATGTGTTGCTCTCTTATGTCTTCTAGGTCTTCTAGGCATACTGTAGAAGAAAACAGATGGACTCATCTAATTTCCAAACATTTTTCTCCTGCCCCAAACACACAGCAAATACAATGTCACAGATTTAGGAGGACCCACTCAGCATGAGCATGGCTGTGCCATCTTGCCCACCCCTGGGCTTCTCTCTGTATGAGTAAATCAGTGCCTAGGACTGTTGCCAAGCACTGGAACTGAAGTGTCTGTACTGCTAAATTGTTGAAGCAGTCCTTGGAAGAGTTTTGTCCAGGCACACCTCTCCCGAGCAATTCCCGTAGCTCAGGAATTGGCCAAGGCCAGGGACTGTTTCCAATAGGGAGCATGCATATGGGCACCTTTGTTTAGAAACAAGAGCCAACAGCAGTTGTTTTGTCAGCCCCAGAGGACTACTAATTCGTTAATTAGTTGACTAGTGAGACCATTCCCTCATGGATGAAATGTTAGTTCGTTTTATTTTGCAGAGTTGATGATGGCTTCTGACAAAAGTCCCCCACTAGGTCTAGTAGAAAGAATCCCACAAAGTGTGATCTCCACACAGGCACCATGTCTTCCAAGGGCATGCAGCAATGATGCCCCTTGGTATTTGCATGGGATAGCAATACATTTTCCAGGGTAAATCAACAGAGAAGAAAGAACAAATAGAAAATGTCATTGCACCACTGAATACTGTGGGAAGTTCTGCCCCCTCACCCAGCTCAGAAAGGGTATAAAAGGATGTCGGAGATGGTTGAAGTTACGAAACTACTCCCATGTGATGGGTTTCTAAATACTCAAAGACAAAGTTGGGGATGAGAAGGAAGGTATTCTAGAGCTCTGTAAAGTCAAGAATAGTGCAAAAGAGGTGCACGCAAAGCAATTATGGAGCACCAAGTGAAATTTCCAGGCAGCATTCTGAATATGAACACAGGGAAGGATTATTTCAGACAGCACATAAGAAACTGGAACTCATTGCCAAAGGACATTGTAGTAGCCCAATGGGTTCAGAAAGCAGCTAGAAAAAAAAGTTCAAAAGCTGTTAAACACAAAGTCCTGGATACACCTCTGGCTCTAAAATGCCAGTGGACAAGACCAGGAGAGTATACCAGTATTACTACATGTTTTACATGCTTTAGTGAACCATGCTGATCATTGCTTGAGATTAGGATATTGGGCTTTATGTTTAGGTTAGTAAAACCATTCTTATTTTCTATTCCCCAACAGAGTTAATTACTTGGTTAATTACAGAGTTAATTACTGCCAGGCTGTAATTTGCATTGCCCATTATATAATGACTTTCCACTGGCAGTTTCATAAATTGTTGTTCTGTTTTAATGGGTGTTAATTAATACAATTACAAATTACAGTGCAAACACTACTTACGTATTTGTCCCATGACTCAAACCTTTGCTCCTTAAACATGGTTAATCAAAAGTATGCATACAGTCTATAATATAGTCACCTTAGTCAATTAATGTTCGTTAACTAGAGCTTAAACACAAATGAAAATTCAAGTTGGCCATATAAAAAAAAAATCTTTGGTTTGGATCTTTGCCTTACTTAAACTACTAGATAACTTTGAGGAAGGATGATAGCACCCCATGAAATACTGTCCTGCCAGATATCCAGGACGCGCAGTTGAATACATGCTAGGGACAGGTTTAAAAGAACAGAGTAAAGCTTCCATGTCTGTTGTTAAAGGGATATATCATCATTACTGCAGCTCAGAGCTGGATTAACTTTGGATATACAAAAATAGCTTCAGTGGCTGTGTAAGGTGAGTTTTGACTTGGGAGATTAGTGTTTCACAGGAAGAAAAGATATTCTAACAACCACACCTCAGGAATTAATAGTTCTGAAGTCAGGCCAACTAAGCCGATGAATCACTTCAGTAACAACACTGAAAAAACTTGACTTTGTGTAGCTATGGACCCTCTTTCTGCTAAATTAGACCCTTAGTAAGTAAGTTACAGAAGAATGAGCATCAACATAGCAAGTTCTGGGCAGCCACACAGAGTTTATTTATTTAATATCCTGACAGACATATAAACACCAGTGAGAACAAGTTTGCCCTGTTTCTTTCCATCTGTTCATCATACATATATCTTTATTTTTTCATGTTTTTCCTTCTTTCCTTCAAACCTTGGCAGAGTGTATATGTTACCGAGTCTGACAAGAAAAGCACAACACTAAAACTATATAAGGCAAAAAAGTTGTTTTTACTTTATAACCTCCTGAGAGCTTGGCCAATGAGCTTGTGCAGATCTCTACTTTTTAAGTACTTTCCCCTCTGTAGGATGTAAGTCAAAAGTTTTTGAAGCTGTAAGTAATATTGCTGTCAGCACAAGACGAGATTTTAGTTTCCAAATATGTCACTAAAAGAGTTCCTAGAAATGCTGTCCTGGAAATGAGCCCTGCAGTTTATTCCATTCTTGAGCTCATTAGTATCTTAATTAATCATATTATAAAAACATGTATGTGCCAAATTATGTGCCCACAAGCACTGAGGGCAATGCAATCTACCACCGGTGGGGTGGAAATGCTAGCTAATTCAGAGATGGGGGAACAATGGTGGAACTGGCAGAATTGCCTGAAGGAACAACTAGGAGAGTTACAAGAGGGCAGCAAGATGAGCACTGTGTCTTGCAAACATGTGCAGACCTCCAAGTGTATTGCCTTGACATCCTAAAGGTGTTAAGCTTTCAATTCCCTTGCATGTCCCTCAAGCACATGCTGCTTTCTCCTCCCTATGTGTTCCACAGTGCATAAATCAGTAGCCGTCCCTAAGTGTGTGAACATGAACCAGTGCAGGTGGTGTGCTCAGCAGCACAACTGAGTCTTCTCAAATATGCAGTCAGGGAAGAGCTCTGTGAATAATTTTTCATATCCTTGTTGTATCTCAAAGACCAAAGTGATAAGCCTTCCGGGTGGCATCTTGTAGACATATGACTTTCTTCGAGGGGACTGAGATGAGACACAGTTTATCTGAGGAAGAAAACTCATCCTGTACTTGGTATTTAGGTTACATGTTTTTCAATACTTTCTCGTGTAAGTCCAGATAATTTACAGGCTTAAGTGGAGAGATAATAATACAGGTTAAAATATTTTTTTTCTTTTCTGTCTGATTTTTTGGTCTTACTTTTCAGCCAGGTCCATTAATGAAACTTTCACTGTCCAACTGCAACTGTACAAGCATTGACTCTGGCATAATGCAAGGAAAGATGTAAGCAGAAAACTCTGGAATTTTTCTGATGTGAATTTGAAAGTAGCCTTCCACGCCAAGTTGAAAAAGAAGATATAATTATCAGTAAATTTCACCAACCCGCAACGTTCTTGTGTAAATTCAAACCAATTTTCAGAAGGGGTTTTCTATTTGTTTTTTATGAAGGAGAGCTGATGACTAGCTTCAAGAGTAGGCAAAAATATGACACCATAGAAAGGACAAGAAAGCAATTTCACAGTTATGGAACATACACTGCTCACCAATTCCTTTCCTGTTGAAATTAACCATGTGGTAGTTATCACATTGAAACAGTTATCAGGCAACAGCAGAAAAAAAAGTTCTTTAACACTCCCTTTGAAGAAAAAAATAAACAAAGCTAGCATTGATCAGTGTCAAAAACAATGTAAAGATGTCTCTAAAAGAAAAGGGTGGGTGGCATTTCCTACTCTGGATCATTCTCTTCTCCGGAAGTTTGCTCTATCTCTGTATCTCTCTGACAGAGAAACTTTTATCTCCAGCCCTCAGTGACTTCAACTAGAGCTTTGAATTGTCCAAGAGAACAGCTGTGGTGGTACTTCAAAGGTCAGGACATGATCTGCAATGTAGGTCACATTTGATAGATGAATTTGTACAGAAGTCAGCAGAACAATGGTACTTCACTCCAAGAAAGTTTGCTTCTAAGTACTTTGGTGTACTTCATAGGCATAGCAAATGGTTGTCCCAGGTTTCATTTACTTTGTTCTCTGTTGTGGTTTTGTTAGAGGTTCCAAGAGGACAGGAGAGCAGCTCTGCTGCTAGACTCCTCCTGGTTAGGTAGATTTTTTTGGACAAATGTGACTTGATTAGCAACTGTTCATAGTTCACATATGGCTTGCATGATGGCCTGCTGGCTTTTCAAAGAACAGTACATACCTGGTAGGTACCAGTGAAAGTCAGTAGAAAGTTTGTCCAATTCCATTTAACACAAAATATAAGTAGAAAAGGGATAAAAGGTTATTTAGTTTCTTCAAAGTATATTGAAGAAAGGCTCTTCACTCGCTTTGCTGAGGGTAGACATATTGGCAGGCTGTGACAACAGCAGCATTGTTTGATGGAGTCCCTCAAGGGAAGGGACAATTAGCTTTACACAAAATTTGGAGGATGTCAGGAGTGCCTTGGGGTGGGGGAGGAGAGGGGAATGAGAGAGCAGCTTCATTTCAAAGACTTTGATTTGCTCCCTGTCTGCTTTATTTTGTGTCAGCAGGGATTCAGCAGGAGCATTCATGCAGGAGAGAGCAGGTGACAGGACTGCTGGCTCTGGGAGGGGACAGTAATGTCACAGCTCTGACTGCCATTCCACATACTGCTCCTCACTGAACTCAATTTGTGGTGATGAAATCATTTGTTAGTAAGATGTCAGTTCCTGTCTCAGATCAGGCTCTACTTTGCCTATTTGTTTAAAAAAAAAAAAAAAAAAAAAAAAAAAAAAAAAAAAAAAAAGAGCAAAATTTGTGATTCTTCCCATGCTGCTCCTCGCACTTAGGAGCTCTCTACTGCAACACCATTTCAATGTCCTTTTTCAGATAGGTCCCTTACACTTCTTCCATAATGTTGCTGAAAATGTGACAACAGTTGTATTGCTGGTGTGCCGTGATCACTGTTATGTCACTGTCTCCTGATATCTTCTTATAAATGTTCATTCTTATTTTGAATTGGAAACTCTTTACTGAAGATGCTATTTTTTTTTCTCCATTTGCATAAACCCTTACACAAATAGACCTTACATGAAGATGTCAGATTGGAAAAAAAATCAAAGAAGAAAAAGAATTCACCCCACGTAATCTAATTCACCTGTTCTCTACCTGCCCTGCTCACTTTTTAAGCTGTAGATCCCCTTGAATAAATGAAAGTTGTGGAAGACTTACATGGCTACAGTTCAGCTTTCATGAACAGAGCCTGAAGGATGAACCAGCACAGGAGGATGCCAGCTCAGTTAAAAATCTCTTCTGTTTTTAACGGATTCCTCTTTTTTTTTTTTTTGACCATAGAGATAATGAAGGGATAAAGCCTTAATCTCCTCCTTTCCTTATTTTTGCTATTTCCCCCCTCATAGTTGCTGACTGGTTAGTTAAACAAAAGAAAAGAAAAAAAAGAATCCTTTTTTCTTCAGACTTCCAGCTGTGTTAGAATATCTGTTATTTAGATGTTCCCAGGTCTGGCGCAGAACAATAGGATGGCTCTGCAGAGCTAAATGAGACTTGTCTCCCTTTATTAAGTATCAGTTTATGGTTGAATGGCAAAGGAATGTATAAGCAGAGTTTGATATCCAGACCTAGGAAGGGCTACAATGAAGGGTAGGAAGTGTTCTGTATCTATCTCTATTAAACAGTTACAGAAAACTCCTCGTTGTGGTTTGGTTTCCATTTAATTTTCCTCTGAGGGTTCCACTATTAGCTGTTAAGAAGCATACACAGCAAGTCATCAAGCTGAAATATGTGAATCCCAGTGTTTGTCACCTATACTAAGAAAATGGCATGCTGAGGGAGACAGTACTCTAGGCTTTCTTGACTCCTTCTCAGACTGGCAATTATTTTTTTAGAAAGGCAGTGAGAGTTGTGGTTAACAACAGTCTTTTCTCTAAAGTCTTTCATTAAGGGACGTTTTTATTCTTGTGCTATAAAAAGGGAACAGTGAGGGAATCCGATTCCCATGGGAGAGGGAATTTTTAACAGGCAGAATGGATTCCCCAAATTCCATTTAGTTCTACATTTAATATTGTCAGCGATTCACTGAGTGACACTATACAATTTATTCTTTTATGTCTTCATTCTGTGTCCCTAGAGGCTAATATTTTTTTAAGCACCAAAAGTAACTCACCAGAAGAATGCTAGCTGGCAAGTAGCACTGCTATATAGTGTAGCACATACAATTAGGAGAACACCAATTTTATCTGATTATTGTCTTAGAACGGTAACCAATAAACAAAAATTAACTTCTTAAGCCATCAAAAAATTCTTCAGTCATTCAAGGACTGTTGAACTACTCCCATGAAGGACTCCAAATGAGCACTTAATTGTAATGAACTTAAGGTAGTGAATTTACTTTTAGTAAGTATATTTTTACTAAAATATAAGCATCTATTATGTTACACCTAACCTATAACCTTTGAATACTTTCCTTTTTTTAAATTGACATTTTTCTTCAAAACTGGTCAAATATTCAGCCCAATTTTCTTGATGGAGGATATTTATTTCATGTAATTACAGTGGTGTTCAGTCCTGTTCACTGAAGACATCTTGTGTTTGATGTTTGTGTTTAGTGCACTGTAAATTTTACAATTTTTTAAAATGTATATCATACAGTTGGGGGTTTTATCTCAAATCAGATAATAATCTGATGTTATGCTCTCTCAGTAGAGAACCCAAAGAACTGGCAAATCAGAACTTTGCAAATCCATGGTGTAGAAGTTATAGCAAAATTTGTAAACTTATGTACACATATTTTTTTCAAGTGAAAGGTGATGAAACCTGCAGAAACTTCTGCTTATTTTACCAGGTCAGATCTGCAATTTGCCTCAGCTTAATGCAAAACTGGACATTTTTGTAAACATACAATTCCACACATGATGTGCTCAGGTGTTCCCTTGGAGCAGCCTTCAAAGCTGACGTTTAATTTATTCAGATTTATGTGATCTATAGTAAATCTTTAAATGTTGCATTGTTTCAGCTTTGCCAATGACCTAAATAACCTCTAAATTTGCATAATCAAATTTAATTTACAGTTTTAGGTTTTCGTTTATAAGAAAAAAATAGCCTAGTAAATAGGCTACTGGGCTAAAAATAAAGTGATAGTTGTTCACTTTCCAGTTCAGGCATACGGCCATCAGCAGCAAAAAGAATTTACATTTTTTTAGTATACATTTCCTATCTGTAAAATTAGAAAAAATACTTATTTTTCTTTCATGGCTGTCATAAGAAATAAAATCTGTTTATGGCTATGAGGCATTCAGATACTGTGATAAGGAACACATGGATCCACATACAGTAGTAAACTAAACAGTGCCAGAAGATGGGTCTGAACACAGGAACCTACTGATCCACACAAACACTGAACCAATTAACTCTTTCCTCCGCAGTTCTAGGGCACAGCTCAGAAGTTAGCAAAGTGCAACAGACCATTTCCAATTATGAGGTTGTATCTGGCCACTATTTGAAATATAGAGAGTTTAATAATACAGACCTTGGCTTGGCTACCCCAAGTCAACCAGCCAAGAGGCAGAGAAAGGTCCTCATCCATGTGAAGATATGAAGCCTGTTGGCCCTGAGATATGCCATTTTCTCTGTTCTGGTATGGCTTATATGACTAATATATTTCCTGGTGACAAAATTAGATCTACATACCACAATATATGGTATGTCACTGTTTTATGTGAGCAGATTTGAGGAAGGGAACAGTTGCCTATTCCATTACAATAAATGTTTTGAAAGCTTTCTGCTCTTCACTGTGCAGAAAACAAAATACTTTCCAATTTTGCATATTTTTTTAATCGAAAGACAGAGAACAAGATAGCCACCCTGGTTGCCTCAGCTCCCAAAAATGTTTGATAGACCAGTTTAAAACCATAGTCTGAGTTCTTATCATAGATAAATCATAGAATCATTAAGGTTGGAAAAGACTTCAAGGATCATCAAGTCCAACCCACACCACCTAACTCCCTAAACCATGTCCCTAAGCACCACATCTACACGTTTCTTGAACACCTCCAGGGATGGGGACTCCACCACTTCCCTGGGCAGCCTGTTCCAATGCCTGATCACTCTTTCAGTGTAGAAATTTTTCCTAGTGTCTAGCCGAAACCTCCCCTGGTGCAACTTGAGGCCATTTCCTCTTGTCCTATCACTTGTCACTTTAAAGAGGCCAGCATCCACCTCTACTGTTCAGCAGACAAATTCTTACTTACTTGATCAGCTTCAGTTTGCACAATGCACTTTAATTGCATTAACTCTGTATCATATTCCACCACTACAAACTCTATGCAGACAGCATGGATGTCCCCAAGTGACTTGGCCAGAAACCTAAGTTAAGAAGAACTTCTTCTCACTTTTCTTTATTTTGACGGAACCTTACCTAAACAATGATCTTGCAAGCTCTCCCACCCAGATGAGCCCATGCAGCTACAAACAGCTCCAGCTGAGTTGCAGGTATCTGCCCACAGGGCAGAGTTTGGGTTTATGTTTCATTTTTTATGTTGAATGATTTATACCATTTATGCTGGCTCTGATTATGTTTGTGCTTAGCTATATTTTTGAGGTTGCAATTCACTTTTTGCTTATTATTATTTCCAGTGCTAAAACCAATCTGTAACTGAGCTTCCTTTAGCAAAATTCTCTGTTTCTGCATCAAGCCTCTTCCCTCTCAGCTGTGTGTTTATGCTTGGGTTTTGTTTCTGTGAAAGTGCCTGGATACCTATGGAAGACAGGCACCATCTGAGTTAAGTACTTTAGTTACTATTTCATTATTATTAAACTCTTACCTTGTGTTGATGATTATATATTTCTGGTTTTGTAACACACATTCTTCTGCTGTCCACCCTCTGCAGGACCTCTTTATTTAGTGTTTATTACACCCCAGGACTCTTACAGAACAGTCTCCTTTCTACTGTGTTGCGTTGCTAGGTGTTTCCACCTTGATACATTTACCTCTTTCCCCCCAGTTGCTAATATTTCCCTTTCTTTTCTCTTTAAGGTTAAATTAATATATGAATCTTTTCAGAGTCAGACAAATTTCTTTCAATATCACATCTTTCCCTTAGGTTAGCATTTTTTGTCATAACTACTGTGATACCTTGTACCCAGCTTGCCACACTTCATAGATCACAGAATCACAGTCGCTGAGGTGGGAAGGGACCTCTGGCGGTCATCTAGTCCAACTCTTATGCTTAAAACAAGGTCACCTACAGTAGGGTGTTCAGGGCTGAGTCCAGTCAAAGTTTGGTGATCTCTAAGGATGGAGACTCCACAACCTCTCTGGGCAACATCTGCCAGCACTTGATCATCTTCAAAGTGTGTTTAAATGGAATTTC
Source organism: Pterocles orientalis (assembly GCA_011057875.1). NCBI lineage: Eukaryota > Metazoa > Chordata > Aves > Pterocliformes > Pteroclidae > Pterocles > Pterocles orientalis. Next base: position 71,590 of record WKFP01013996.1, on the reverse strand, counting down.
CAATATTTTTGCTTGTTCTCATTGCGTGTCCCTTTACTGAGCATCACTGAGAAGAGCCTGGGTCTGTCTCTCTCCTTCTCTCCATCAGGTATTCATACTCATTGGTCACATCTCTTTGAGCCTTTTCTCCAGGCTGAACAGTCCCAGCTCTCTCTGGGAAGCCCAGAACTGGATCCAGCATTCCAGATGCTCTTCCTAAAGCAGCCCAGGATACTGTTGCCCCTCTTTGCCACAGGGACATATTGCCAACACATGTTCAACTTACTGTCCACCAGGACCTCCAGCTCATTTACTGCCAAGCTGCGTTCCAGCTAGTCAGCCCCCAGCATGTGTTGATGTTTGGGGTTTTACTTGTCACTTCTCTTTGTGGAACTTAGAGGATGCTTCTCAGCCCACTTCTCCAGCCCATCCAGATCCCTCTGAATGGCAGTATAACTATGTGATCTATTAACCACTCCTCCCAGTTTTGCACTAAGAGCAAAGAAAAAGCTCTTATAACACTCTCATATCTGAAGTTCATCTTTACAAAGCTTCTCCTTTCTCTAAGACAATTTTTAGTCTTTATGAAGGCTCTTTCTGGGTTTTGTCTCATAGAAAGAATAGAGCAATCCAAGTCTCTCCCTGTGAAAACCCATATCAAAGCTGGTATGACTTATAAGGAGAAAAAGGATAGATATTTTTGTTGTTTTTTCTTTATGTCTGTCCTTTTTTGTAGAATGCATCTCAAGTTTACAGCTCCCATCAATCGTGGGATGCACTCCTAGGATGACCTGTTCTTCCAACAAGATTGTTGCAAGCTATAAATCTGCCTTAAAGAGTCTTTCACTGCACAGAGGAGCTAACTGATGCCAGGAAATAGTCTTCTCTCTTAGTACTCTTCTTTCAAAAGTAAAACGGAATCTCTGATAAAGTCCTGTGGGTGCAAAGGAACTTGAGAGAGACCAAGATATTGGAGGAGATATTTGCAGTGGTTTTTAGGTTTTCCTAGAAACAATCAATGTTTGAAGAGAAGGTGAGAAAGGCAATACCATACCATACTTCTATATATGGCAGGTTCTGAAGCAGTGAAGGTTATTAGCATGTTTTAAAGGGTAAGAAGGGCACTGCAACCCGCTAAACAATGTCACATATTTGAAGTGTGCAATTAGACCAGGTGATTGTCACCTGAGAAAGGCATTTGTTTCTAAAAAGTACTTGTTGGCTGTGACTATTCAATGTGATGTTATAGACCTGTATATCTATATAATAAGTTGAGCAGGTCCAGTGAAGGGTCACTAAGATGATTAAGGGATTGCAGCACCTATCATACAGGGGGAGGATGAGAGCTGGGCTTGTGTAGCTCCGAGAAGGCTCTTCTCAGGGGTATCCAATGATGGGACAAGAAGCAACGAGCACAGACTGAAATATAGCAAACTACATTCAAACATAAAATCCATTTTTACTGTGAGGATAGTTCAACACCAGCACAGGTTGCCTGGTGAGGTTGCAGAGTTTCTGTTCTTGGAGGTATCAAAACCTGACTGGACACGGCCCTGAGCACCCTGCTGTAGGTGATCCTGCTTTGAGCAGAGGAGCCGAGTTCAGTGATCTCCAGAGGTCCCTTCCAAACTCAGCTGTCCTGTGATGCTGTTTGGGGACTGGTTTGTAGAATGAGCAACTGAAGAACAGTTTCAAGTTGTCCTCAAGACCTCTTCTCTTCAGGCTACTGAGCTACACTGTTGTCCTGGTTTCAGCTGAGACAGTTAACTTTCTTCATAGTAGCTAGTAAGAGGTCATGTTTTGGATTCGTGCTGAGAAGGTGGCAACTGTTTTACTTGAAAAGGAAACTAAGTAGCAGCTGCATCATAACAGAGTGAAGTAAGAGATCTACAACACTCTCACCCAAGTCTTCCTCTCATGACGCTGCTGTCACAGCTCAGAGCCTACTATGTCCCCAGCAGCCTTCCACGGCTCTGCTCTGCCTTATGAACACAGCAAGCCATGGTCTAAATCAGACATGACAGGTGGGGTTGTTTTCCCCCTCTTCCCACCCAACTCACTCTTGTTCACTCACACAGTGAAACATAACCATGGGATTTATCAAGCTGAAAAAATCATCTCTCTGTAAAAACTATCTAGCTGAAAAATGTTTACTTCAGCCATGCGCATTCCTCAGGCCAGTTCCCAGTGAGGGGAGGCACCATTTCTGGTGCCAGAACCAGCTTGAGGCAGATAATTTTTTTCAGTGGCCCTTGCAGCTTAGTGAATGGCTCAAATTTTGATGCATGAGAAGCTGCCCCTCTGAAAAGAGACCAGACCTGTGAAAAGAACAGACCTACCTCTGAAACAGGTATTGTGCCATCTAGACTACACCTGCTTACAAATTGTTCTCTCATTTGTGAAAACAGATCCTCTAGGTCAGGACCAAAAGATGTTGCTGTCTTGCAAGAACCCAGCTACTTCCCACGCTCCAACTACTCTGTGTCTGATTATCTTTCACAGGACTGTCAGTTTGTAATCTTTTACCAGTCTGACACTTGATTATGCAAGGAAAAAAAAAAACAAAGCAAGTATGAACCCTATGTATATCAGCAAACATCTGCTTTTTCCAAGAACATCTTACGCACTACTTTGCTTTGTATCTCTTCACTGTTCCTGGCTGAAGAGAGTTCAGTTTCCATCTCTCTCATGAAGGCTTTATTGCTTTACTTCTTTCCAAGCTTGTTTGTTAGGTTTTCCCCCTTCTTCAGAAGAAAGCAAGCTTGATAGGCTTTTAATAATGACCGAATCACCTCCTCTACACTAACTATAATGCACATATAATTAACAATGGAAGCAAAAGGTTGAGTAAACCAAAGGTCACGGCAATTGAGGCTGATTTCATTAGACAGTGTCGGTATGTCATTGTTTCCGATGCAGAAATCTAGGTTTAAAGGAAGACAATGTGTTCATGAAACTGGGCCACAGGAAATGATCATTCTTCCACTACTTTTGAGTCACCTGCAACTATTACTTTAATTAGGGTCACAAGCAGCCACTGCTAATAAATAACCTGAAAATGATACATGAATAGAGCTATGAATGTCCTTTCATCAAAATAATTCACAATTAGATTCTTCCACACTTACTTACTGGGTAAAATTTCCCAGTATGAATCACATGTATAAGGGTGGAAAAATCTCTCCACTGATTTGTGTCATTTCCATTTTCACCTCTTGGCAATAAGAGAGGAACAGGACCCTTGGGTCTGTGTATTTTGTTAAATTAAAATAGAGCTAGGATTAGGAAGGGATACTTTATCACATGAAAACTGAAGCACAGTATTTAAAGAAACACACAAAAGAGCAGCTTTCAGCTCCGTAGATGTGTTGCTGAAGTACAGACAAACTGCTCAGGGAAAAGGACAGGGTTTACAGCTGGAAGTTACACACATGGCTACTGAACATGCATCAGTCTAAATAAATTGCAGTACCGGTGGTCTAGAATAATTTATGTGAGTGCAGTTGAGTTTTTCTAGCAATGGATTTAGCTCTGCACTTCAGTAGCCTGTATTACGAAGCCTAATAACCTTGGAGTATTGATCAGATGATGCCAGCACTCTGTTCTTGAGAGAGAAAAATGCCAGACATCTGGACATTTTTTAATATTCACAGTTCATCACTCAGCTTTCCAGCTGCTGAGAGTCAGCCCTGCCTCCCTTCTTCCCCCGTCTCCACCTGGCTCTGGCATGCAGTCTTCTCTTCAGTGGCTTCATTAACCAGCCAAATATTGGCAGTACTCACACTGCTCGGTCCTTCAGTGATTGTCAGATTTTTGACGCTCCAGTTTCTCTGTGCTCCTTTTCATCATCAGTAATTCTTCCCTGATTGCACTGAGAATCTTTGCCTCCATCACCATTCTGTAGCTAACTGATTTGTTCACTTTATTTTGAGCCTCAGACATGCCTTTGTTATTTATACTCCAGAATCTGCTGGAAAAAGTCCCGAGATCTTTCTGTTCCCACAGCAAGCTGACCCTCCACTTCCTAGCTCAGCTTTTACTTTGGACAACGAGCACCTCTTCATCTCTTTTCATTCTGTGGTATTTATGTCTGGCTGTTATCTGTCACTTTTTTTGCATATCTAAAAGATTAAATAAGCAAGATTTGCTAAGATCTCCATTCCATGCTTCCTTCCCCACTCACATTTTAACTTGGACTGTCTGCCTAATTGTTTTCCAAATTAGTTCTGATAGCAAGTACAATGGGACTTAAACTATATTGACTTTTAAAGAAAGTCAAAAAATAACTCAAAATCTATTAAAACACCATGCTACTATTTCCATTGTCTTCTTGATGTATCTATTTTAAAGGGTATGGAAAATACGAAGGGAGGCTCTCCTGTATGAAAGCAGTCTCCATTTGAATCCACTTTGCTTTCAATCATTTCACCCTTTAGCAAAGTGGTTTACTTCTGCAATTAATCTACAAGTGAATTCTGATTGACTCAAACTGAAGTGGCAGGGGTAAGCCAGGACTAACACAAAATCTTTCAAGACAACACTTTTGAGCACTTTAAGCCTTCCTTATCAATTAAGATTTGACTTTAAAATTTGTGATTAACGATAAAAGTGATGCTGAAAATTAATGCTTAGAAATTATTATTCTAGTTGCATGGAGATGCAGAGAAGCTCCTTCTAAATCATGTCAACTTCTCTACCTGTTTTTTCAATATTCAATGGAACAGAGAAATGCTGACCTAAATGACTGTAATTAGTTCTTGTGATTGGAGTAATGGTAGATGGAGCAACAAAGTAAATGTGTAAACCAACTGTGGCTTACCACCCACAGATGCATGAGGCAGGCAATTTCTCACTCTACGCCCCCAACTCCAAGTAATCATTTCCTTTCTTCACCACTATATACTTTGAAAAATGTTCTGTAATTATTTCTTACCAGCTAACAATTCAATTTTTTGAGGCTGCAGTTCCCCAAGGAAACTAGTTCAAACTCCTTAAATCAAGCTGCTATATGGAGCCAGACAGTTTGAGCTGATGAAAACTGCATACAGTGTAATGCAATAAAACCCACAGACCAGTCTTGGCCGTAACAACCAAAAAAAAAATATTCCTAATGTTAAGCTAACATTTTGTTATGGTTGTTATTCTTAAAAGCTATACATATTGATTTGAAAAGCATTAAAATGTTAAAGGTTAACCAAGTATATGTCACCTGAATTCCTAAAAAAGTATTTGAACATGACTGTGGTCCTTTTGAAATAATTGTTTAAATCTGAAGATCTTGTGCACTAAGTCAGCTTTACCATAAACCCCTCATTCTGCACCAGACTCTTTGCTGTTGCTGTTTCTTTCTATGAGCATTAGATTAAAAGCTACATATTATTTTTGCTTTTAAAAAAGTGACACAACCACCACTCATAATTATCCATGCTCAAACATTTCTGTTTGAACTGGACCAAACAGGAGACAGCAACCTGGGATCAGAGGTAGAATAAACATTTAAAAACTTGTCCACAAAATACCACTTTGAGTAGTCAGCTGGACACAAGGAGACCTGAGCTCTTATTCCCTCCCTGCTATCTTTTTTTTCTTCAGTGATGGTGTAACGTAAAATATAGAAGCCATTCAGACCAGCAACCACTCAATTATTAATCACTCAGTTTCTTTTTGGAGCTGATTCTTCTAGAAGAGATCCTCATAGTAGAGATCCTCCCCTTCCCCTCATCCCACCAACATCATTGTGGGATCAAGACCCAAAGGCCATGTCTATACTGGTAAACAAAACAGTACAGGGCTCATTTTCTGATCCTGTGGCAGATCTGGCACATCTCACAACCACACAAGGGTTTAAACCAGCTACCGCTGCAACCATGCCAAAAGCAGTCTGTGTATTAGAGCTTGGCTTTGGCCCACGCTAGTTCCCCAGCCACAGCCTGGCACAGATTGTTTCAGCAAGGCCTGGTTGGCACAAAACTACTTAATGGACTGTAGTGCTCTGGCATTTGCCCTAGCCCTGTTCATTTTGCTAATTCAGATGTGGCCAAAGAATCTCCATAGCCCTGAGCGAGCAAATCAGCAGTGAGGACCCAGGTACAGGCTTTTCCATCCATGAAACGAAACATGATGTGGGGAACAGACAGATCAAGAGCAGTAGTCCAATATACTGTTTTGTTAGCAGCAAAATATTTGTCTTTTTCCTTGATGTAAAACCAATACCTGTGTGACACATGTGGCACGCTCATTCACATGAACAGGAAAGCCCAAGCCAACAACACTTTATGGAGTTGTACATGTGGCCTTGCTCTGGAACGCAGAAAGCAGGATCTGCGCCAACTGAGGAAGTTCAGAGTCTCGTCTTCGGTCTGGTCTTCCTCATCGACTGATCACCATTGGATGCCATGGCAAATTTCTGGACGCATACAACTCACTTTCTGCACCAGATTAAACAACGAGCATAACCTCAGCTTTCATTCATATTAGCATATCTGAGCCATTGAATAAGGACAGAAATGATCACACACTCAAAGGTGGCAAAATAGCACTGGTTTGAAATTAGTCTTGTAAAGGTGGTAAATATTGGTTTAGAAAAGGCATGGAGAAGTCAACAGTTGAGGCTTGGCAAAGTGCTCTTAGTGTGCCTGTAATAAAGGCTTGACTGAAACGCAATTGACTTGGCTGCAACTAAATAAATGTCTAAAAAGGCATTTGTGATAATTACCATATTGAATGTTCATCTGCTTAGATATCTGTCTAGGTTTACATTAAAAGTTAAAGCTTCATAAAATGCTGCATGATTTTCAAAAGGCCACAAAATAAAGCAGAACTGCATATTTTGTCACAACTTTTACAAACTAACTTGAAAAAAAAATCACTTCCTTTTTTTGGCCCCACTGGCAAAAGCAAATAAAATAGGAGGAAGACAGAAGAAAAATAGGAAACTTCATTTGGTCATTAAAAAATTAGAACAATCCCAAAGGGCAAAGGAGACTAATGGATAAAAGGAGAAAAGAGAAGTTCTGTAACTGCATACAGCCATTGCCAACTAGGAAACAGTTTGGACCTTCATGAGGCACGAAAAGTTCTTGGGGAAAGAAAACAGGACGCCCACCAAGGTCCTTCTATACCACATTTTATGTCAGTTTTGCTGCCAGCATGCAGGGAATGCTTAGCTTTGCAACTGCAGTAATTTTCCTTTGATTGAGTTTTATAGTACACATGATGTGTTTTTAAAAAATAAATGAAAAGAGGGTTAAACGGAATATATACGATTAATCACCAGAGTTGGGACCGCTGGGTATATATCTGGTACACACCTTCCAAAGCTGAAGGAGCAATCTTCCTGCAATCTTACTATGTTACTGCTCCTAAGACCACTGGTAGAACGAGAAGCCACAGTGGGAGGTCCACGGTGAGTCCGCAGTGAGGGGAGGCTGCTCTGATAGAGAAGGGGAGCTGAGAGCCATGGGTGACAGCAAGGCAAGCAGGGCAGAGTCTCGCTGACAAGAGCACAGAGCAGGTCTGTTGGTGGCAACCAAGGCCAGCCAACAGTTCAAATGGCCAGACAAGCCCATGGGGATGGAAGAGGTCTGAGGTCAACCCTGTCACCAGTCAGGGTCCAGATCAACAGGCATAGGCACAGCTGCAATGGAGCTTAAGCCAGAGATAAGGGTGAGAGCCTCAACTTAAAAACAGCTCCTGGACATAGAAGCTGCATGCCCTCACCGAGGTTTAAGAGTTTTCTTTCAAGGCTACCAGCTATACTATCTCTAAGCTAGCCCTGAGCCCAGGCAGCCACACAACCGGGGGGGGAGGGGGGGAGGGGGGGCTGCACACAGGACCCCCCCACATCAACCATTACACTGTTTCCATTCTCAGGTTTTTTCCATGTTTTTGTCCTGCCTTCATCTACCACAGTTCCTTATCAAACCTATGTCAATGCTCTTGTAATCCCCATTTTGCAGACAAACATCCAAATTTTTTTTTTATTTTTCCACTGTGTTCCCAGACCCTTTTTCTCTTTTAGTGTATACTATTCAACCACTAACTTCCCACGCTTCCTTCATGGTTTTGTAGCCAGTATCCCCCACGCACACTCCCAATCCCTGCCTCTCACAATTAATAGGAGAGATGCTGCTGCTTCCCACAGATACGTATGACAGCTCTTCCAACCAACAGCAACCCTGGTCTTCATTAACTCATAATTCACATATTGTCAATTATGCTATGCTGGCAAATAAACACACTGACATGAGGTGAAATGCTCTTGGGCATTGACTCTGCCCCCACTCCCCAGCTTCTAGACTTAGCTTTTTGCCCCTTGAACAGGCCTGATCTCTGGAGATTCTTCATTTAATCTATTTTTTTTCCTCATCCTGCTCTGGCATTTATCTTTCTTTCTATTTGACTCAGACAGCTTCTTCCTTCTTGCTTATAGGGTGTTAGCAGTAGGGTCGCTAAAAGGACAAAGAGAGAGAAATTCCTTGATTTTAGTTCCCAAACAAGAACCTGTTTGGGAAAATCAGCAGCTAAAAGCACCCATGGAAAGTTTTCCCCGAGATTCTGTAGCCCAGACAAGGAGGGGGAGTATATATGTGAACTACCCATTCGCTGTCGAACACCCAGCGCATGTAGGCTGCTCAGCATTCAGTGTTGGAAGTGACTTGGATTATCATTGGACTCAAGGCTTTGTAGATTTTAGCTGTTAAGAAAGTCTCTCAGCATGTGCAAACCAGTTTGGCAAGGGGTTATAGCTCAGCCAGCTCTGGACAGAGTACCCGCACAAACAACAAAAGGCATTTTCCCGTCATTACACCAGATTTGGAGTGCCTGTTCTAAATGTTGGGATCACTAGATCATTTTGAAGAAAACAATATCTTAACATGGACAAAATAAGTATTTTTAAATCTTCTTCCTGCAAATGACTGGAAAAAAAAATGTAAACAGCCTATAACAGGAGGCATGAAAAATTTCATATCAAAGACCTAGCTTGCCAGAGACACAAGCAACTGTATAACTGTCTTATAATGGGAAATTTGTAGACAATTTTAGTAACAGCTGACACGAACACACCCACTTATAACAAATAACAGCTAATAGAAATATTGCAGATAAATCTATACACAAGCTCCAGAAGTGCCTACTCGGACCCTGATGAAGCTGGCAAAAAGCAAGACTACAAACAGGCTGGCAACTGGGAGATGGTACTGTCAGGAAAGAAAACACAGCATGATTGAAACAGAATGCCAAGAGGATAAACAGGACTGGAAACCTGAGGCAGCACAAAACTATGGGAGCAGAAGACTCTCTCTGCAGCATAAAGGGAGTAAATGTACTCTCTGGTCTGAGTAGCAGTGGGAGTGGAATGGGAGCGACCACTCTCTGTCTAAAATTTCTGCCTTTGGACTGCTTTCCGAAAACCAGGAATGACCTGGAGGTGTTACCTGGAACCTCAGAAATTCCCTCCCCACAATCAGCATCTCAGCTCCTTTTTAGACATTCAATTAATATTTCCCAGCTGAAGACACCATTACAGAACAGAAAACAGCCCTATTTATTGAATATTTTTATTTTTATTACTAAAGTGAAAAAGCTTTAGTAAACCTCTATAGAAAAACATTATATCTAATAATTTTGACGTATTTTCATTAACTGTTCCAGAAACAATTTTTTATAGCAGCACACAGAACACAAATAGACTGTTTTGTTTTGCTTTGAGTGGAACATATAGCATGAAAAATTAGAAGTGCTTTTTCAAGCACTATTTTTTTTGTGAAATATCTTCTTCAGTGTTTTTTGTTTTTCAGCAGTGATGGCAGGTCACTTCAACAGGCCAACTTAGGAAAAAACCTGATCCCTTATGAAAATGCCCAGAACTGTTTAATCTGCATAGGAAGAAACAAATTTTTCACCAAGTTTTCGGGGGAAACCCTATGAACAAGCCCTGTTAAAAAAAAGCTGAGAAATTTAAAGTAATAGAAAATATTGTGCAGTGTTTTCACAGGCTTTCAAACTGCTTGCAGTTCAGTTATTTCTTCAAGAGAGTTTTATTCTGCTTATATTCTGTATACAACTTGTTTTACACAAACTTTCTCTAAAATTAAATTATGTCATATGCTGAGCTTACAAAAACAAAGCAGGTGGGTAGGCTTCTATGTCTGCAAAAATATCTCAGCACAAATACCAGGGACCAGAAAGGAACTCTTCATTATCTATTTAGAAATAAACAAAAAATTGAGAAATCAAGTTCTGACTTTCTCCTGAGCCTTGAAAATATTTCTCTGTCCAATGCAAAACCTTTCTCAGCTAAGTAAGGCACAGTATTAGAAGGCTGAAGGGGCTCCATAGCTTCTTTAAATCACAGGCTAAGATCACATAGCAAAACTGTGTGAAAAAGACCTTTAAAAGCTATGCAGGGTAAGTATTTTAGCACTGACTGCGCCCCTAATTGCAGTCAAAAAGTCCTTGAAAGTCTTACTGGAGAGTCAAAAATTAAATACACAAAGGAAAGCCCAAGAATGGGAAGTTGTGATCAAGACAGGCAGACCAATGCCTAATGATAGAAACCCATGTGAACTGGGCTCACTACAGCGCAGAAAATGAGAACTTCAAAACCCATCCTTTCCATGTGCCACATTTTTGTCTCTTAAAATGCAATTGCATTCACTATCGATCTCTTTGCTCCCAAATAACTTCTGAGCCCTTTTTACCACTTCAGCCAAATTCAACATAAAGGACCCAAAAATACTAAGTGTCATACAAATCAGGTGTCAGATAAAAGAGACTGCTAATCAGTGTCCCCAACAGAGGAGAGATGGTGTGACTTCACCAGTTACTTGCAGCTTGTCTTATTAGTTGGCTAGTCTTCAGCACAAGCGCCTAGTGAGCCTCTCAGCGTACGCACTGCTGGGAACCAGCTCCTTTTTGCTAGCACATGTGGGAAGTGGGGAACTACTCGAACCTATGTAGAGAGGGTGGGTAGAAATAGGATGTGGAGCATTAGTCCACAGGTAACCAGGCTTTCTTAACACTGCTGTTTCTGAAACAATATATACAGTCGGGTGAAGTATGTTCATAACAGCACATAAACTACCATTGGGGTATTCTGTGGGTAAGTCAGAACAGGCTGGAAAAACTAAACTTTGGGATTAATAGTCTCAGCGCTGGGAAAGGAACCCCATTGTGGTGTAAGACAACTGGGAACCGTCAAGCTGCAGGCAAGCCAGGTGCCTGCCTGCTCTGAGGATGTGGGCAGCACACCCCGAGACCCACCACCAGCAAGCACATCACAGCTGCACCTGGTTACGGTGGTGCTGAGCTGTGCCAGATCCTCCATGTAAGAGCGAAGCCCCACGGCCGGCGGCAGATTTGGGGGTGGGCAGCAGCACGAGCGGACTGGACGTGCTGCAGCTGGAGGGGAGTCGGGTCCTCGGGGCGTTGGAGCCAGACACCAGAGAGCCGAATGGCCTCTCCGACACACAGCCGTGAGACACGGGGATGCCTTCACAGGCCGGGCGAGGAGGCGGCTGGCTGGATGCGGCGAGCGGGACCCTCCAGGCTGGCTCCCGGCAGAAGGGAGGTCGGGGCGCTGTGAGGTGACCTGGGCCCGCGCTGTGCCGGCCCGGCGGGCAGGGGCCGGAGGGGCCGGGAGGAGGCCTGTGGAAGGACAAGGCCCGGACAGCGCAGCGCGGGGGATAGCGGCCGCGGGAGGGACGGCTGCTGACAGGGCTGCGCGCGGGCGGCGGGGCGCGGCCGGGCGCGGCGGGCGGCTCCCGGGCGGCCCCGCCCCACCCCGCCCGCCGGCTCGCGCTGCCCTCGAGCGCCCCCTCACGCAGCCGCCGGGCGCCCGCCCGCCCGCGGGGAGGGCGGCGGGCAGGTGCGCGGCGGCTGCGGCGTGAGCCAGCGTTGGGGCCGCGTCTGCCCGCCGCCACCGCCGCCTCTCCTCGCTGGCTGCCGCCCCCTTCCCGGCGTGAGCACCGGTTGCCTCCTGCCGCGGCGGCTCGCTTCCTCCTCCGTTCCGTCCTCCCAGCGGCTAGGGAAGGCAAAGCCCCCCCGGGGGGTGCCCGTCGGTGGGTGCGTGTCCCCAGCCCTCGCGCTCGCCTCCCCACCGCGGCAGCCGCAGGCGCAGCCCCGCTTAGCCCGGCCACCATGGCGCGCGGGAGGTAAGCGAGCTCCCTTCACCTCTCCTTCGCGGCGGGGCCGCCGCCGGGTCTCGCTCGCCCTTCCGCCGGCGCCGCACCTGCCGCCGAGGAGCGCGCGGGTCCACCGCCCGCCGGCCCCGGGCGGCTGCGGGGAAAGGGGCGACAGGCGGGTTTTTCCGATGCTGGAGGAAAAGTTGCCCTCGGCGGAGGCGAAGCGGCTCCGCATTATTGTGCTCGGGCGCGGGTATTTCCCTGCGGGCGGCGGCGTGGCGGGTGTACTTCCGGGTTCGCACCTTTTTTTTCTTCGCCGCCGCTCGGTGCCCCCACCTCCCCCGGCTGCCGCTGTCCTCGAGCGAAGCTGGAGCCGCTGGCTCAGTCGCCGGCACCTCAGCCGCGGCTGCCCCTCCGAGACGGGGAGAAGGGGGTGGCGGGGCCGCTCCGCCCGTCAAACACGAAGGACGATAGCGGTCGTAGCAGAGGAAGGGTGAAGGGACGGAGTCTCTCCCCGCCGCCGAGGGGGGCGCGGGGCGCAGCGCCTCGCCGAGAGCCGCCAGCGCCGCGGCAGCGGCGGGGGCCGAGGTAACGGCCGGGCAGCGGCCGCAGGGACGCTGCGGCAGCCCGACGCCAGGGGGCGGTCCACGCCCCGCCGCCGCCGCTGCCGCCGGATGGCGGTGACCGCCCGGCGAGCCGCTGCGGCCGGGGACCGGCGCGGAGCGCCCGAGGCCCGCAAGCCGGGGCGGAAGGGAAGGCCGGGGAGGAAAGTGGACGGACGGCGGCATGAGACCGGCCGGGCGGCTCCTCCGCCGTGAGGCGGTCGGGGAGCGGAGGATGGGGCCGCGGCGGTGCGCCCCGAAGGGCGCAGGGGTTTGACCGGCCTGTGGTAACTAGCGCCGGTGCGGGCGGGGGCCGGGGGCCAGGGCGGGCGCCGCTGGCGGGTGTCACGCGCAGCGCCGTGTGCGCGGTGCAGGGGGTTTAACCGTGAGTGGTGGCGGGGCCGCCATTTTGAATGGTTCCCTGACGCGCCGCAGGGAGCGCGGGGTCGCAGCCGGCCGCAGCCCGCACTCCGCGGCGGCCGCCCGGCGGGGCTGCGGGGAGAGGGCCGGGGCGGTGCCGGGGGTGCGTCCCGGTGGCGGGGTGCGGGCGGGCGGGCTGTCCAGGTAACGCTCACATGTAGCCTCGCGGCTGGCTCTGAGGCTGAGTTGCCGGTGCCGGCGGGACACGGTGCGAGGGAGAGCAAATAAAGTGCAGAAGTGCCTCCAAAACGCCTGGTTTCTCCGTGTCTGGTTTGACGCCTGGGGGGGAGGCGGCGGAGTCGGTTTGGCCGGTGGGCGTAGGCTGGGCGAGCCGGCACCGCAGGGACAATGGCACCTCGGCCGGCGCTCAAGGGCTTGTGGTGGTACCGCGGGTGCGTTGTGTGTGAACGGCGGCGGCTTCATTCAGTTGCAGTGACTGGACTGTAGTAAATCATCCAGCGAATCAGATAAACAGCTAGTAAATGAGTTAAGTTAAAACAAGCAAACATTTCAATAGCAACGCACGTAAATATTTTGTCCAAGCTATTTCAAAATATGAAATCGGTGTGTCTAAATAAATCTGAAGACTCTAAGTTAATTTAAAATCTCTTTTTGCTTTAACATGAGGGAATTATCCAGTTTAATCTGATAAACGTATTACCTAAAGAGATTTGATTTATTTACTTGTTTCTCTCTTAGCAGTTGTTAGCTTGTTAGTGGTTGTGAGTAAATTATGTATGACATCCTTACACTGATGGGACAAAATAGTAGTCCACTCAACCAGTTTGTTTACAGAATTTACGTGGTTTTCTTATATAACTGATCTTGCTGTTCTTTTTAAATAAGCCATACACAGGGCTGAGTTTCTTCCCCCTGTAAGAGCCTGTTTTGGAATTTCACATCTTGCATGGCAACACTATTAATAATTGCAAGTACAGACAAATGTCCTGTCATGAACAAGTCATCAGATACTAAGAAAATAATTAATTAAATTTGCTCGTACTTCATTTAAATATGGTTGTGTATTGTTTTAGTGGTATCTGGATATAGTATTGAGCTAAAATGCAATAGTGCATGTTTACTCTTAGATTGATACCTGTATGCTTTGCTTTACAAAACTACGAGTAATTTATTTTTTATAATGCACTAAAAAAACCCCTTAAAACTTCAGAGGAGACAACACCAACAAACTTACTTGGGAAATTATTTATAAGTTATGCAATTAAACCATGGTTCTTTAAAGAATCATTATGGGTTTTTTTCCCCTTGGTATAGAGTAGTAAGAATCAATATTGAATTAAATTATAACCTTAATTATTAATACACCAGGAAGCCAAGTTTCCTTTGCTGCAGTGAAACAAATCATCTATGTAATGGCAAAAGTGTTGATTATGGCTAATGTTTGCCCTGTGTAGGAGCAAAAATGCAGCTGTAGTAGAAACTCTGCCTCTGTGTGAATAACAAAAATAGCTGTCTTCTACTCTGTTTTAAAATACGTTCTGTAAAGGGCATACGCTGCCATCTCAGTTTCATCAAAACTTTTTTTCTTTTTAATCTGAAAATGCATTAGCTTGCATGTATTAAGAATTTCAGAAGAGGAAACATGGAGATCAATAAATGAAGAAGGAAACCCCAAGCCCTCTCCCTCCTAGGCCTGAATGGTTGCTGTCTAAGCCATTGCTAGGATGCAGCGGTTGCTCCCGTGCAGTGTTTCAGATCGCATCCCCCAGCACAGAAATGAATTTTAAAGCCCGAGTGATTAAAATACTTGATCTTCTCTCCCTCTCTCTCTCCCTCTTTTTTTTTTTCTTTTTTTTAACTGCGTGGTGGGTTTGTGTTCGACCCGCGCACAGAGGGTGCACGAGCGAGCGGGCAGGGCTCCCAGGGGACGCTCCGAGCAGGGCGCTGGGGCGTGGGGGAGCTTCCACAGGAACCATTTTCCCCTCAGCGAGCAGCCGGAGCGTTGCCAGGCAGACCGATGGGTCGTCGTGCGGCGTTGGGAGGCCCCGGCCACCGAGTGCCGTGACCCAGGGCCGGGGCCGGGCG
>WKFP01013996.1:45853-56398 GCA_011057875.1 Pterocles orientalis | reverse complement strand
GCAGCCCCTCCTCCGGCCGGCTCGGCGCGGCGCTGGCCGCGGTGCTGAATCCCGCCAGCCATGTTGGTCCCGGCGGTAGCCCGCTGCTCGCGGCCCCTGCCCGCCGTCCCGGGGAGGGGCGGGTGTCGCGGGCACGGCTGCAGGTCGTACTTTCGGCTTTTATTCGTCTCGTGTGTTTGCACATGGTTCAGGAGGGCTGACGGTAGGGAAATGCTGTCACCGAAAGCCTTTATGCAATGCACTGCGTCCCTTTGGTGTTGAATGGTGGTAGGAGCGGCAATGACAGAAATACTACAGCGCTTTCTTGTTTAGAAAATGAGCCCTTCCAGCAATAAAGATTTTTTTTGTAGACAACTTGCGAAGCATAATGTTGCATGTATAAAATCGAAGTGCAGCTGAAACCAGCAACTAGGCAGGAGCTTGCTGTTTGCTGTTTTTGACCACAGGTTCAGTTTATGAAAGGACATTCTGAAAGCTGATATTAAAACAGCATGTCATCAGTGAGAATGAAACAGCCACTGATAGTATGAGGAACGTTCAAGAAGAAACAGGTATCCATTAGCAGCAATACAAACACAGACATGAGCTTTTTTTGCTTTCTCCCTTTTTTTAAGAAAAGACAGTTAAATTCCTAAAGGCGTGCAATCCAGATTTTTTTTTCTAAATTCACTTTAATGACCCTCAGCATTTCTAGTACATTACAAAAAAATAAAGCAGCTTTTTTTTCACCCCAGAGACAAGCGTTCATTTTCTGTAATTGCATACTGGATGTTTCAAATGCAGTTGCATAATAAAAAGCGAATATGCTACACTGGTTTGAGGCACAGAGGCTAAAAAAAGGCAAAAACAACCTCATGTGGCTCATATGGAAAGATAACAATTTAAAAAGTATACAGAATTTTTAACATTCTGTTTCTAAAAATAGAATGAATTGATATGCGGGGTCTGCAAATTAAAGGTCAGAGGTGACAAACCAGGACAAAGGTCATGCAGCTCATTTTCAAGCAATCAGTTTCTGTTTTTTTCATGGCTGAACAAAAGCTTAATTATATAGAAAGGCAAGTACTGTAATATTTAACTAGTCAATTTTAACGGAGCAGTAGAGGTAGTTTTACACAATTCCCTCTTCTCCTGAATGTGGCTGCAACATGGAATTATTTGTGCTACTGTTACTGATATAAAAATAGGTCTGTCTAAACAATTAAATACAGTTCCTAATTTAACATTTAGTAATCTACAATGTGTATTTAGTATTTATACTGGAGAACTGGCAGAAGAGAATGTAGCCATTTTTTGCTTTTTCTGTGTTCTTAGGAAAAAAAGAGGTCTATCCTTATGATACATACTATGATTTCAATAAAGTTAAATTGCAGGTCCATGCATATTGCCATTCATGCACCTACTTGTTATTTCTAGCAATGCACTTTCCTTCCCAATAATCGTACTTCCGGTCTGCAGCATTCTCTATGTCACTGTGCAGTAATTACACAGACCTAAAAATCAACTGTTTAACTAGCATGTCTATGTGATTACCATTTTAGTAAATGCAGTGTAGTATTCTTTCATTTGTTAAGATTCAGGGTTCTTAACAATTTGGAGGGATTGTTTCAATGTTTATATTGATAATATTCCATTTGCACTAAACCATGTTTTCATAAATATTCTGAAGGTATTTAATAAATATTCTGTAGGTAACATGTGATGTATGTTTAGACCACATGCAGTATTGCAGCACCTAAGGATAATGCCTGCAAATTGTACTGTGTAAAATTTGTACTCTCACTAATATTTTTGTATCTCATAGTAGGTTTTCACTTTTCTTTCACCATGTCTCCTGTACCTACTTCATATACTGATGTGTTCACTGATTTTAAAGATTTTCATCTTTGATTATAGAGGTTGTGAATTTGTAGTTATGTATCACTGATGTTCCTGTGTGCTTTTTTTCTGGTTTGAATTAATGACCTATCTGCACTAAAGTTCATAAAGAATGACTATTGCATTACTTCATTTGTTCACTTGTTTTAAATAGTGACTCACTCAGAAGGTATGGCACACAGGGCTGCTGTCCACTCCAGTTCAAGTGAGAAAAATGTCACACATGGTGTACTATCCATACTGCTAGGAAAGTGTTTAAAACACAGACACTCATGTGTTCGTTTGCTTTTACAAGCTTTGGTTTGATTGTTTTAATCCACAATATCCATAGCACTATTTCATGAGCATGTTATGAAATAAAAAATATTTTTAAAATTTCATCTTTATTAGTGTTCTCAAGTAATAATTCAGCGATTAAAAAATAAGCAAAACCAAGAAAGAAGATTCTGTGTCTTGTAGTTAAATGGCATGTACAAATAAAACAAAAATTCTATGCAAAGAAAAGGATATGTGAAAGATGTGTAAATTCCATGAAAACGGTATAAGATAAATGTAAAACATCTCAGAAAAGAGGTCTGAACAAACCATACTGAAGTTGTTATAAAACAAAAATCTATAAAATATGTTTTTAAAAATAAAACTTGTTATAGTGCCATCACTTTTGAGGGGATGGTGTTAAATTCTTATTTGGTTAGAGTATTTTTATAACCTGAATAAAAGTAGTAAGTTATGCCATATGTTTATAGAACAGATTTAATCTTGGTTTAATAATAATTTTGTGTTGAGGAAAAAAAACATGTACAATTCTGAATTAAAAATGTAACATCTCTACGTTGCATGTGAACAATACATGCTAAAATTAGTATAATCAGAGAGAATGGAAAAAAATGTATTTTTCTTTACACTAAAAACTTAAATATTTATTTCACCTCGTTGCCATAAATAATGGCTTTCTAAAATTGGCCTTTAACATGTATCTTTTCAGGGCTTCATTTGGCGTTGTTTTGTTTGGAAATAGTTTTCAAGTGGGGTAATAAAATCTTACAGTAGAAGTAGTTTCTCACAGAAATAAGTAACTACAAAATAAATCAGTGATCAAGCTCTGAAAAAATATGTTGATCTATCTATGATTTGAGAATTGTGGCTTTTAAAGTTTTTTTTCCTTACAAAGTACTGTATTTAAAAAATACAAAGAAGAATCTTCCTGAAACCAAATGTAATAAGATCACAAGGTAGTTTTCTTATTGTTTCCTTTGCTGTATAGCAAATCAATGTGTGGCAATTTACTCATGCTAACAGTAAACTGAGAACAAAATACTCCAAATATGATGGAAGTGGAAAAACAGTAGTAGTAGAGGGTGATGTGTTTTATCTTTAAATTGTATATGTAAATTCATGTTTGAATCTTACAAAATATTGTTTGAAACATACTTATTTTACATTGGTTTTTATTAAATAATTATAATAGTTGTTCAATATATGTACATTCAAATGCAGACTATATCACATTGCAGATTATACTAAATCAAACACTCGAAATATGAGAATTGTGTATACCTAATTTCAATCCTTAAAACAAAAATAATCTTTTTTCAGCATGTTCCTTCAGTACATAATATTAAAATTGTAACCTAAATAAAACCTACATAGTTTTTAATGCTAAAATGCCATTACTAACATGATAATAGTATTTAATTTTGAAGAGAAATTTTGATTCTATTTAAATAGTCGGCAGGCTTTCATTGGCTCAGATTCTGGTACAGTGCATTTGATTACTCCTTTTGTATTCGTAACAATGGTGAAAGCACATTTTACTTTTCTCTGTTCCTGTTCCCACTGTAGTCAAATGACATTCTTACAAGTAGTTAAGAGGTGCATAACTGGATGTTTGATCTTCAAAAATGTGTACTTCATTTCTTAAAAACTAAGGTATGCTTAGTGTCTTTTTATACCTGAGAAAAGCATGCCTGGATTATTGCCAAGCAATTTTATTTACTTCAAACTGCCATTACCCTCCTTCAGGTCAGTGACAAAATTGTGTGAAATCAGTAAAGAAAGACTAAATTTTAATTTGCTAGTTGTTCAGTTAATTTTCTTGAATTGGCATTTTTTACATGCTTCAGCATCTCACATGCGCTTGCTTTTATCATCACTTTCTAGAAAAATGTTGTAACAGTGTAAGAAGAAAAGTATGGAAGAAAAGCAAAGAAAATGATGGTTAGAGCTAGAATAAAATTGTGAGAGCTTTCAATCTTCCTCCCCCCCCAATTACATAAGGACATTGACACCTGAGTGTATGTTTTCAGGAAATTTTAATTTTTCTTATTTGTGCATTTCAAACCAACTGTATTTACTGAATGAAACTGAAAGAAAAGGAGTTAGTTAAAACAATGAAACCATCTCAGGAGAAAATACATTATTTAGAATTGTACATTAAGGAATCAATATACATACTCTTAAAAAAAGTTAATCCACAGTATAAGACGATACTCATCTGTGATGTTTTAAATCAAAATACTGTGTGCATAGTGCTTCTACCAGGAGCCAAGAACTAGAAAAGAGAATAAATTCTTAGTTAATTTTTACTGGCTGGTTCAAAACATAGGCAAAAACCTTTTGTTTATTACAAAAATGCATTTTTAAAATTAATATATCTGACTAATGTGTGTATGTATATAAGTGTTTAAAAAGCTGATGTTTTATACTATTTTGATGCTTGGGTTCTGTACAGAGAGCTTTAAAACATTATATATACTTTGCAGCATTCATGCATTTGAGTCTTCACTCCTGCTGAGTTAACTAAAAAAGCTCCTTTAACATTGGAATGTTTTCCCCTATTCCTTTGCATCACTGTCATACTTAAAGTATTGGTAGGTTTTATTCTCTAGTTCTTCTGCACTCTGGTGGTACTTACGGTATCCAGCATTCTTTCAAAACATACCTGCTGGCTTTACTCTGTGGAAGAAATTAGTCCCCTGGCTACCACTGACTGTGAAACAAACAGGTTTAACATCTGAATTTTTATTTTCAATTTCTTTTTGGAGGAAAGCATATGACTTATTTAAATGGGGTAACTATGTCTTTACTTTCATCCAAGCAAATTATGTTTCTGACTCTTTTGATAGCAAACTTGCTTAAGCTAATGAATTCAAAACAATGCTTATCAAAGATATTTTTTTTCTAAATAGGTACAGACTTACTATTATTTTTCACTTACCAATAAGTTGTCAAAAAATAAACTGTACAAGCTGTTAAGTAAGTTGAGTTACAGAATGTGCTACCCCTAAGGAGAGGTGGATTACCTTTGTTGGATGTCTGTCAGCGTCTAACTGATACTACTCTGTTCATTATATTTCCTATCCTGCAATAATTCCATATGGTGTTCTCTTGAATTATTTTATATGCCCACTGTTACAGTATCCTTCCACATGCTGTGAATGCACAGTTAAAACAAGGATTGCTGTCAGAGCAAGTAACTTTTTCTCTAAAAACATCTTGCTGTCTAGTACATAATCCCTACCAGCATTTATTTAGCTATTTGCAGTTACAGAGTTCATGTATATGCCAAGATAGTTTCAGAACTAAAATGCCAAAATATTTTTCTTTTCTGTACGGCATAAGGGATAGGAGAGTTCACCATGAGCCATCTAAGAGCCGAAACCTGCTTCCATTTAAGTCAGTGACTGAATTCTTATGGCTTTCGGTAGGATGCAGTAAAATACATGCCAATTAGAGTGAGTTCATAGAATTGTAATACCCAGGCTTTTCTATGCTAACGTCCCGTGTGTCAAGTTTTGTGTGTCGTATTGGGAAGCTTTTTATAATAACTACTTTACCAAAAAAATACATCTCCCTTTTTCTACTTAATAATCTGTTTATGTGACACTATAAAATATGTGATGCTTACAAATGTGTTATGAAGTGATGATACTGGAAACAAGAATAACAAGCTTGTGCTGCTTTCTGATACAATTTTTAGGAACAGTGCTTTCTCCCTTCTAGTCCCTATACCACTGCCCCAAATATTTATTTTTAATCCCTTCACAAACTGAAGCAGACTACGTGCCAAAGCCAAGGACGGATCCTTTACTCTATGCTTGCATATTTCATTATGTTGCATAAATAATGCAAGTAAATCCGAAAAACATAAAAGCCACATAGCTACAGGTTGGCAGAACAAAGAAGCAGACAAAAGAGATTGGGCTTCAGAGCTTGAAGGTGTAAAACCGGAGTTAGGCTTAATACAAGGCAAAAAATCCACACAATTCCAAATTTCCTAAGTGGAAAACTTAGTTACTACAAAAGAAGAGTAACTGAATCAGCTTGCCAGTGGCGTTGCACTGAAAACGAAGATTGTACCATCCCCTTTTCCGATTCCTGGTGTTGGAAAGGCATAACAGTATACAGACTGTAAGGGAAAAGAAGTTGGAGAAATTTGATTCTGTCTTTGGTCATTCTTCTTCTGGCTTTGCTCACTCCTAGTGGAATATCCCATTTTTTTTTTTAGTAAGAGAGCAGGATAACTGTCAGGATGTGTGCTTAAATTGAAAAAAAAAGAAAAATATCAGATTTCTCTAAAAGAGAAGATAATTTGGCTTATATCTAAAGAGGAAGATAACACAATTCCTTGTTTATTTTTGATGGGTTTTAGTTAAAGTAGATTGTTCAAAAGACAGTAGAGGGTAACAAGAGGACAGGCTTGTAGCAGGTGAGTTTGAGCATGCTCCTATCTATTCATTGTTCATTAAACGAACTGGACAGCCTAAATTAACAAGCTTACTCCAAAACCAAGGTCTTTTCCTTCATACTTCCTACCATCTGCAGTACTCATTTTCTGCGTGATAATATTGACATTATACAAAATTAAGGCAGGCCTTGTTCAACTTGATCAGAAGTACACCTTTCACGTAGTTTCAGTTGTCAGACATCTGTACTTTTGTGAAAAATAGGTTTTGTTTGGATTGAGACCTAGAATTTAGTATTATTGC
The DNA here is from genome assembly GCA_011057875.1 of Pterocles orientalis. Classification (NCBI taxonomy): domain Eukaryota; kingdom Metazoa; phylum Chordata; class Aves; order Pterocliformes; family Pteroclidae; genus Pterocles; species Pterocles orientalis. The sequence goes on along the minus strand of WKFP01013996.1, from coordinate 49,532 downwards.
ATATTATGCTCTGCAATGTTATAACTGACATAATTGAAAGCATTTTTTTCTATTGATACTCATAAATTGGCATCAAGTTACAATTTTGACCCTGAAAGAATCCCAAAGAATCCGTTTTATTGGGTTTTTAAAATCATATACAAGGCATGACTGATGGCTTCGTTTGTACAATTTAAGCATAGTGAAGACAACACACTAGTTCTTAGGTTACCTATTGCAATTAAATATTGATAAAGGAAACAAACACTTTCCAATATGCTGCAAATCTGTGTCTTTTCCTTCTGTTGTCATCAACTGCATGGCTTTCAGCTTTCCTAAGAGACCAATGAAAGTGGCAACGCCTTTCTGGATGCTTTAAAAAAACCCAAAACAGGGGCTGATTTTTATCTTATGCCTAGGTTATCTTGTTGTGGTTCTGATGAGCTAGGTAAGTCTCAAACAGTTAATAAGTTTACAGGTCACTTCACAGAGTCAATGCCCTGGCATTTTATGGCCTTCTAATGAGCCGTTAAACTGGAGAAGAGGTAATTAAATATGGTACTCTGGTCCAATGTACTGACTCGAGCTCTCTGATTTTAGGTTCCTCAGAAGACGATGAGGTCATTCAAGAAGGTCTCCTCAGGCTCAGGTCAGTCTTTTCTATGACGTCTTACATGGCTGACTTTGTATCTATAGAACTGAGGTACTGCAGCACTCGGGTCTCACTGACTCTGCTGAGCTTAGTTCTTGGGGGAAGGGATCATTAATTTTGTGCACAAGCTTCAGAATTCTAGCTTGATGCAGTTTGAGTGTTCTGCTTCTGTAAGACAAATAAACAATTACATAAGGAAAGTTTATTTACAGTAACCCACCGTCAGGTGGTTATGAGCCCGCACACCTCTAAGAACGCTTTTGGACAGCAGCAACAGCATACCTACCGATGGCCCTACACGTCTCAGTCGCTGACTAAAATTTTAACCCCTCCAGTTATTTTCACGCCGCTGTTAACGTTCCAGCGACGGCTGGGCGCCACCGCCCAGCAGCCCCCTCTGATCACCACGCCGCTTCTCTCAAGCGCAGCCCAGCCGCCAGGGCTGCCCGCCCGTCCCAGCCTCCCACGCCGGCGGCGGCGGAGGGGCACGACCGTCCCCGGACTCCCGCCGTGCCCGCCTGCGGCGGCGCATGCGCGGGGCAGGGGGCGGGCGCGGCGCTCCCCCGCCGAGCGGCGCTGCGGGAGCGAGGGCAGGACACGGCCCCGCTCCGCTGCCTGTCCCCGGTACACTGGTGAGCCGGGGCTGGCGCTGGCAGGGGTCAGGTTTTACCTGTGTGCTGGAGGCGTGGCACAGGCTGCCGTGTGGCGGGGGACAGCGCCTGGGACGCTGCCCGGCGGGGAGTATGCGCGCCCCGCCGGGATCCCGCGCCGAGCCAGGGTGAGGAGGCGGGCTGGAGCTAGAGGTGCCGACCCGCCCGCTCATCGACCCCCTCCTGCGGGAGGTGAGGCGGTGAAAGCGGGCCGCCGGCGCGGTCACTTCAGGTGGGCAGCTGGTCCCTCTGCCAGGGTCGGTGTTCCCCGCGGGGCTAAAACCCCGTCGGACGGTCTCCCACGACGGCTGGCTGGAGCCGCCTTAAATCCGGCGGGGAAGCGGTCGCTATCAGTTGCACATCCAGAGCTGAGAGACTGTTAGTGTATGTGAGACCACATCCTGCGGCAGAGCTTTCGGAGTGGGTGACTCCCTCGTCCTCCTGCCCGCGGATTAGAGTAATTTCCAGTATTTTATAAATCGCCCTCACAAACGGCCGGCATTGCCGGCAGAGACCCACGGGAGGCAGGGTGCACGGCGCGGGAAGGCTGCGCGGCACCGGCCGCCGCCGCGTTTCATTTCAACAGAAAACGCCAGTAAAGCGCGTGTTTGAAACCACGCTCCGGCCGTCAGTTACAGTAGCGGTGCCGGCAAACCGCGGCGTGGTCCTTTCGGCGAGGGCCGCCCCGTCGTCTCCGGAACGACGGCAGAGGCGGGCTGCGAGGAGCCCCGCGCGCCCACCTGAGGTGTAACGGCCGAGGCGCGCGCCGGGGCAGCCGTTGGGGGGCTCCCGAAGCCGTGCTCCAGTTGCAGTCGCCGGGCGGGAGGTGAGGAAGGAGAGGCGCCTGCAGCACGTTAAAACGGCATTTCCCGAAAAGTGCCGTCGTTCGGGACGGGCGCGTTGCGAAGGCACCGGTATAAACTCGGTAACTTCGTACCCCGCAGATGCACGTCGAGCAAATCCCGTCCCTCATCGTCCCTGTCCAGGGGAAGCGCGCAAATGGGTCAGAGCGGGGCTCGCTTGAACTCCAAGAGGTGTTTTGTTAAAATATATATATTTTAAAATAATAATCGTGCGGGAACAATTCGAAGGGTAGAAGACCGAAGCCGGGAAAAGGGAAGAGCTGGGCGGTGGCTGGGCAGGCATGATGCCACATTTCCCGGTGGAAAGAAACCGCGTTTTGTGGAAGCGTTAAACAAAAGCCCGAAAGCAAAGCCCCGCGCCGGGGGAGGGGTGCGGGGACAGACCCGCTGCCTCAGACGCCGCCGAGCCCGCGGGCACTGACAGAAACGCGGCCGTTGGGCGCGCGAGCCTTTCGCTCTCCTCAGCGCCCCGGCGGACCACGAACGGTTGGAAACAGCCCCTCTCGCCCCGCCACCACCACCCCGCCGCCCCTCTGAGTGACACGGCCGCTGCCGAAAGGAAAGCCCGGCGGGGCGGTGGCAACCCCCGACCCGGTCGCTTCACGGCGTCGGAAAAGGGAAGGCGGTTTTGGCGGCGGAACTGTAGGTGAGAGTTTTGGCGGGAAGGGCTTAGCACTGGCAGGGACCCCTGTCCTGGGGGTCTCTGCCCTGCGTAAGCGGCCGGAAAGCTCCCCGCCGCCTCTCCGCGTTAGGAAGAGCCGGTTTCGATAGAAACCGTGTAGGGAAACACGACGGGCGTCTTCTTGGGTCAAACATCAGCGGGAGCGGCGAGAGTGGACAGGCGCTATCGTGCGTGGGGCGGCTGCGGCCGCGGCGCAAAGCGACACAACCCCAACAAGTGAAAAAGGGGGGTGGGGCAGGGGCTCTCCGGCGCCGTTCCTGCTTTTCCTGCCTGCCCGTCGGCGAGAAATGTTGGCCAGGCTTTGAAATGGGAAGTCGTGACAGCACCCCCAGCTCTGCTTTCAAGTGTAAAACACGCGTTTTGTTTCAAATGCACGCGGGTGGGTCGTTTGTTTGGCGCTTCTTTTTTTCCTGTTTTGGTTTGGGTTTTTGGAGGATTTTTTTCTTTTGGGGATTAGAAGAAAACAGCGAGGACTTTAAAAGTTTTAGGAAGGTGACAAACTGGAAATCCTACACCACTGGTTTTGGTTACATACTTTCAAGTGAGTTCTTACTGTGCATTTAGAAAGACAATGATTCGAGCTTCCTATAATTGTCTTTACCAAAATTTGCATCTATTTAGCAAAATATAGGGTATTTTTTTAAATATGTGAAGTATTACCATGAAACTAATTTTTACGCGAACTGGCTTGCTTTTTCTACCTTTATCTGCTTGGCTTACCCCACCCCCCTGCCCCCGATTCTTTGCGAAAGAATTTTGGAAGGGTGTTGGTGGGTTGGATTCTTTTTTTTTTTCTTTCCTCCTTTCTTTTTTTTTTTTTTTTTTTTTTTTTTTTTTGGTTTTCTTTTTTTAC
>WKFP01013996.1:0-42370 GCA_011057875.1 Pterocles orientalis | reverse complement strand
GGGCGAGTAAAGGTGGAGACGAGCCCGGGAAGTTGCCGGAGCAGGAAGAAGAAGAGGAATCCCAGGTTTTGCACGGAACCGGCCATTGCAAATGGTTCAATGTGAGAATGGGATTCGGGTTCATCTCCATGAACAACCGAGAGGGAAGCCCCTTGGAGTCTCCAGTTGATGTCTTTGTACACCAAGTAAGACCCATTTTTGTCTTCCACCTTAGCCTGCCACATTTCGTTGAGCTCAGTGGGATTCCGGTTTCATGTGAAGAGAAGTAACCTATTTTTCCTAGGTATTTAGGTACATCTGTAATTAAAAAGTTGCCTTAGGTACTGGTTTTGTTGGCAGCATCTAATTTGAGTAAATAAGGTCGTTAGATTGTGCTTAGTGTCTGTGGCTGGAGATTTGTGCAGAGGGATAACGTTTCTTAATGTCTTCCTCCTTGGTTAGAAACTTCTGTGCTTTTTATTTACTTTCAAATGACACACTTTTCTTTTTAACAAGGTTTATCGTTTGTCACCAGAGTGACCAGAAGAAGATATGGTTTTCCTTGGAAACTGATTAAAATTAAGCTCGGAAAAGGATAAATAAGTGTTGGTTTTCATTCAGATAACATTTGGATACAATTCTAAACGCTTTTCTTGTAAACCTCGAATTGCTTTTTAAAAGCTCATCTGAGATTAGTTAGTGAAATTAAGACATAATTATAGTGTTGTTTTGCAGTAATTCAGACCTTAGAGTGTCCCTGTGGTGATACACTGAAGCGTGCATGTGGTTTGGTTGGTTGGTTTTTAAATATTCGTTCCTAGGGGGGGAAAAAAAGTAACGATTAAGGCATCAGACCCAAAGCAGCGTCTCTGTAAGGCTGTTCGGGAGAGAAGCGGCGTGTGGCCGTTGTTTTTATTTTAAGCGTGAACGGTGTTCGTATTTGCACGTGGAAGCTGCTATGAATGTCTTCACGCAAAGGAGTTTCAGATGCAGGATACGTAAAAAATTATAAAGTTAAGGTAACTTTTATCAAGGTCTGTAGTGGGGTTTGTGAAGAAGGAGCATGTCATTCCCTGGTCCTTCTGTTAGTCTCTGGCTGCAACAACGCTATTTTGAATTTCACCCATCTTCTCTTGTGATCAGAGAAGAGTGGTAGCAGGTAAAGAGACCATTTTGGTTTGGCTAGGGCCATGTTAGGAAGGCAAAAAGGCATCTTAACTTTTTACGTGGTTGTCCATTTTCTATGACGTTTGCAATGACGGGGCAGGGGGGTGTTCCATGATTATACAGTGATTCCCTTTTAATGTTCCATTTGATGGCTCAGCCATGTTTTGTTGTAACTTTCATCAGGCTTTTTTAAAGAATACACCTTTTGTTAAGTTAATAAAAAGGTGATTGAATGCGCGCTGCTGCTGTGGCATGTTACCTTGCTCTTCGCGGTGGTGGAATGGGTTTCTGATCTTGTTGTCTTACATGTACGCTACACCTAAGGGCCTGCACATCAATATTAGCTGCTTGCATTTGGAATTATGTACAAAGTGTAGAATCCAATAATGACTTTATTAAATTCTTACACTTCCTGCTTTGTACTGGCATATGAGGTGCCCTCCTCTTCGCTGCTGCTTTTTCTTTTTAGGACTGACTGAATGAAATACTTACAAAAGAAGGAGCAGTCTTCCTCCTGTTTTCCCCCTTTCTTCCCTTTGTATCTTTGTAAGTTGTGAAATTGCTCTTTACAGTTTTATAAATTTACTTTGTAGATAAAACACCTTTTTCTTTAAATAATTTAGTGTTAATACACGTAATTATTTTTGTTCTTCAAATAATAGAAGACAAACATCTGAAGCATAGCAGTGGTATTAATGAAAAAACACATTTGGAAACAAAAGATATTCTTACAGCTGTGGAAATAGAGAAGTGCTGAACTGCATGATAACATGATACATTTAAGTAATACTAGACAAGGTGTGCTGTTCCATAATGGAAAGGAGTCATAGAAAATAATAAAAAAGTATGTGGTAAATTTGAAAATCATTATTCCATTGTGTCCCCTAGAGGAGGAGACAAGAAGGAAATTTTAGACATGTTTGTTTACACTTTAATAATCTGCAATTTATTTGTATCCTTAGGTTTCTAAGGCATATCCCAATGTAAAATGCAGTGGAAAATATGTTTCAGTGCACAAACTCTGCACCTTAGTCAATTTGAGTATTACTTAGAGATATGTCTTACTGACTGAAGTTATTAGTATTATGCAATGCATTGCTCTTATACAAAGAAAATAATTTTCACACCTTTTTATTTCTGATAAAATCTAGGATATACGTAAACCTCATGGTCACATGAGTCATCTTTCCATCAGTGAAAATAATTTTTCTGTTTAATAAGGAGAAGCAGTATCTATTTTGTTTCAGAGTACATTTTAGATAATTTATATTGCTATAGAGAATGCTTTGTATTAGCTGACTAGCTGACTAGTGGTCACAGTAGTAGCCAGAGCATAAAAATGTCTTTAAATTGGTAATGTTATTTAGCAGTGCTGCTTGTACAACAGTCTGTTGCCTGAAGTGATTAGACCCTATTCCTACTAGTTTCATCAATTTGAAAAATTTAGCATGTGAAAAGTCCTTTTAAAGACAAAGATGTTAGTTTATTGATCTGTTAAAACAAAATACTGCTGTTCAAAACCACTTCATCATTTCTTTTAAGTGTGTGCACATAGCTTTGCATTCACTCATTCTGCAATGTTTGTAGCTACTGGTATTATTTGATAGAATTAGACAGTCTAAGAAGGGAAAAGAAGCTTGTGTCTTATTTAGTCCAAGTCCTGTCAAAGCTAGCTTTAACCCTGCAACAATATTTTTACTTCCTTATCTTACCTTCTCGTGGTGAGGTTATGCCTAGTGTAAGAGATGTTGCTCTGAATAAAAACTTATTGGATGCCGAGTTAAAATTCCTGTAATAGTTTAAGCTCATTATACGTAGACTTCTGAGCTTGCAGTTAATAATTTTGCTCTATTCTTGGAGTTCCCCCTTCATTGTGTGCATATTATAGTAATGTTTTTGTAAAGTCTGTGCCTCAATAGTTTTATATATGGATATATTTTTAGAGATTATGCTTTTGCTTGGACTTATCTTCCCCTTCACCCAGTGAAAGTTCTGTTCGTGAAACAGCTGCAGTATTGAGTTTTTAACTTTACCTTTTTAGTCCTTCCTTCAGCACTAACCATTTTGATTGATCTTTTCTGAACTACCTTCAGGTTGTTGTTACCCTTCTGGTAATGAGGTACCTGAGCTAGATGCATTATTTAAGGTAGAAACACATCAGCCGTTATATATGTGCATCTGTGTATGTACAAAGTTAATAGGGTACACTTACAAACATCTACACTCCTGTCCTTTTTTAGCTTTATTCTGATACAGCTTATATCTTTTGAATCATGTGTTTGAGTCATTCAGTGTCATATAAAAATTGCAAGTCCTAAAAGCTATTTAATTTTTTTTTAAGACAAGCCATGCCTAGTGCAGCAATATGCCTAGTTCACTGTATTTATTTTACAAAAAAAAAAGGAATAGTAGCAATCTTAGTTCTGTGTAACTGTTAAATCCAAGGAATATGCACCTTACTGAATGTGGCTCAGTACTGTCATTTGGACTTAATAGTTTACCATGGAATTAATAATATAGCTTGCTTCTCTTTTAAGTTATGTGTGAACAGCTCTTGTTAAATTTTAGAAAAAGATCTATTTGTCAAAGGATAAAACAGGTGAAGTGAGTGAAACGTTTTGTGGTGCACATGAAAAAGGTCTTCGTTGCTAAGAACTAAGAAGAGCTCAAGCTTCATAAAATCAGATAAAAGGGTGAAATTAATTTAAATTTTTTTTGCACATTCAAAATTGTACATACAGTTTTCTTGGATGCTGGCAGTAAGGCAAAAATGCTGCAGATTCTTCTTTGCACACATTTTGTATGGACTATATTAAATATGTCTCTATTTTCTGTTGCTTAGCGTGAAGCCCAGATGTTAAAGATTATAATGAAGGGTAGGGTGCTGGATGTAAATAGATGCAATTAAAGACATGTTTATGAATATCAAGGGTTATATTTTTATGTTCTGTTTCTGAGTAATGTGGTCTTTCAGCATGAGATGGGATTGTTCAGTTTAGAAGATGTTTGTTGGAACCAGGCTCTGTAGTCCAAAATTCTTACTGTGTTACGGGATTGTTACAAGATTTCTGAACTGGGACCTTAAACATGATCTTTCTTGGGGATCCTCTTTTATGAGATGGGGAGAGGAAGGAAGGGAGGAGCAGCATGCAGAAGTTGGTGTATTTTGTTTTCTCATTAAAAGGAGCATGGTTGGATTGAAATTTTTTACTTTCATCTGACCTTTCTTGCTGTTGCTGCAAGTTACTGTTATTGCAAGATCTGCTAAAAATGGAAGAGAACCTTTTTTCTTTCTTTGAGTTGTTCTGTACTGCTCTATAATTTGTGTATTATAAATTTTTGTCTTACTGTTGCAAGTACCTGTAACAAAAGGAGGGACTATTCAGTTATGACTGTAAACAGAAGAACAAATGGAAAATTAGACATATAAGCAGCATCTGAAAAGTCTTTTCACTTAATTTGACCAGCCATTCTTTTTTATGATGAATTAGATGCTTATTCTTTAAAGCCCTATTATTTTAGCCACAGGTGAACTACTTTTTCTAGGGTAAAGTTGGGCATGGCATAATACACTGAATGCTGACTTTCTAATATTGTAACACGTGATCCTGTGCTTTTGCAAGGATGCATTAATTCATCTCACCCTTCTTTTCCATTTCTGCATATTTGGAGCCTGTAAGAAGCTACTTAATTGCTCAGGATAACTGGAAGTTCTGGGCAAGCAAGTGGGATCAATATTACGTTGCTTGTTATTGTTAAATGTGACATAGCGCTGCTCCTTTGAATTACAGAAGTCTCCATGTGGAGTATGCTGTTACAAACTTGTCATCTTTGACTTCTGCTGGGGACCAGGCAAGCCCAGTCCTAATCAAAACAAAAGTGCTAGCAGGATTTAGAGAGGGAAGCTGAGGAAGGAAGTGAATGGGGAGTAAATGTGTGTCTGCAGTGAGCACGAGTATCAGCGATCTGGCAGAGATCAGACCTATGCTAAAGATGTGGGTGTCAAAGTCTGCTCAGCAGCCCCAACACATGTAGAATCTGTAATAGCTAACTGTGGGAGATCCAGAGCCAAGCTTTGGTACTCACCAGTTGTGCTGGAGCATACAGAGAAAATTGACTTTAACTTATGGAGACCAAGGATTTGTGGTGTGGAGTGGTGCAGCCTTGTTTGGGATTTTTTTTTTTCCTTTTGGTACTAATTAGGCCCAGTCTTACATTTTCAGTCCTACCTATGGATGCATAGACAGATGGCAAAGTACTTCACTGAGGACTTGATGGTTTAAGATAGTTGTCTGAAGAAACTTGTAAATGGGTGTTTAAGTTGTAGAGCCACAATCTGTGGAAATACCTTCCAGATTTAATCTATTTACATCTAATCCAAACATTACAGTGCATTTTTATCGATAGACACATGTAGTATTTTAAGTGAATGGCAAGTCTGATTAAACCTGCATGGTGTTGAATCAGATCAGATTTTGCTGAAGAAATTTAAACAGTAAATGGTGATAAGCAAAAATCACAAGCAGCCCAAAGACAGAGGTCTGCAATAGGACTATTTTGTCTTAAAAGAGGTTTCCTTTTTGGCAGAGCAGTAACTACACCCTTTCCAGAGCATGCAATCCTCCTTTTCTCCAGGACTGAGGAAGTTGTGCACAGGATTTGGGATACTGGAAGGAAGAGGATATTTTGTCTGGGACACAAACATAAGATATCAAAGCAGATACATAAACCGAAGTTAAAAGGAAATGAATTGTTGAATTGTGAAAAAATGTTGTTATTGTTGCTTGTCCTGGTTTGCAAGTCCATTAATGAGGTAGTAAGTATATCTAGACCCATCTAGAGTTTTGTTTTAGACTCTTTACAAAGTATACTCCCATGTAAATACTGTTTAATCTTCCTTATGTAACCCATCTCAGTAAAGACCTGTCCTCTTTCCCCACTAATTATCAACAGAAGCAAAATTAAGCCCATCAGTTTCTACAAAGGTGTATAAAAGTGACCACAAAGGTATAACTTAAGTAAGATCATAGGAACCTAGAAACTAAAGCATAAAGACTGTTTATTATGTTTCTTAAACGAACACAAAGAAATAAGGACATAGTGTTTACTTTTTTCATTCCCTGTATTTAAGGGTGCTTTTTTCCCCTTTGGTTAAATCAGCTGAAAGTTATCATGACTGATAAAAAGGTATTATATGATACTTAGTTCTTTTTAAGGGACAGTACTTGGGACAGGTCTGGACTAGTTTTTTCTTGCAGATATCACTTGTGAAAGCAGTGAATCTTTAAATTGCTTTTACATCAGCAGAGAATCAGTAAACACCTCTTTGTGCAAGGTGGTGAAGTGCTTCTCATGGCGCAAGCATATTTAGTTGGAGAAACGGGTGTCCGGGCCTTTCCTCAGATTATTTGGGCTGGTCCTGACTTAAAATGGGGGTTTAACGCTTTGGGAGATGACTTGAGGGAATTCCAGATCTCCACTCCAGAGATGGCTCAGCTGCTTGCAGAGCAGCTGTGGAAACTGCTGCAAGTTTTACAGTCCGCTGTATTAAGGAAAACTGGCACTGATTTTGTTTTCTTACTAACATGCAAAGCTGTAACATGCAGCAGGTCAGCAGCTGCTCTGCAAGCAGCTGAGTTGGCTTTGCAGTAGCAGTGTGGTGAGCAGGTGGAGGTTGAAACTCCTACAGGCACCCTTCTTAGTGGGAGTCATTCAGCCATGATTTTACTTTTACATTTGGCAGCAGTGCTGCTGCTTAAGTAAGCTTCAAAAGCTTTTACAGAACTCTCCCTGTTGGGCTAGTAAGTGCTTGTGAAGCTGCATGGCAAACCCAGCTGGGAAAATTTTGGTTTTAGTATCTGATTTTTACAATTTTTTGTATCAGAGAAACTCCATGGTCCCCACAAATAAGGGTGGGCAGTGCTGGAACCACAGAAGGGTGGCCAAGGATGGAAACAAGCAGCTGCCAGGGTGAGGTGAAGGTATAGGAGGAAAGGAAGCTAGAAGCTGCTGCTGCAGATAACGTGAATGAAACTGCAGTCTCCTGTGATGCAAAATAGCAAAATACTGGCATTACCTTCAGCTGGTGATGGAGAAACAAGGAAAGTGTTTGGTGACTTTTCAAGAAAAAGGGCACTTACTGATATTGAAATGAGTACAAGCATCTGGACTCTCCTTGGAAGTGGAATGTTTCAGGAATCTTTGGGTCACACTTGAGTTAAATCTTACATTTAAATCTTACATGTTTCTCTTTTTTTTTTCTTTTTTCTTGTTTTATTGATTACAGTGGCATTGAAATATTTTGAAGTGCAGTTTTAAAATAGCACTAGTTACAAAACAAAACCCCCAAAAATGGGAGTAATTTTTGATTCACTACAATAGTGTGTGTTTCTTACTTCTACAGAACAGAAGTATATTTACAGGGCAATTCATAATAATCTGGATGTATCTTTTTAGCAGATAGGTGAGAGTTTAGTGAAATTAGTTGATAATCTGAAAAGTATAGCTCCCTAATTATTCCATATGTATAACTTTGAAAATTAAATATATTGATACATTTGAAAAGTTGTTTGTCTGAGAATATGTAGAATATCCTTGTTCTATTATCAGTGCAGGAGCCAAGAAAATCACATAGATACTTCCTATTCCAAAGTTCTAATTTAGTTCTAGAATTACGTTTTTTGGGAAAGAGGGAGGCTGAAAGGTTTGTTTTGGTTTTTTTAGCATCATAGGTTAGTATTTTCACCTGTTGAATTTTTTTAACAGGTAAAATCTGTGTGAGTTTGTGTATAATCATATTTGGAGTGCATGAATTTGTCTACAAAATTGAAGTAATATTGCATGACTACTACATATCTTATGCTCTGTTAGAAAACACTAATCTTGTTACTACATTCATAAGTGTGTACTTCTCACAAACACAGCTGATAGTAGCTTTCCCATCAAAGTTAATCTGTTCCCAGAGAGACCTTCTTCTAATTAGTCCTGATAATTTATAAGTATGCAGTGTTGATGGATTTTTTTTTTCTAAATTGCTTTTATTGTAGTGCCACTTGAGGCTACTTTAACATTTGTGTTATAACTTTGTTTATGGTTATATAAATACATGCACCAAAAGACTGAAACTGAGAGTAAAAGTGATAGCTCTTGTGGACTTTAAGTAAATAAGCATGAACTTGTATTTTTTCAAAGTACAGGTGTCTTTAAAATCTCTTAATAGTGCATGTGTACTCTAATTTTAAAAATGTTTTATTTCATTTTACAACTGTGTTTTGCAAGCTAGGAATCAAAATCTTGGTTGATTTTATGGGCTATTTGTAATAATACAATCTTAGTGGAAATATGAGGTTTTTAAAAGCCTCTGCTGGCCATGTGTTGTAATTTCTGAATATTCTTAAGACTCGTTATATTGGAAATACAAGAAATATATAAAAGTTTTAATCTAAAATGTACCTAATAGACCCAAGATGACTTCTGTGGACTTTGGATTAGACCCCCAACTAATCTCTGTCTTCAACAGATAAATATTGCTATTTTACCCTGTTTAATTACCTGTCCAAAAACAGATTGCAGATCTTGAGAATTAGCCATTGTTGACACTAAAGTGGAATAAGACCAAAGAATTATTCACAAACCTGTTTAGCATCCTCTCCCCCCCAGATATTAAAAGCAAAAGCATATCAGTTGAATGGAAATGTGTGAATTATATCAACAGTAAAACAAAAACTCCTCCTTAATGGAATAAAGCCATGACATCCCTTCTTTTCCTGTGGATGTTACAGACCTGACGGGCCAAATTCTGCTTGATCTTCTCACATGATGTGGTCTCACTGACCTGTGAAACCTGTTCAATAAACTACACAGCATTAGGAGTGCATTTTAAGTCTCTTATATGAATGTTCTTACTGGAAGTGTGTAGTTCACGTCCTTTTGTTTTTGTGTGTAAAGCGCACTTTTTATACTCAAAAACTTGAGGCCTGTACAGTGATATGATTTTTTTTCCTGTACAGTGCCTAAAATGCAGAGAAGGAAACTAGGGTTTGGATCAGCGCTGCTCAATTAAAAGTTAATTTAAAATGATACAATTTAACATGATGTGTATGAATGAACTTGACATATGTAATTTGTATATACTTTTTTCAATATGCTAATTTTTTTGTACTGGGAATGTATAATATTAAATGTCTTACTTAAATTCACCTGACCACTAAGCTGCCAGGCTGCTTCGATGCAAAGCTCTTGGGCTGATAATGTTGCAGATTTTTTTCATCTTGCTCAGTCCTAAATCTTTTCCTCACAGGACAAAAGAGTGGTAGAAGTAGTACGTGAAATGCTCCCAGTGTGAAAAAGACCCTTCCTTGTGGGTTCAGGCAGGTTCTGTTAAAGGGGACTGAAGTGAAAGCACCTTGGGATCTTGAACAGCTGTATTCTATATATATAGACAGTTAGGAACACCTGTGCAGTCTCTTTGATTTCTGGCAGGTGTAATAATATGTGGTAGGTATCGGGAAAACAACTGAAAAACTTTGTAACTGCAGTATTGTGTTTCTGTGTTCACAAGGGAAAAGATGGGAATCCTCCTGGCAGAGTCCTTCATGATCTGCCTTTTCCAGGGCCTCTGTGTTGGGGATGTAGACATCTACCCAGATATAAGAGCCCTGACTTACAGAGAGAGAGGAGTAGCTGAACCCTCTGTCCAGTCAGGAGGGTGTGGACAGCTTATAGATTTGGAGACATAATATGGTCCTCAAATATTTGTAAATGAAGTTAGTGAAAAAGTTTCCATTTCACACCACAGTGCTTAATAGTTCTTCACTACAGTGGTTGCATTCTCATTTGGCTGTGCCAAACCTACTTTCTTTGTCTGTGTGTGTTCATTAAAGAAAGCATATTACATTTGTAATAGCTTTTATATGAATCAAAGTCACATTTGTTTAATGTTTTCATGTAGCATGTTTTGCAAAAAACTGTTCAGTAGATGGGAACTGTAGGGTAACCCTGCAAGGAATGCATTGTTTCTTGTATAGGGGTCTATGTGCCTGTAGCACATACACTGATCTTAACTAACAGGACATTCAACAGGGTGTCCTGTTCATTGTGTGTGATTCTGGTTTAGAAACTATTGCAACCTTAGAAACAAAGGTACAATAATTTTAAAAGTGTTTTTAATTGGCTACAGAAATAAGTGATAATTGTTAAAAATAAATATTCCTTGTAAGGTGATTGAGCTGGGTGTAAGGAGATGCATGAATAAACAATTATCAGAAATGGCTAGTTTCTTTATAGTAAACTTTTCATGTCACCGTTGACTTCAAAGGACTAGTCACAAAGAGTGGACTGTGGAATTGAACTGTAGATGATAAGGGAGCAAAAGATTTTGAAGGTGTGTTGTCAAGATGAAAATAATATTCAGGATTTTCAGGCACAAATATATCTGAAGATAAAATCTTTGCTTAGAATAACTGGAATAGGATTTTGTCAATGTTAATTCATGCCTTTGCAAACACTTCAGCAGTAAATACCACATCTTTCACTAAGGAGTGCTTCATTGTCCTACACTATAGTCTCTTATCTACGCTAAGAAAGCAAGCTATCAGATTCTCTTTTTACCAATGCCTTCTTTTCCTCAAAAATTAAAAAAACTAAACAAAAACTAACTAAAACTAAACTAAAACTACTAAACATTCTAAAATCTGATCTATCAGGTTTTAAAATGTTTAAAATTATTTAAATTCAAAACATTTTGATTGAGAGGGTTCCTTTAAATTTGATCTGTCTACATTGTTTGTCTTCAGTAGAAATTAGCAAAGGCTTCCGTAAAAGAGAAAAAAGCATTTTCCATTTTATATGATGTCTTTGCATTTAATGACTGCATAACATTTTTGCAAAACAGCAAATACTTTTCAAAATTAACCTGCAGTCTGCTTTGTGCAACAAAATCTCTATATGTTTAATAATATAATTGGTGGATTTGGTTTCCTCAAATAATTTTTACCTTAATCTTTATTAATTTATTTTCATTAAGGAATTACATATTTCTTTAAAAGGCAGATTTTTTTTAATACAATAGTTTCTTTTTTACTGACTGTTTTTATAGTTCATTGGAAAGCAATAGCCCATTCTATGCTTATGTGGGTTTGTTATCTTCACACAGATAGTACTTCCTTGGATGATAATTTAACTGGTGACAACCAGACAGTGGACAAAGACGAGACTGTTTAAATGGCTACGTTGAAGCACTGTCCTTTTGCCAAAGATTGATTAGTTTTAGTGTTCATAATTCAATAGTATAATCAATGTTTAACATTTTCTGTGATCTCCTCCACATTAATATAGGTTTTTTTTTCATACAGGAATCAGTAATTGTTTTTAATAATATATAAAACAAATAATCAGTAATTGTTTTTAATAATATATAAAACAATACTATGCTTTTATAATTATAATTTGTTTGCCTTTTATCCATATGTAATTTAGTATTAATTCTTTATTAGGAGTATGTCTATTGCATGGAGCTAAACCAGCACTGACCACAAGAGGTGCCATGAAATGCACTTATATAGTATACTATAGTCTCTTCAGCAGTATTGAGGTAATTGGCATTAAATGATTGATTTTATTCTAATATTTCTGGGTTTAGAATGATGAACATAATCTGTTTGTCAAATTTTTAAAAACTGATAAACATTAGCTTACTTTCTGTTTTCTCCCTCCATTTAAAAGTACAGTATATTTTAGCTACACTTCAAGGACTAAATTTTACTAACAGATGAAGTGTTGAGCCAGGTGAAATCAGTGAAATAGGGGTCAAGAAGTTTCAATAGGTATGCACAATTTCTCTCAAGGATTTTTTTCTGATAGTTTCATTTGGGAGCTTAGATACTTAAACCAGAAAAATTTGATTTAAATAAATGTAAGGGTGTTTTGTATACATCAACTATCCTTCAGTGTACTTGTTTTCGCTACATTTCTAAGTGCTTTACAACCGTTAAAATGCCACCAAAACTAATTATATGTTATATGATTTGTATGAATTCATCATATATTAATGTTCATCTAAATTTCTTGTAGCACTTTCAGCTGAACCGTGTACCTTAAGAGAAATGTGACTCCTTTTTATTTACATCTTCTGTGGGAGAAAAGAGTCCATTGGCTTCCTTTGTTCATTTCCACTGGGGTCTTCATTAGTTTAAGTGTAGCTTTGCCATTTTGTGAACAAGTTTGAAATTCCTGGAATTTCAGGTCTAAAAGAGGACTAACTTGGCAGATAATTGTATTTGTAAGAGAATAAAACGAGTATGCTGCTCTAGGGCTTTCTCCACTTATGTTACCGTGTAGAAAGTTTAGCATGGTTTTTTAGTTGTTTAATTCCAACAGTTTAATCTGAATTTGCATGTCTTGCTAGCACATTGTTGTTCTGGGCACACTCGCATCTCATTGCTAGTTATTTTAAGATGACAGACAGAAAAGCAAATTTTTTTTTATTAAGTCTGTGTGGAAGTAAATTATCAAACTATAAATTATCAAACTATAAGGGTACATGCTAAGTATATATGAAATACAGTAATCCTTATTTCCTGTAAAAATTGTCTTGTTGAAAAATACTGATTACATTACTGTAAAATAATTTTGACACATTTACTAGACAAAATATTTTCTTGTCAAAAACAGATGCTCAGATTTTAAATGTCCCATTTCCATTAATTTGCCTAATTTTATAAAGAGCTTTTTGGTAACAATTTTGCTACAAAATCTTACTATTAAAAAGTTACATTCAAACATTAAAAAATAGAGAAATTAATTTATATATTATGCAAACACACACACTGAAAAAATAATACAAGATCTCTTAAATATTTGCACACAAGCTTGTTTTCATCTTCTACAGCGGTCATGCCTATTTCAGGAAATACATTTAACAATGTAGGTCAGTTTGGATTCTGCTGCATCATACAATGGCAGAGACCGCTGCTAATTGTCACAGTGGTTTTTATATTTTGTCAGTCCGCTTTTGGATCAGTGCATTGCAAGTCCATATAATTAGTATATAGAAGGGGCCAAAAGTAAAGATTCTGGGTCTTAATTTTTCTGCTTGCGGACAAGATTTGCCATTCAGCTGATGACTTCTCAGCTGTTGACGTCTCTGCTGTGCTACAGTTGGTGTGGATGGAGGAAAGCCTCTTGTCTTGCACAGAATGAGCTGGGATTTTTCTTGTATAGATGTTGTATTTATTGTAAGTTGGTAATATTCAACTAGCGCATGTTGTTTCTAGTACAAGAGATGTCTCAGGCAGTTCTGGTAGTGAAAAGGCTGAAGGATAAATGCTTTTAGGACCTCTATTTAAAACATGCATGAATGGAATCACTGCAAAATGTTGTTGTTGTTATGTTTATTTTTATCTAAGATCATAGCTGTCAAGGTAAACACAGCAAAACATTACCACTATGGTGAACAAAATGTCTGAAATCCTGTTCTCAGTTACAGATGTACAGAGTACTTGATTGGTTGATGTGAAGACAGAGATGAGTCAGTTCTGCTCCTTTTCATGCCAGTGGCAAAACAGGCAAAGGCGGCTGTGGGGTTTCTTATTTTTCAGATAATGGTATAAACCCATAACCGGTTTTAACACTTAGCTTAAAGAATTTAGGTAGATGAATTTAGGTAGGCAATTAGGTATTTGAAAGTGAGGTTTGGGGTCTTGGTTTGTTTTTTCTAACAGGCCGCGCACCTGGCAGTGCAGCAGGCCTGAGGGCGCGGGGTGTGATGGCCGCCTTGAGGAGCCGCTGTGGGGGCAGGAGCCTCCTTAACGGCGGCCTCCCCCTTGGGCCGGAGCGGGAGGAATTCGCACTCTCCCGGCTCAGGTTGCAGGCCCTCCGATCAGACCGGGGAAGCCAGGGTCAGGGCTGTTTGCTGCCTATCGCTTCCTTGGGCCGTTTATAACCCCGTCCTCCCCTGGTAGTTAACTGTGGCCCAAGGAGGTGATTGATGTGAAAGATTCAAAATGTTTGCTTTATTACTCTCTTAATATGGTTTAAATTGTTTTTTAAAAGAAAAGTCAATTTAGCACGCAGAGCAGAACTGGAAATGCTGGTATCTTTGAGAATCAAAGTGGGGATAGATCAAAAATAGCTCCCCGCGGGTCTGACGTGTCCGAGGGGGCAGCACTCGTGAGGTTGGTGGATTAACGCTGCACCATGTCTTCTCAGCAACTGGAGGGCCAGCGCCGTGCAGCAGGCCTGGTCACCATTTCCCACGCTCAAGGACCCTATTTACCGTAAGCTAAAGAGCAAATTAATCTTCAGCAAACGCAAATCAAAGAACAGGCTAATAAACAGCGGCACACACTCATGCACACTTCATTTTTCACGGAGGTTTGTTACTATTTCTGCGGTGCTTACTGCCATGGTAGCATACACGGGGGGCTGTTGAAGGTCTAAACACTTTTAAACGGAGCCGAGGTTAAAGCGAGCACCCAACGCTTTGTTCTTTTCTCGGCATCCCAGGCAGTGGGTCCGGCCCGGCTCGCGAGACTAGCCGCGGCCTCACCAGGCCGCAGGAGGCGTGAGCGCTGCCCACCAAGATGGCGGCGGGGCGGGTGGCTCAGCCGGACCCGGCGCCTTCGGGCGCGGGCTCTCGTTAAGATGAGCCGCCCCCCAGAGCCGCTTTTCGGCCCTCAGGCCCCACCCAGGGAGGGCGGCGGGCGGCCAGTGCCTTTGTTTCTGCGGCCGCGGGGTCCTGCTCCTTGCTCCTCCCCACAGGAGGAAACGCGGCGACGGGAGGTCGATGGGGAGGTGGACGCCACACGTGGGCAGCTCGGGAGGTGAGCGCGGAGCACCGGCTGCGCCTCGAAGCACCGTGCCTCGCTTACACCTTTCGTTTTAACGGGGTTGAAGACTCCGTGAAGGATCTCTCTCCTTCCCACCCCCGTGATAACCTTCTGCGGCGAGGGGCTTGAGGGGACCGCTGCCTCTCGCAGCGGGTAGCCAGCCACCTCGGGCTCCTGAGGAGGCCCGGACGGGGCCGGGGCGAGCTGCCCACCCAGCCCCTTCCCCGGCCTGGGAGCCCACCCCGCCAGGAACAGCGGTACACGCGTTATAATGGAGGAGTTGCAGAGCTTGAGGATGGGGGGTGGTGGTGTCTTCTCCCCCTTCACGTTAGAAATGACTTTGAAAATAAATGCAGCCTCCTTTTAAGGAGTGTATGAAACCTGACCTAGCTGTTGCATTTCTTGTTTGCTTCGTTGATGCTTAGAGGAAAAAATACTGGGTGGAGAATTGAATGTGGGTATGATAAAAGGGTAGACATCTAGTGATTTTCTTAGACCTCTCAGTAAATAGTTAAGACTTTCCCTCTTAATGACCAAGCAAAACATGCTACTAAGTAACACGCTGTGTTGAAGTAGTATTTACAAAAATATGTGAAATTTTAATATGAATACATCTTACCAGGAACCAATATTTTTTCTTAAATTTCTTAGAACTTTTAAGGGGCATTTTGCATCAACTCTACTATTTCTCTTTAACTGCTGAGTGTTGTAATTGATAACACAAAGAAAGGCTTTGCAAAATATTCAGTAGAATTATCTGCTTTTGTTTGTTTTCAAAGGAGAACATAGTTCTTCATGCTAAAAAGTCATTCAAAAGGATTAATGATTGTAGGACTCCCGATCTTTCAAACACTTGTTCTTTAAAGTAGGAACTATTCATGTAAATAAGTTTCAAGATTAGGACCTTAAATATGTGACTTTTATAACTATTCATGCCTTAAAAATGGTCTTATGCTTTAGTCTGGCCTTGGGCAAAGTTTCACATGGACTTGATGGGAAGTTTTTTCCTTTAGTAAGAACTATAGTTTCACTGCTTAAAATATTTTTTAATTGAGGAAGGGATCGGTAGTCTATATTTTTGGTGTTTTTTTTTTAATTAAAGAAATAATCTATACTGTATAAGAAATACATCTATTTCTTCCACAACAGCAGTTCTGTTGCAAAGGAAATGGCTGAATTCCGCCTATGTGGGTGCGTTGTATAAAACTGTTCTACAAGTTAACTGTAGCTTGTGATATGTAAAAAAATAAAAATCTCTTTTCCTGTTGTATTTGAAAATACAAAATGTGCTTTTAGGCTGTGAGTGGTTCACTGCTCTGGGATAGTCTCTTACGGAATGAGGCTTAGTGTAATTCTTCAATACAATTCAAGATTTCAATACAATTGTGTCAGTTGCCCCTTCATCCCCTATCGACATCCAGCTCACTGGAATCTCACTGTTCTCTCTGATTTTTACTTGCAAACATTTTTTTTAGATGCATATGTTGTGAAGGGAATCGGTACTGACAGAACCCTAAACTTGCTTTGGTTGTTCCAAAATAAAATAATGTAGGGGTTAAACATTACTTTCTTTGTTAGCTTCGAATAGGTGAGACATACCTCTCTAAAAGTGTTTGTCAAGCAGAAGTGTTTCACGTTTCAGATACAGATAACTTTGTCTCAGGATGATTAATTCAAATGTACTGTCTATCAGTGGATTTTCAAGTAAACATAGCATTGTTTTACAAAAATGTACAGTTTTTTTACTGTACATGTCAGATAATTGGATTATTTAGATGTTTCTGTTGGGGTTGGCAACTTATTTTAACCTTCCTATGTAAAACTATGTGTTTGTTTTTAAGGTCAGTGTTAAATGTTGCTTTTATAGTCCAGAGTGGTAGAAATGCTTTTAAAAAATCATAATTCTCTGTGTGCCCAAGCATTGCCACTCCATACCCCAGTTCTTTAATGACATTTTGGTTGATACACATCAAACTTTTAATTGCTGTTTTTGTGAGCCCCAGAATTACGCTGCATGGTTATTTTTAAATTAAGTAAGAATCTTTAGTAACTGTTGAAGAAAAAATTGTTTGCTGAAGATGTGGTACCACTCTAGGTTTCTTGTTTGGTTTGGGGTTTGTGGGGTTTTTTTGTTTTTGTTTTTGTTTTTGTTTTTTCCTCTGGACAAAATCCTTGCTTGTTATAGTCCTGCAGTTTCATTATTGCCTTAAGCCACCTAACTGTAGACTTTTGCTAGCAGAGGCAATCCCACCCACCCCTGCCTCCACGCTGACCGCATATTCTGACTCAGACTCCTCTGTCAGTTCTACTGCTTTGTAGCTGCAGGAGGAATTACAAACCCTTGCTGTTTGAGCTGAAAAGTAGTAATTTATTTTGCATATTTGTATTTAATTTATCAGCAAGCTTATAGGACTTTGGTTTTGCTACATGAAAATAGGAGCTAACTTGAGGAAAGCAGTAGAAATGTGCAGCCTAAGGAAATGCAGAATACGACTACTCCATTTGGTGTCAGGACAGTGGTAGAGTGTAATTTTCGAGGAACTGAGACAAAATAAAATGGGAGTTCTTGTTCCCTGAACTTCCCGTTGGTCTCATTGATTTAACTCACTAGCTAGGAGAAAATGGCAGAGTGAGACTTTGCATGACTAGATCTCGTAGAACCTCTGTCTTTGTTGACGCAGTCTCATTGTGACTGCACCTTGTATCAGTGCTGTGCTTGGTCTGGCGTTCATTTCCTTAGAAAGAGTTGTTAACAGTCCAGTCTTGCAAATAGTAGATGTGTCTATTTCTGTAACTTTTTAGCAAGTAGAAATGTTTGTGAGCTTCCCATTGCCATTGGTGACATTTAGTTTGTGACTCTCCTGCTGGTGTGTAAGGAGAAGATGTAATTGGGCTGTATCTTTTGCCCGGCACACCTTTTACTTAATATTACAGAGGATCAAGTTAAGCTCCCTTGAAGAGTCTCCATGATTTAAAGTTTCTTAGCAGACCCTACATGATGTATATTAGCTGAACTCAGTGGCTACTTTGACTAAGGTTCAGGGCCAACCAGTGCTACATCAAATAAGCCATAAACAGCTTCTCTCCTGGTGCCCAAGCTCTGCTTCTAAGCAAGTTGTAGAAGTAATTTTTATTTTTCTTTTAAGGACACTTGAAAAGTATTTTCACAGAAATAAACCACTGAAGTGACCTGAATGAACTGAGAAGTGTTTTTGAAGAAGTACTACTTCTCATGCCCATGCATGTGCTTGTCATTCGTTTGTCATTGTTCAGTGCTGCAAAGTGCTGGTTACCTGTGCCATACCTACGGAGTTAAGAAGTCACTTGGACTTTGTAGGACTTGGCTGATGATGATCAAGGTTGCAAACTGAGCTCTGTGCGGGACTCGCTTGTCTGGCAAGTTGTGGGATGGGCTCTCAGTTTGTCTGAGGGCAGGTAGGACTGAATTCTGTCTGTGCAGGGTCAATGGAATTATGCCAGATGCTGCATATGCATAACCTAGGCTGATTTAATAGATGCACTGAAGTCTGGTTGCTGCTGATTTAACATAGAATCAGAAGGATGTTATAGTTAATGAAAAGCGAGAGTGGTTATCTTGAAATTGTTTATTGACAGAAGTTGTGCTGTGGCTGGCTAAGGTGCACCATACTACAGATACAGTATGTTGCTACTGTATATTAGAGTGCAACCCTCTCCCCATGGGGTGTTTGGTGAGGAGGTAATACAGATGTATGAAAATTGGAGGAGCTTTTGTATATGTACACACACATATATTTATATTTATATATATATTTAATGTACATTCTGGCAGGGGTGAGTAGCCTCGGGCATCTGAGGATGGCCAGAGTAGGAGTGTAAGAGATCTGGCAGCTCTTCACAGCACTGCTCACAGTCTGTGCTGGGCAGGTTCAGTGTGGTTTGGAAGAAACTGCTGCATGTGTCTGTTTTTAATTGAGAAAAAAGTATGTTCTGAAATTTTGGGAAATATTTCTCTTATACAGATACATTGCCACTGATGAATGAAGCCTGTCCAGTAGCAAAGCTCTGTGTTTAATAACATTTGATCAGGATTCTCACAGTAAAGTTGTCTTTCATATGTAAAATTATATATAATTTGAATTTGTATCTGCTTTTCTAGCAAATGCATCTAGGTGTTTATTTTAGAAAGAAAAATTGTCAAATGCCACCAAAAAAATTGCCTTCAACTGCAACATGTAACTTTGAGGAAATCATTACACTTTTCAGTAACTTCCCTTTATTGCATAGATCAATGGTTGACTAAAGTAATTTGGCACTTTCTCTTATAAACACTAATTTGTGCACCTTGTGCACTGATATTACATACATACTCTAAGTGTATCACAACTGTACACAGTTGCCTTAATATAAGACTGATCAAAGTAGGCATGTCTGTTCCTGGCACACAGATAAGAATAAGATCTCAATAAGGGGTATATTATAACAATCGAATTATTTGGCACGTTATTCTAGCAAAGACTGAGTTAAATGAACAAAATACCATTTATATGTGGGTTGTTCTTTGTGTCATTATTGATTTCCAAATTTCAGGTAGCTGTAATAAAGTTACCACAGTGACAGTAACAGTAAGCAATTTATCTTTTTTGTTTCAGTGGTTTAGGGAGGGGAGGGTATGTTGCAAACAAACGGAAAATGTAAGAAAGTACAAGCTACATGTGAGAAAATATTTTTAAAGTAAGTATTAGCTGTGAAAGTAGTTTGAAAAACGTAGGACTATACAACATAAATTTAATTTCCATTTAAAGACATTTGCATGGCACAGGATTTTATTTTACAAAATGAAATAATATCTGCCTTTTCTGAACAAAGATATATAGATTTCTAATTTCGCAAAGAAGAAACTTCATAAGCTATTTTCTCTCCCATCAGCTTAGTGTTTGTGGGTCAGCATTTTACCATAAACTATTGATGCCTTTCCAATAGGAAATAACCTACAGTAAATCAATAATTTCATAATTGCCTCTGGAAGTTTGAGGAGGTTGACCAACGAAGAGTTTCTCTTTAACACCTTTTTTTAATTCTCAAGTAGTGATAAGGAAACACTACTTCCGTAGAGCTAAGCAGTACAGTTTACGCTGTAGACATTTCTGCTGGCTTTCCTTCATCTTCTGCGTGTGCCCTTCCTCCATTTTGTTTTCCTTTTCACAATTTTTCTGGTTGTGCTCTCTCTCTTGACCCCACTGTGTGAGCTTGTAGTCACACAGGACACTGGTAAGATCAGAGAATACCACTTATGGATTAAAACAAGAGTGCACAAGTCAGGAACGAGACTGCAAAGGCAGCAAAAGGAAAGTGAATGTCTACTGTTTTATCTATAAAATAACGCAGTAGTCTTAAGCCAGAGCTTAAGGTTTTGTACAGATTGTTTGACATTTAATATTGAAAGATAGCACAGCTATTTGTAAAAGATCCCTAGATTTCGTTAAGATCTGTCTTTCTATTGTGATTTGTTATCACAACTCAGAAAAAATAACAATAGTTAGAAGCACTCTAGGTCTAAAAAGGTAAGCAAGGTCCAAACAGAATGATAATTTCCTTTCCATTTTTCTGCATTTCAAACAAGTTTCCCTAGGATAAACCCTTGAAAATGATGTGATACAATTTAAATATGAATCAGTCCTTACAAACAAATGCTTATTTATTCCTAAGAAATGACATCTCAGATCTGTACATAAATATACTTTTTAATTTAGAAGTTGACATTAACTTAGTGTTTTGTAATAATTATATTTTAAAAGCTTATATTAACGTATTTAATCTATTTTGGGCGTTAGTATTCTGGGTTCAGTGTTCTGTGGAACAGTATATTCATTTACAGAATATAAGCAGAAAATACTTGTACTTTTGTGATAAAGTGTGCTCATACCTGGCTAGTTGAATAGATGATAAAGGTATTTAAAAGTGTTTTAGAAAGTGCTTCTTTAGACAAACATAAGAAATCTACATTCCTCCTGTCCTTACATCTCCAAAGTCATATCCATCTTTAGTTTGATTTTCATCTTTGGTAGAATTTTGGCACTACCATTTGTTAACCATGTCATCCACCTGAACAGCAGGGAACGTATTCTGTGGTCAGTATTACATTTCTGTGTTTATCAGTCATGATTCTTCACGTACAAAGAGGGGAGGTATTCACAAGTTTGTCAATTAGATACAGAATCTGATTATAGACTCTCCTGAGCACTGTGTTCAGTGACTTTTAATGGAAAATATGTATTGCATTATTTTGCGGCTTTTCTGTACCTGTGGGTCTGCGTTTTTACATGTCTAACTATGGATTCAGTTTCTTGGCAACTGCTTGTTGATTATATTTAAAAGTTGTGCAGAGATTTCTGTCATGATCCAGAGATGAGAGAGGATCACTGCTGAACTGTGCTCACAGATACCAGGGTGCGGGTTCTTGCTTAAATTAAGGTATGGGCCACCTAAACGTAATTGTTGCAAACAGCTGCCTGATCAGTAGCAGAAAGTCTCCCTTGTTAACTGAACCAGTATTAGTCATTTTGTGGGCTCTGTGTGCATCTAGTGATAAATAAGCCAGGGTCAGGAGCAGGCTGAAGCAGTTGAGTGTGATCCTCTGCACTGTATGAGAGGTAGCATGTTATTCCCTGCCATTTTTTTTTCTCTCCGCAGCAACTGTTACTGCATCTGGCAGAAGGGTGCATGCCTGGTGGCATCGCTCCGGTCAGCAATATGAGCATAGCTACCCTGTCTTTTGGGAATGGGGCAGAGATGGGGTAAGAAAGAACTTTACCAGATGGATGTTAAATTATGCTGTGCCACCTTGCTTCAGAGCCAGAGAAAGATGCCCGAGCTGTTTAGTTAGCAACATGTATGTAGTCTGAGACATGGAGGGATGGAGAGGCAGGTGAGACTTTGAAATGGATTCGTACATGGCTGCTAGCAAGTGTAGTCAGGAGCCCGTGAATCACAGTGGTAACGGTAAAATTTTTCTAGTCCACACAGTTTTGTTGAATTTTTTTTTTTACTTATTATTCATTTTCTCCTCACCTTTCTGTTTAATAATAGCAGATTGCAAAGATGGATATTTTTGTTCCCTTTCCAAAAAGGATTAGGACATAGTAAATTTTAAAAGAGGAGAGGCTATACAGTGGGTAGGTAAACCCACACAGGGGTTAGTTTGTAACTGGTTAAGGACAGCTGTGCAATACATCTACCCTGTACAAGTGGGATAGAGGCATTTGGCAGCAATGTGGTTTTGTGTTGGCTTGTACCACAGGTGAAAGTGCCCTGAGCTGTGTACTGTTTAATGTGATTGAGTGAAGTACTTGTGCCATGTGGGAGGTAACAGCAATTCACTAAGCACACGTGCAAATGCCATGTGTGGATGCACTGACTCATGTTAATGTAATTACCTCGTTGTAATTGAGTTAAGTACAATTGATTTAACAGTAGAGAGGATGAGGCCACAGTTAGTCTAAAATGTGAGTTCATATTTCATTATCAGGGTTACTTATTCTTGCAGGAGGCTGAAAATTTTCTTCATAATACGGTGGACGAAGAATATGCTTAACTTAGCCACATCCACAGTCCGAGTGGAACTTACCCAGGATAGTAGTTTTTCATTTCCTTGCATGTATTTTTCCAAATACTCAGTGAGCTGTCAGTAATATACCTTTTGCAGAGTGGGAGGGATCAGCACATTGTGCACAGCACCCTTTTATTTGATTAGCTGTTCTGTAGGCTGAGTTCCGATACTGAGGTAGAAGTATCTTTTTATTGTCACTTAATTGCTTTTTTGGGGATCTCATGGCAGTAATTTTTAAAGCACTGTGGTTCACCGCTCCACAAGCTTGATCTTTTCTCAGAAATGTTTTTCATTCCTGCTTTATATTAGTTCCCACTCACTAAGAAGCTCAGCTGTTTACCCAGACTTATTGCAACAGTAGTTGCCATCTCAAATTCAGTATGTTATCATTTACTAATCCATGATTTTGGGAGGCAATGAATGTGTGAAGATGACATGAGAAAAGGAGTGCAAAAAGTTAGTATCATGATTGGCTTATCAGTTAATGAGCTTATCAAATATTAATTGTGTAGATTTGGTGTAATATGTTAACACAAACAGATTTACTTCCCAGTGGAGTGTTTTTTTTCACCTTGAAATTTTTTTCTTTTTTGTGTAGAAATCTGTACTGGTCTTTGTAGTTACTGATGGAAAGATTTTGTTGAAAATTCCAAATTTTCCATGAGGAGTTCATCTGTGTCCCTCTGAGTTCTGACCACAGTGTGCGACTACTTTAATGAAACTTCTCACAAAGAAAAATATTTTAAAATCAATTTTACTTACTAAACTCAATTTATCTTGTAAAGGTTTAGATGACCAGTATTCTCAGGGTCTGATTTGACATCACCATGTAGCCCATTTAGGTTAGCTGCATCGGAAGGAGCAGTCTTACTTGCTTTGCTCTTTCTGTGCTGGCCCAGGCTCCAGTGTGAGTCAGTTCAGCAAGCTAAACCTGTTTTGAAAACAAAACAAACAGACCTCCCTAAAAACCCACTCTTTTTTTGTAGAATTAATTTTGTGCTGGCATTGCAACCTAAAGCTGGTAATGACTCAGATGAATACCAAACCTGGTACATGGAGTGGAGGAAGGAATCTGCAACTGGGAAGAACAGAAGGGAGCTGCTCCATTTTCCTGAAAAGGCCATCACTTAAATTAAAAATTTACATTTACGAGTAACATTTTAGTTTTGTTGTCGTTCCAGAAATACTCGGTTTCCGAAAATACTCTGTATGTATCTACATAGACACAACTGTATCCCTGTCTTTGTCCACATATATTCTTGTGAATTTAG
This sequence comes from Pterocles orientalis, assembly GCA_011057875.1. NCBI lineage: Eukaryota > Metazoa > Chordata > Aves > Pterocliformes > Pteroclidae > Pterocles > Pterocles orientalis. The sequence continues at coordinate 18,539 of WKFP01013996.1, read as the reverse complement.
TAAGATGTTTTAGATTCAAGCTGCTGTTTAAAGAGCCAGGTATTTTTATTTTACAAACAGTTCATTTGTAATGTTTTGCTTTGGTTGGTTGGCTTGTTTTATTTTTAAGAACCAAAATGTCATATTTTGCCGAAAAAACTTTCCTGGACAGCTTCTCATATTAAGTGAAATGGAACAGAAAACAACAGGGACAAAACCAAAATATTGCATGCAATTGTGAGTACAGGTTGTTGCAGCATAAAACACAACTAGTGTATGTTATAAATCTAAGCACATTATTAAGCATGTTACCATTTCTTTATTAGAAATTCCAGTTAAGCCCTGAAGTTGAAGCATGTTAAGGAAGCTAAAAATGTTCCTGATGTTTAGATAATACACGATTATTATATATGTTATATATAGGAGTCAAAGTTTTCCAGACCTGGGGGCAGGCTGTATCAGAAATGGTGCAGTGTTATTACTTGATGTAGAAAAAGTAACACAAAACAGATGCAACAATTTTTTTTTTTATCTATAACAGGTCGTTAATAATGCATCATGGTGGGAGAGAGTTTTTCAGATTTCAGAAAAATACCATTGGTGGTCATCTATCTAGTAGTGATGGTTTAAACTCTGACACTTCATGAGTGAAGCTTCTGTTAGCTTGTCTGAGTTTTACCTTGGTTTGAAGCAGGAGGCATTCTGACCAGAGAAAAAATTAGCTATTCCTGTGAAGCCAAGGGCTGGGACGCCTAGAGTTGTTTAAACATCAGTAACTGTGATTGCGACCAAGCCTTGTCTGGATCTTTGTATAGACAAAACTTATGTTTCTGCCTTTGTATCTTGGGGGACAAGGGGGCAGAAAACCAGAGAGACAGGTGCAAGGAGGGGGATTCTGCTAGTGACATTTGCAGTGCAAGCAATCCAGACCTGCAGCAGGCAAGTTCTGGGCTCTGTATATACAGAAACTTTTAACAATACTCAAAACCTGTCCTTCTAGTAGAATTTTTGCTCCCAGAACAGGGAAGCATCACATGTTCAAGCACAGAGGCAAGCTGTCTTGTTAGCCTGGGCCAGCCTCTCCAGGACTGATGCCTCAACCCATCTGCCTCCTGGCCCCACGTCATCCTTTCTCATGTGAAAGGATCCTGTGATGCTCCTGCTCTGTGTCAATCCCACCAAGTGCAACTGGGCTTGTAAGCTGCTGTTTTATTCCCTTAAGAGCAGTGATGTGGTAATCAGTCACCGTAAATGACCTTCAAACAGAAGTATAATTTTTATAAAACAAAAAGCACCAGAGAGAAAAGGATCTTAAAATCCATAAGCCAGAGAGCATGTGAATGGAGTGCTATGCTACGTAGTTTCCTGGGCTAAATAACACCCACTTTCTCCAGATGGCTGTGGTGGAGTGCCTGTGGGCCAGTCTATCTTTCTAGTTTCTGAACAGTGATGCTGCCCTTCCCATTGAGAAGGGCCTTTTTAACTCTTCAGTGCTTGTTGTTAATTTCCAAGCGGAATATCCATTTCACTTCATCCTGGATCCTAGCATTTGTCCAAGTTGTTGCTTGCTGCTTTGCTGGGCTGTTCTGATGGGTAGCACTGCTGGAGAGCTTTCTGTCACTGCCCTGGCCATGTGCTTACTTGTCTGACTGTACATGGCCAGTTCTGTGTCCCTTTCACCACACAACAGATTATGTTGCTACTAGTTTTGATTTTGTATGTGATAGACCTTCATTCTCTGTCATTTCAGACAATGAGAAATGTATTGGATAAATATGTCATTTCCCAGGAGAGATACCTGTGGCTTAGATGTCTGTTAGTACATTCACAGCATATGTTTTCTTTGATGAGAAATAAAAGTTTTTAAATGCCCATTTTCCTTTGGAAGACAGGGCAGAGGGATTGTTAGTTTTTAAAAGCTGCATCCACGGGACAGCAATCAATCCCCATTTTTACTCTCTAATAAAGCTTTTCATTCACTTTAGATTAAGTCATTTGAGGAAAAAAAAATAGGTCTTAAGCTGTGTCGGGGTATCCTTCTTTAACTCTCTTCTAAATCAACAGCTGAACTGAAAAGACAAGAATTTTACTGATACAAGTTCTTGCATCTTCAGCTGTTCCTAGTTTTAGCTGCTTACAGGAGGGAAGCCTGAGGTCTTGAGTAGGTGGAGAATCATGCATCTCCCAGCTCTGTAGCTGCTTTTATGGTGTGTCTTTTCTACGCATTTAAATGTCCCAACTCTGCCAGGAGCTATCTCCTCCCTCTCTGAATTTCTCATGCTTGTTGTTAGCCTCAGGGGCTTAATTCTCTGGAAACACCAAGGGTGATTAATCAAGCTAATTTGTGTTAACCTTGAAAAAACAAACAACCTGACTTAAATTTTGTGTAGTCTTTACTTTCTATTTTCTTGTTAACATTTTTTTAATTGCTTATCTCAAAGTATCTTGCCTGTCTACATAACAGACATTTATGTACCTGGTTACTCTGAAGTATATTCCTATGTCCCTATGCAGAACAAAGCCAGCCATAAGAAATCCCACATGGTACATGAATTGCAGAAACTTCACAGGTGACTAATCATAAACATAATCTTAGCTTTTTATGCATTCTTAAAATAACTATTCAGATGACATAGTGGTCATGTCTAAGTGGTCTGGGAGGTGCAGAAGTACTGTGTAGCTGTAAAGATAAAAGCTGGTTTACTAATTTGTCCTTAAGATCCATTGAATTGAAGATGTATGTATTTAAGAAAATGAGAGATTATGTAAGACTGTCCTCAGAGTGATTCACATCTGTTTACCTGAACAGATGTAGGAAAGTCTCCTAAATTTCACGTTGGGTTTTTTTTTTTTCTCCTATGTCTCTGTCCACGAGCACATTTTGCTAATGAGCAGAATGTTTACTGAGCCTACATGGTCTTGTAGACCACCTTACTTTTCTTTATCTTGTAAGAGGTGATTTTCATCTGTTATAACTGTCCTGTGTGACTTTTTCCCCGAGGTGTGGGAGCGCAGTCTTGGTACACTTCAAGTTCATAGTGTCCAGTCTCCTGACCAGCTGTGATCATGTTATGGTGCCTGCTGGGTACGCTGCTGCACAGACTGCCAAGTCTTCATACAGTACCTTATGCAGCCTTGTATCTGCACTTGGATAACCGTTGTGTTCTCTGACACTGAAAAGCAGTGTGTTTTTTTTAACCTTTAGAATACCAAAAAAAGCAGATTTACCAGATTAAGTTTGCCAGCATAGTGAACAGAAATGCAAGAGCTCTACTACAGAACATTTTTTTAGACTGTGCTTGTCTAATTAGAGACATATTTATTGCATTATCCAAAATTGCTGGAACTTTTTTTCTGGAGGAGGTCTTAGTCTCGCTTGGGTAATCAATACCTTCGTTGTCTTTCAGTTAATGAAGTTCTTATCTGCTCATGTATTTATGCCTTTAACCCTGCATGTGTTTTATAAGAGAAAACGAGGCTCTCCGTTGTTCATTTTCCTATCTGTCCAAGACAGACAGGTCTGCTCCCCAGCTCTTCCCTGTGCACCCCCCTGTACAACCACAGGGCTCTCAGGCCTCCTCTCTCATGGCAGGAAGGGAATGTGCAATCCAGTTCTGTATTTTGTCCCTATTGCTGTATGGAGCCTGGATGACTCCTGACAACCAGTAGCAGTTTTGAGTTAGCACCTGAAGGTGGAGATGGTTTTTGACTGAGCGAGCAAAATCTGACTCAGCTTAAAAAGTAAGCGTGTTCTCCAGCTATCCAAGCCTGGTGGAAATAGACCTCAGTGTCTACACTGTGTTCTCACCACTGGTACTTAGGTCTTCTATAATTCTGTGTTACAATACTTTCAGAGATCTAACAAAGGTGGAACATGAACGGCCTTTCAGGCGGGACTGCCACTCATGTTGATGACGGTCTGCTTGCTGCTACTGTATTTGTGGGAAGTTGTGTGGTATTTTTGAGATTGCAGATGACAGTAGTAACAAAACTTCTCCAAGGATTCACCATGTTCCTACTCAAGGTTTTCAAGGTATTTCATATAACAATTTCATCTACCGTCTTCCAAAACCACATTTACCAGAAGCTGAGCTACTCCCATACAGGGGTAGTTTTTCAGTTTTTCCTAGTAAGTTTATTTCACTTAATCTCCAACTTCACTGCATCTCCACAGCTATTTGTAGCTATAACTGAGAGTCAAAGACTGCACAAATGGATGTTGACCCATGCTCAGGTGAATGTACTGGTAATCATTAAAGTTCATTTAACCAGAACTTGAGCAATTGCTCAGTAGCTTTCCGTCTCCTGTGCCTCCTCTCCTGATTCTGCTTGCTTCCTCTCCCAGTGGGATACCTCTGTGAAAGCTGCTGGTGCAAGAACTCCTAGGCACATGCATCCAGTGTAGGTAGTGCCTGGATTAAAAAAAAAGCCTTTGTGGTTAAATACTACAACATACGTGTTCCCCCATATCATAATATGTACAAGAGGCATTTGCAGAACTTGGGTTACTGGCAAGTATTTTTTTCTGCCAGCAAAAGCTGTTGAGCTGACCTTTTATTATACTTTGAATTGGGCACCTTGTGTGGCCTAGTGTTTAATTTGGCCTCTGTTTGATTTATCTATTTGATCGAGCTAGGTTCCAGAGTTGGCTTTAAATTACACATGCATTTGCATGTGCATACACATGCATATAAAGTGTGCTAAAGGAAAACTGAGTTTGTAAAGTCAAAGAGAAAAAAAACTTAGAAAATACTGAAGCTGAAGTTGCACATACATCTGCAAACCTCTGACCCCTTTTTATTTCTCTCACTTTAATTTGTACTTGATTTTATGATCACCTACTACCCCCTCAACATGTGTCGTGCTTTCAGCTACAAATGGCTGCAACTTACATACTAGCCAGAAAATAAATGTTGGTCTGACTATGGTCATAAGGTATGTCACTAACAGTAGTCTAACACAGAATTTATTGTTTTCCACAACTCAGCTGTGTTTCTTGCATCATAGTTGCTATGTGGTGTACCTCTGATTTTAGGCTTTGGGGCTTTCTCTTTCAACCAGTCCAATAAAAACAGAGCCTGGAATTTGTTTACTTCTGGTATTAAAAGCAAACAGTTCGGGGAGCAGGCAGCTTTTATTGGACCTGTAAAGGAGTAATATGGATGGCAGAGATTTCAGGCTGTATTTTGTTTATCATGCATTTCAGTTTTTGGGGGGCACTGAGCTGTTGCTGTGAGGAGGGGATGGTTGTCAGCTTTCACTGATGTTAGGTGGTCTGTAAGACTAGACAGTTGCATTAATGCAGGAAAAAGACTTGAGTGGAAGCAAAAATATGTTGTAGTGAAAAGACTACCATTTTTATACAGTTCTGTTTTTTCTCCCATATGATGTGTAAAGTTATGAGGAGGAAGCGTCTTTGGCCAGAACTGGGTTTTAATGCTATTACAGATAGGTACAATAGAAATAAAACATCCCAATAGTTAAGAAAACATAACTACTGCAAAGCCAATGTCTTGTGATACTTTGGCCTGGAAGGGGTATTTGAAAGAGAAGATACTTATAGAGAGGATACTTATAGAGAAGATACTTTGTGCTCCCTTTGTCAGCCAGGATCTGTACCACCAACAGGCAGTGGAAATCTGAGCGTGCCAGGCATGCCACCAGTGCCCTGTGAAAGAAGGACAGAGGAGGGTCTACACCTCAAATCATTGTATTGAAAGGATATTACTAGGTGATGTAGCTAAACCATAAATGTGTTTGGAAGGATTTCTCCTGTGGAATGTCAGCCTTATGACTGATCAGAACTAGTCACCTGCAGGTGTTTCATAACCAATTCACAAAAGCAAACAAATTCAGAATTAACAGGCTGATACTTCTAGGCTTGCTCTCCCCCACAAGTGTTGATGGGAGCTACGCCAACAGCCTGTAAGAGGAAGGATTTGTCCTTAAGGAACCCCTTTGTGTCTTCCTACTGCAGCTGGTCTGACCCTCTTTCAGGAGGCCTCAGAAAACATTTGTGTTCTTTGGCAGAGCATGCTAAAATTAGGACATAAAATTACAGATTCAGTATTGGAGTCTTAAATATTATTTAAGTAGTCTTGCTTTGTGTAATCTGAGCAGAAGCTAACGTTACTATCATTTGATTAATGCAACTGTATGCAGATATTAATTTCACAATTACTTCCTCAATAATCGTAATTATAGTAATAAAATACCATTTCAAAAGTAAGGTTTTTCAAGTATTTGAGTACTTCCCCAATACTTATGCTAATAAATTCAAATAGTTTATCTTTCAGAGTTAAAATCCTTTGTCCTCTTCCATAAAATCACTTTAATCTGCCTTCTGTTTACTTTAGAAGGGTTTTGCCTTAAATGCTGTTTTCCCATTTCTGTTACTGTAAATTCAAAGATGTTTCATTGAAACATAGGACATGTCCTTTGTAACAGAATAGAGCTTATGTTTTCGTAAGAGAAGTGGCTCTGAAGCAACCATTTATGTCAGTTTTTAAAACTCAGCTGTTTAGAGAACTAGTTCACAGTAAAGTTACAAATGAAATACTCTCCCAAGCAACAATTTAAAGGTGCTGCTGAGTTCAAGTTACTTTTTGAATCACCACTGTCTCCTTCTACTGCTGTGTGTTTCTAAAAACTAATTTGAAGTCACTCATTTCCTTTTACGTCCAGACAGTGTTAGACATTTATTACTAGTTTTACTGCTTTGTAGTACCTTAATTGTTATTTAGATGATCTGCCACTCCCTTCCCTCCAGAAAAACTGAAAGGTTTGAAGTATGAAATAACCTTGTGCTCATTCTTCCTCCAGTACATGTTCTTTTATTCAAACATCTGAATATCTAATAAATGTTTGTAATTTTGATAAAATTATATCTAATTAAGATATAACTGACTATAAGTTGGTAGAACTGATGGGATTCTAGATTCTTGGACTAGATTTTTAAAAATTTAATCAAAACATTAGTGAGTGTATAATCTGCTGTACCAAAATAGCTAAGGAAGAAGATTAGCCATAATAAAAAACCAGAAATAATAGAGAACTTGAGTCAAAGTCAGGAATTGTTAATACAGTATAAATGTTGTTGTTTAATTTTGCTTTTATAGTAAAGGAAAAAGTGTTTTGATTTTACATATAGATAATGTGAAAATATCTACAACTTAAAAATAAACCATCCCCAATAAAAATTTCAGCCTATTTATCACTTCATTGCTTTATGAGCATTTGAACCACATCAATTTTGTACTATATTCTTGTCTAATTTTGGTGTGTATGATGACCTTGATTTTTAGTAAACAAATATTCTAACCAGTATTTTATTTTTGTGTTTTACTTATATATTGGCATTTTAAGTAAATTGAATTTAAAAAGAAATAATAAAAGTAGGTTCTGACCTCCAAATGCTTTAGCAGTGTTGGTGTATTGGCTGTTGATAAACCATGCCTTCTTGTATCATTTGTGCAGGACCTTGCACAGTGCAATGTGAGTCCTCAATGGGAACCAAGGACACCTGTACCATAAAAGTAAAAACAGTGTTTGTCCAAAAGCTTGAGAAGAGTTGGAAAGAAGTTCCTCTTTACAAGATAATGGATGTTTATATTGGGGTTGCTTAGGGCATAGTTACTCACAGTTGGCTAAAATATTGTCTGTGCTTGCTTACTCCCTCGCCCCCCGGCTCTCAGTAGCTTTCAAGCAGACAGCTTTCTTTTCTCTGAAGAATTAGAAGAGGTCATTGAAGTGTGGGGGGGCTTTGCACTAATGCAGCATATGGTAGTTTTCAGAAAGCATCCTCCACAGCAGATATCTTGGGTTTCTGAGGTGAGGACCTGTGAGGTTACAGTCATGGCAGTGTGCTGGGCTGGCAGGCTCCATACCAGCCCAGGGCCTGGGAGAGGTGGTGGTGGTGGCATGAGGACAGTTCTTCGGGGTCCAACCTGTAGGTAGTGGGGACCAACCAGAGGAGAAGGAGAAAGGAAAGGAGGTAGTAGTGTCAGGGGTGTAATGTTAGTGCAGTCCGTGTCAGGACTGGGTTGTAAAGCCTCATTCTGTTTTTAGGACTTCAGCCACTCCTGTGCCTTCGCACAGGCCTGAAAAGAGAGGGGAGCTGGCTCTTCTGCAGCTTTGAGAACCTGTAGCCACTGTAACTGTCAGCCACTTCTTTTTCAGAGGTCAGTTTTAGCTTGAATCAGCCAGGCCGTTGCCTCAGTCCGTTCTTTGTAGGCTACCATTTCTGGTCTTTTGGCATGGCCCAGCCCTTCCACCACCCTGTCTCCTGCCCCTTGAGAAAGTCAAGATCATTGCTGAGTTCCAGCATGATCCAACCACTGTCCTCTCTCTTACCTCCATCCTCCCTGTCCCACAGTCCTACCTCAATTTACTGCTCACAAGATCCTTTCTGTCCTGGATATATATTAGCTTGTATCTACCAACACAACCCAGCTACCCTCTGCCCAACCTGCTGTTCCCCTCTTGGTCTGCAGAGTTGTTGGTAGCTACCTGTCACATCTCACTTTAGAAAGAAATAGGCAGGTTGGTATAATCAGGATATATTTTGCCATGAGAATATGGTGAGCTGAACTGTGTTAACAGGTTCAGGACTCTCTCTGTACTGCTAACTTGCCAAATAATTTGTATGAAATGCCTTTTTTGAGTGTCAGTCTTTGGCTTCTGTAGTTGCCCACAATGTTAGTTCCTCTGTTTACTGTCAAGATGTGAACCAGTCGATTTTCTCATGTGAAGCTGGGATGAAAAAAGGTGGGTGAACGAACCACTTTCTTGGTACTTTCCTGGTACTGTTTTTCACTACTTGTATCTCAATTAAAGGTTAAGGACAGCTTCCCAGAGACGGATGTTAAGGGTCTGCTGTAAGAAAACATCACTCTCTCTCAGGCCCTTTTTGTGCAGAGGAAGGGAAAGGTGCATGTGCAGAGAGAGATCCCACTACACCTGAATTAGCAGAGCACAGTCTGGACCTAATTTCTTTTTAATTATATGCAGTCTCTTGGGATGGTAGGAGGTGGTGAGGGAGGTGGGTAGGAAAGCTTTATATAGCTAAAACATCTCCTGGCGTAGGCGATTGTCATTCCCATGCATGGGGGTGTATAGAGGAGCACGGAAATGAAGCGTATAGATGTCATAGAGCAGGCGTGGAAAATAGAGGTGCTGCAGTTGTTTCTGAAAATGTGGTTAACAACACCAGAAAGGTGTAATAAATCTGGAGGAAATTGTGGTTTAGTTTTAGGTAAAGTAACTCTACCACTGAGTCTGTGCTTTCTAAGAGAGTACATTTTCAGTACTTGAAAAATGTAGCAAACGATGTGGGTTGTACATTGTACCTTCTTGTGCTCTTGTGCTTCCACCTGTCCTATAGGACAGTCTCAATTGAAATAGGCTGATTTTTAGATTTTTTAGGGGAGAACCGTGTTCCACTTTTCCAAAGTGAGTGAATCGTAGCCATATTGTGTTCTCTCCTCAGCATTAAACTCATGGCAGAGATGCCAGACAGGGGAAAGCTCAACCGCATTCATCATGCAGGTTTTGGTGCATTTATATCCATTGTAGAAGAAATGAGAGAACCAGATTTGGTGGCATTAATGGATTTTCTGGTGGCCCACACTTCCCCCTGCCTTTGCCAGAAATGGGGAGTGGGGGGCAGGTCTGGTGCAGTATCTTTTTACAGATAATAGAAGAAGAGCTGCAAGAGCAGCTTGTTTTGACCTCTGCCTAGAAGGTTTGGGTTTTTTAAAGAAAGGAGGCTTGAAAAATACTCTGCCTAGGTGGATACTACAGAAGTACAAAGCTCACCATTGTAATGAATTTTTTTGTGGAAGAGGTACACCGTGCCCACAGCCTAACCATGCTGTTTTTTTCCCCGTTGGAAGTTTTGCACTTGACACTTCACTAAAATGAATTGAATGTCAGGGTGCTTTGGAGTGCCTGTTCATCTGCACCTCACCTTGTCTCTTGAAAGAAGAAAAAAAAAAATAGTGCCGCCTCCCAATGAGAATAGAGGATAATTTTCCCTATTTAATGATTGCATGAAAGGTCATGTCTGTTTGTTCCCAATTTCTGTAGAAAGAACCTTTGGGTTTCTGCAAAACTGCCTTACAGCAGGTGAGTGTTTGCAACAGAAGATGGGGCGGCTTCAGCTGCATGAAGCGACCTCACCCACCTGAGGGTGGAATAGCTCAGCGGCGAGTGCAGGAAAGGAAGAGCCTCTATCTTGGGGGGGGATCTGTGGGGCTCCCAAAGGCCGTGTGGTCAGCCAGTAGCGAGGGAGTGCTGGTGAGGAGGGAGCTTGGAGATGTTTGACCATTGGGAGACTGTAAAGAGATGATGGTGCTTCTCAGTGGGTGGACTTCAGAGGGTGTTACAAACTGTCTGGGATTAGTGACATGGTTTCAGGAGATCACTGAGGCAACGTAAGTGGTGAGTTGGTAAGGTGCTGCACAGGACAGCCTCACCTGCCATGGCTGTGCACTCATGTGGCTTCTTTTGAGGTATGCTGGTGCTTTTTTGACACTGCATAGAGCTGATTCAGGGAGCAGAGACATAGCAGAAAACCTAACATTAGCAAGAAGAGGTAAACGGTTTTCTTCCTGAGTCAGTATGACACTGAGGCGGGGGAAGTGGAACCATCCCTTTGAATTGACTGAACTGAGTCCTAAAATTGTATCTTGTGCCTAGCATGACTGATGAGAAAATAATTAAGAAATAGGAGAAGAGGCCGGCTTAATTTTCATGGCTGGTATCAAAGGACAGAAGAAGGAAGATTGGGTAAACGAGAATTGCGCGTGCAGTATCACAAATGGTCTACGCAAAGAAGCAAAGGAAGGTTGAAAACTACTAATAGAAGACGAGTTGTGTAGGTGCTACACTAACAAAAACTATACTTACTATAGCAAGAAAAGAGGGTGATGTCAGGGAGGAGAAGCAAATAAAATGTTCGTTATCCATGGTCTTTTCATTAGTATACAAAGCTAGAACAGCTGGTGGTGAAGGTGTAACCAGATACAGAGGCAGTGGAAACAACGGTCAAATAGCATTCATTGCCTGAACACAAATACTCAAAATTATGCAGAAAATTAGTAACGTGTTGTGAATGAAGTGGCACCATATAAAGAAACAAACAGTAGCATGGACACAATAGAATCTGTTTGGTCAAAATCACTTTGTGAAGGAATTATGAAACATCTGCTGTAGACCTCTAGTTTAGGATTTATATACAGACAGCATAATAGCAATATTATCAGAGAGGAGTACTAGTAGGAATAGTAACATTAGAGGTGTGCTACGTAGTAGGCCAGATCTATATTTAAGCACAAATGATATTATAATGATGTGATATTTATGCACATGACAGTCAAGAATTTTCTTTCCGAAAGAGTAATTCAGAATAGAAGTTGTGTTATTTCAATCTTGGAAAGAATTGCTGACCTTATAGAAAACCTGTTTAAAAAAAGAAGACAAAACATGAACTGGTTTGGTTTAGTTTAAGTTAAATGGGATGATAAAAAGTCAACAAGTTTGTTTTAAGGTGAACATTTGTTAAATTAGGAGAATGATTAGTGGACGTTGGTGAGCTGAAGTACTGGAGGCTTAAATGGAGAAAAAGATCATCTTGAATCCCAAATGAAGGAAAAGGAGAATTGTGGAAAATTACCTCATCCTTCTAGCAGAAAATCTTCTTTTGGAAGAGATATTGATAGAGAAACAGTAATGCGAAAGGAAAGAGGAGTAGATTATCAAAGAAAGTAGCTTTGTGGAAGTTTTGGTGGAACAAGAACTGAAAGTATTAAGCTAAGTTAGAATTTACTTAAAGTTTTTAAGTGTTAAAGCAGTTAGTAAAAGTTTCTTTAAACATATAAATAAATTGAGAAAGAACAAATTCTTCTGTTGTATAGGGAGAGTGGTTTTGAATTGGAGCCTTTTGTTCAAAAGCTAAATACATACCTTTGCATACTTCTCAGTAAGAAGAGTAACAGTGTGGGGACAGCGACAGGATGATGAATGGGAACAAGGTTATGAATGTGATTACGGTGGAGGTGGAAATTCAAGACAGAAGCAAATTCCAAGAAACTAAGGATGTGAAATTGCAGCATACCAGGTGCATTGCAGTAACTGCCTATATACCGGTTCTTTCCGTACTGTAAAGTTACTTGCAGTAGCTGACCCTATCTAATAAACATCGTATACTTCTAGTGTACATGGCTCTTTATTGCCGAAGAGCTGAAGTGCAAATCTTTACACAATAGAGTGATTTATAGCTTTATTTTTAAAGTAAAGTTAATTCATATTTTGTTGAGCTTTAAAAAAATATTTGTGATATTGTAGATTTTTCTTTTTTATGTAAAATATGAAGGAACACATTCTGATCTCAGAAGTTGCCAATTCAACTGTGTGTGCCCTGGAGCTCATTGAACTTTTCTGTGAACTGATTTAGCTCACTGGAAAAGCAAAAATCTATCCCAGTTTCCTCTTCTTCTTATGTTCCCACCACCTTTTAAACTGAGTTTGTTTCCTGTCAGATTAGTGAGTTAAATTGGTTTATGGGGAGGACTGAGAAGTGCGAGATTTGGTGCAAGACAGGCCTCTAGGAGCAAGAAAAACCCGTTGAGGTCAGTAGGAGAAATGGCAAGTTTTCTTGTGGGTGCCTGGCTTCTGAGTTCTCTGTTAGTGCACCAGAGCTACGTGTTGCTCTTGGAGGGTCTGTTGTTCAATGTAGTGGATTTTTTTGTTTGTTCTAGCATTCTGTCTCCAAAAATTGTATGATCTTCACAAACCTTCTAAAATGATCTTTTGATGAACAGTAAAAGTCTTTGCAACAGGGCTTCTGTCATGCAACTGAGATTATTTTGCAGTGCTTCCTCTGACTTCTGCAGTGTACAACAGTTTAGTTCTGGTTTTGTCCTAATGCAGGTAAGAGCACAAGTATAGATCCATTGTAAATTGTTTTACTTTTGTGTCCTCTTAACTCTGTACTCTTGCTTTACTCAAATGTTGCTGGCTCTTGACAGAACTGTACGAAGCTGTTTTGCAGAGAATTTCTTACGGTCTTCAGTGTGGTTGGGCTTCAGGATATGGTTTCCTTCATGTCTGGATTTAATTGTAGATAATTCTGGAGGGAAAAACGTTTTCTTACTTTGGGAAACCTGGCATACTGGTGGCATCTGGTCATTGTACCCAGCAATCAATCAATCACTAGATAAAAAGGGGCAGAAATGAGAGATAGAGAAAATAAACTATCTGAGCAGAATGCCACCAAATAACTCCCCCCCCCCCCAATATAATGTAGTGTCGGCAGCAGCAGTTGCTCACAGCCCTGACTAGAAGTGTCAGAGTTGTTGTGAGGGGGGCGCTTACTTGGACCCTGTTCTCCCTTCCTCCCCCCATGCATTAATAAAAGTAATGCACACATATCGCCATTGGGCCCCTGTAATGAGCCTTAATTCCAAACTTCCTTTCTTTCGTAGAGCCCAGTGAGACTTGTAAGCACTGCCCAGGAAATGGTACTTTTCTTTGGGACTGTCTTGCTAATACAGTTCACATTTATTACGTTTTGATTTTTGTTTCATAGTAGGAAATACTTTCCAATAACTTGTGATCATGGATTTTTCCAGTCTTATTTTTTGTTGTTGCGTGAAGTTGCCAGCATTTTGGACCAAGCCATTGCTTGTGACAGAGATGTGTTAGACTCTATGATGTAGGATAAAATACCAAGAAATAATAGGATACCTATTAAAAAAATAGAAATGACATTGTCAAGTTAAAAAAAGAAAAAGAAAAAAGCTCTAGTCTGAAATCAGTGTATTGACTGCTGGTAAAAATAACAGCAAAGTCCCTGACAGCTGAAAGAGAGAGAAAGAAGTCTCTGACAGCTGAAAGAGAAAGAAAGGAGGAAAAGCATTTTTCTTTTAAGATTTTGCCTTTGTTCATTTGCGGTGCACTTATACACCCCATTCAGGGCTCTAGAAATGGTTCACTGACTTGAAACTCTGGCTGTTTTTAATTGTGTGGGTTTTATTTGTTTAAGTAATGTGAGGAAAATACTGAGCTAGGTCTCTCAATGTTAAATTACCAGCTTTACAGACATTTTTTGTACAACTCTTCAGACAAGTTAAGAGGGATTCAGGTTTTGGATTTGTTTTGCTGGTTTCTAAATGCCATTTTTCACTATGACTTTGAATTGTTATTGCATCCTCAGAGAATCTCACCATGAGCTGGCTGACAGCATAGTAGTATATACATCTACACAGTAAGTCAGATGGCACCAAATCCATCTATAACATTGAAAAGCTGTTACGATGTGTTCAAGGAGAGTACAGTGCAAGTCATTTGGAGTGTTTTTTTTTCAACATTTTCTGTTGTTAAAAGTGCTTGAAAAACCAAACATGCAAAAAAGGTACACTTGCATAAAACACAATTTATGAAAGCATAATTGTTCCATTACATTGGCTTTTAAATATATTTTTAAAATCCTCTTGTAAATATAGTACTTTGTTTGGAAATAAAAGTTCTGTTGCTAAAGTGAAATAAGAAAAATAAAAACATTTTCAAGTACTAATAATGCCCTGTTCTAGGTTGTAATAAGTACTTCTTTCTTTTGAAGTAAAGTAGGAGATATAATATTATGTGCATATCAGATGTCAACCTTTTGGCATTTTTTTTTATAGCAGTGAAACTCAGAAAGGCAAAATGCCTAAGTCTTGCTGAGACTTAACTATATCTTCATTAAGTTGTAATTAAACAAAAAGACAAAAGCATCCATGCTGTGTTCAGTGTTACTGAAGGGCTTATGTTTGTCTGCTTGAGGTTCTTCTTGTGATTAGCGCCCATCTGTGTTGTCATGGTTGTCTAGTTTTGGAGCATTTAACTGTATGGTTTAGTTTGGGACAAAATGGGTGTTGTACAGTTTGTTTGTTTTAACAAGATTTTCCCTGGGGGCTGCTGGAGACTGAAGACATGTGGATGGACTTAGGGATGGGTTCATGCCACAGGCAGAATCTGTTGTTTAATTGGATGAGTGGTGATGTCATCTTTGGGCATATTCTGAACTTTGATATTTCTTCATTATGACAAAGGTCCTGATATTGCTTTGCAGACATTTCAAAGTCGATGGCTTGCTTGAAGTAATATTGTCTTCCTTGGTGGTGTGTTTCATTGGTTTATGTAGAATTACTGTCTTCCAGTTGTATTAGTGAGAAAATTTGCATATTTCCTTTTTCATACCTTATGTTTTAATTTAAAAAAACAGCCAAGCTTATGGGAACAGATACTATATATCTCTTCTTTCGTGTGTGTCCTCCCCTATACCGTCTTCCCCCTTTTTAAATAGTGCTCAACCTCTCACCTAGAAAGTCAACTAACTGTGTCATGCTTCACACTGTTACATCATTTGGTGAAAGAACCACGTGTACTAGAGCTGCACAACTGGGTAAGCAAAACCAGCCTTCGTCTTAACCAGTGCAGCATGCTACTGGGTAGACTGTGAGAATTCGGCTAGTCCGGTACTCGGGATTTTTTGGAAGCAAAGGTGCACGTGGTTTCATTAAAATAAATATTCCCAATAATTTTATGACATTTTGCTTAGTCTGTTAATGCTGTGGGAAATGGAATTTGCGATGGTGTCGCTCTTTAGAAAGACAGGTAGAAGTTCAGTGACACAGATCCCTCTAGATGCTGCAGAACCAGGAACTGGAATCCTGTTTTCCGGTCTGACTGGGTGTGATTCAGCTCTGGATTAAGATACCTGAATCACAGAAAAGTCTAGGTTGGGAAGGACCTCTTGAGATTGTCTGGTCCAACCTTTTGCTGAAAGCACGGTTTTGGATTAGATTATTCAGTGCCCTGTTAAATCAAGGTTTAGCGTTTTCCAGCAAAGGGAAGTACATGACTTCTCTGGGCTTCTCTGTTTAATTGTTCTCTTGCTGAGCAACTTCTCCTCACATCTGGATAGAATTTCCCATGAAGCAAGTCAGGCCTGCTGCCTGCTGACCTGTTGTCCGTGTACCCTTGTGAAGAGACCAGCTCCCTCTTTGTGTGTGAACTATGAACTCTGTACCTGTCAATTCTTGTGCTCTGCTAGAACAGTGTCTTGGGAGGCTACATACCGGGAGTCTACGTCAGGGACTGCTATCTGATTTGAACACGTCCCTAGTTGCACTTGCGGGCTAGTATAGATGTGGCTTAGAGTCAAGTGTTGCTTGGCTCTTTCTGACATGTAACTGAGTGGGATGGCACGTGCAGCAAAGATTCCCTTCTTGACTCCACAGTTCTGCCAAGTGAATGCTGGAGAACAGAGTAGCAATCAGGATGCATTTTTCTCTTTGCAATTAAGAGTTCATGAGCAAAAGAAAAAGACATTTCATAACTCTCCTGCAAAAACTACAAGTGTTTGGAAATTGATGGAGTTTGTAATATTCTCTGAGTCCAGTTTATCTCATTCATGCAATGTGTAACTTCTAAGATAAATGTATAATTTTATCTCTCCCTTCTCCCATTGTCTCACTTGATGATCATTTTATTTGAGAGTTTGATTAATCAGATTTGTCTTGTGATGTAGACTTACCATTGTACATAATTTATTAGGAATTGAGATCACAATTTTAATTGCATCAGAGTCAATGGAGAGCTCCTGTTGACTTCAGCTTGTGCAAGATTTTGCTGCTACAATGTAATATCAAAAGATTTATCAGTATTTATTTCACTTGCCCTGATGATAATAATTTCCTTTTCTGTGAATGCAAATACAAATCCATACCTAAATCATGCTAACTAGATAAGATGTTTGGGGTAGTGAACAGAAATTTAGCAGCTCACTAGGAATATGTGAATTACCCATTTTAGTGGACTTTGTTCAGAGTGCCTTCCTCCTGCCTCTCTTGCTTCTATCTTTGATTCATTTTCAGAGCAGCAGAGCTATGCCCCAGATACAAGGAATATGGATTATGATAACTGTGATCAAAAATGAATTAGCTACAAAGTGAAGATTTCCTCTCCGTTTTGTTAAAAAGTCTTTTCGGTTCCCAATGCCTGTTAGACAGGGGTTTTAAGAATACAGCATTTTCTCTGCTGCTTATATCTATAGCATTTATCACAGAAAAGGAAAATATTATTTCAGTTTTGTTGGTACTGAAAACAGGTTCTTGTTACTTGTTTAGTGTTGAATAGTGTTTTCAGTGTATTCAGGACTATAATTTGTAGTATCATCCGCTATAGCTCACGCAGAGGAAACTGTTATTCAACCTGTATGTATTCCACGATAGTAGACAGGATAATTTGTCCTGTTGATTATGAATGTAAATATTGTTTTTAAGGCAATGGTAACCAAGAGTATTTTTCCTGTTTACAGAGCAAGCTTTACATGGAAGGATTTAGAAGCCTAAAAGAAGGAGAACCAGTGGAATTTACTTTTAAGAAATCTTCCAAAGGCCTTGAATCAATACGGGTAACAGGCCCTGGTGGGAGCCCCTGTTTAGGAAGTGAAAGACGACCTAAAGGGAAGACAGTACAAAAAAGAAAACCAAAGGGAGATAGGTAATTACCTTACTTTGCTATTCCCCCCCACCCCTTTTTTTTTTCTTTGTAAGTTTTTCTGAAATTATGTTTTCAGCATTTATTAATTTGTGGAAAAAAAACCTATATAAATTTGGCTTTTACATGTAGTGTAGTAATTTGATTGAACTTATTAAGCCGTATCTGTACAAGAACATAAATCACCCACTTGATTGGTTTTACTTGATAAGGTTTTATTCAATTAGAGGGAGCCTGCAAATGAATGTAATATTGTTTTGAAATTATTGCAATTAGACTGAGAAGAGAGGTCAGTCTGAATACAGGTGAAATAGCATTGTGTTTAGGTGAGAATTGTGCATGCTGAAGAGATTATTGTGTGCAGTGGGGTTTTAAACTGTGCATCAGTAGTTCTATACAGAAGAAAGTGTAGGCAATGCAGTCAGGGTTGAAATGTACATAATTTGATTAATTATGTTTTTACTTAGTGAGCAGAGTATCTGGTGTTTCCAGAAGTTTTAATGCCTGGTGGTATGAAGAATTGTTGTTATAATATTTTAAAAATTCCAGGTTAGTCTTAAGAGCTACACTTCTTTATACACGAGTGCAGCAGTCTAAGTTCATAGAATCATAGAATGGTTTGGGTTGGAAAGGACCTTAAAGATCATCAAGTTCCAATCCCCTGCCATGGGCAGGGACACCCTCAACTAGACCAGGTTGCTCAAAGCCTCATCCAGCCTGGCCTTGAACACCTCCAGGGATGGGGCATCCACAACTTCTCTGGGCAACCTGTTCCAGTGTCTCACCACCCTCACAGTGAAAAATTTCTTCCTAATGTCTAGTCTAAATTTCACAGAATCACAGAATCACAGAATGTTAAGGATTGGAAGGGACCTCGAAAGATCATCTAGTCCAATCCCCCTGCCGGAGCAGGAACACCTAGATCAGATCACACAGGAACGCATCCAGGCGGGCTTTGAATGTCTCCAGAGAAGGAGACTCCACAACCTCTCTGGGCAGCCTGTTCCAGTGCTCTG
>WKFP01013995.1:62679-80147 GCA_011057875.1 Pterocles orientalis | reverse complement strand
ACTAGCCCAGGTTGCCCAAAGCCTCATCCAGCCTGGCCCTGAGCCCCTCCAGGGATGGGGTGTAATGCCGCATTCACCCAGCTTGCTGCACCTGACACACGTCAGCCCTGTTCGCTTTCTTTTGGTGGAGACAGGACACGGCAACCAGCCCGACTCCCGCAGCAGCAGCTCCAAGGAGCACGCACTGATCCCGTCTCCCCACGCTCGGTGCTCCTGTAGCTTACACACGCTCACTCATTCACAGTAACCTAATTCCCACCTAAATCCTGCTGGGGACCTTCAGCAACAACGTCCTCAAAGCACAGGGAGGGGACTCACTGCATTTGTACATCCACGCTCACAACCAGCTTTGCCACCGCAGCCCTGGCAGAGAGCAACATTTCTCCTACAGCTCCCGTTCACCCTGAATAAAGTCCTCCAAAAGCTGCAGAAATGCTGAACGAACGCGGAAAACAGAGCACAGACCAGGTGAGCAAAAGCAAGAGAACTCTGCACCTATCTCGAGAGCCTCACCCGCCGCAGAAGGCAGCACCTATCCCGAGTGCATCCTTGACCGTCGCGAGCCCGCGGGAACAGCTGTGCCACCAGGATGCAGACAGACACCAGCGTCCCGAGAGAGCAGCCGAAAGAGGTGAGCCAGCTCCTGGGTAGGGGACAGGAGCACGGACAAGAGGAAAGGTCAGAGAGCGGCAGTTTTAGGGGAAAATGCATGTTCCAAACAGAAAGGATGGCTCCCCAAAGCAGGAAGAATTTTTAAGCACTGGAGAAGCACTCGCCCATATCCAGCCCAGCAGGATCCTGGCTCCGCTACAATCACAGCAACAATAAAAGCAATTATTATTGATGCAGAAGAGCCTCCAAAATCGCAGCCAGGGCTTGACGCTCAAAACCCACCTGGATACTATCAATGGGAGGATTTTATTCCACTTTGGACACCCCCAAAATGATAGGAGGGCAGCTCAGAGATGCAAAAAAACCCGGACGGCAGTGCCAAACGGTGTGAGCGCCCGCGCCGCGGGGTCAGGCTGCTCCGAACCGAGCTGCTGGACCGAGTTCAACAGGCGCCTGGTGAAGGGCCTCCCTCGCTGCCCTCCAACGCTTCGAGGCTGCAGGATTGCATTCCAGCCGTCTGCTGGGAATATCGCGGCAAGAACGCAACCGCAAGCGCAGAGTCAGCGGCAACCTGCCGCCCCGGGGAGCGCGGCGAGGGCAGAGAACCCGCGGGGCTCTTCGGCAAAGCCGCGCTGCTGCACAAAGTCCCCTCTCTGCTCTCCAGGCACCGCTCGGCTCCACCAAAAAAAGCTCGGGGAGGGGATTTGGAGGATGGGCGAGCTGCTGGCTGCTCAGCTGGGGTCTGGGCTCTCACCCACTGCGCCTCCAGCTCCGCGCAGGGGGGAGCATCCCGCTGAAATATCAAGGGAGCATGAAAAGATGAGAAGGCACAAGAATAGGAACCAGAAGCCAGGAGATTAAGAAACCTGAAGATGCATTTCCAAGGACAGCCGGGCATCAGCAGAGCACGGGCAGAGAGAGCAGGCGACAGGGTGCAGAACAAAGGAAGGAGCTACAGGCTTAGCATTTATTTTTCTTTTTTTTTTTAAGCTTTCCAGATATGTTCTTCCAGGATGAAACTGGAGATCAGCCTGTCCAAACGCTCTTCCAGCAAAGGAGTGATGAGAATCAAGACACAAGCAGACACTTCAAAGCAGAAACAATGCAAAGAATGTGGATTTACTTGGTGAGAACAGATCTGTTAAGAGAGAGCAAGGGAAAAGAGGAATTACTCACAACGGGATGCAGAAAGAACCTCAACTCAAAGGGCTCTTCCGCACCTTTGCTGCCTCCATCCATGCCAAGCCCAGGTCGCAAGCGTTAGGTATTTCCAGGCTTTTCAGAAAAAGCCTGATAATCAGAGCAAAAGCAAAAAAAAAAAAAAAGCAAAAAGCAGCATGCCAGGCTGTCTCCTGCTGGGGCTGCTCAGCGCAGGGAAACCCCCTTCCCCAGGGACACGGCTGCAATGGCACAGAGAAGGAACCAGTCCCACAGGGATTGTGTGTCCCCGGACACGCGGAGGGACCTCCAGGACAGAAGTGACGACTTAGTGCAACGCTGCGACCCACTCAACATCATCAGGTCACCATAAAACTTTTTTTTTTTTTTCTTAAGAGGGAGATAATCCACCTTCCTCACCTGGAGTCATCCCCACCACCCTCGGGCAGGACACCCGTAGTTCCCCCTAGGCTCAGAGACCCCTGCCCGGGACAGAGATGATTCTTTAATGTTTGTAAAGTGCTTTGCAGAGATACGGGTTATTCCTACCCATCTTCTGCCGGCAATTAGAGGCAGACCCGAACTCCTTCTCCCCACGGGGCGTCGGGAGGCGAGCCAGCCCGCTAGCCGCAGCCTCCCGGCGCGTCAGCTCCCCTTTCCCCGCCAGCCGGCGCGGTGGATTGTGCGTATTCCCGGACACCGGCTTTTTGGGGATCCTCGGGTGTGTGCAGCGCCCCAGCCTTACCCTGCGGTCTGCCAGAGGGGATGACCTGACAGCTTACAGACCTGTGCTACGGGAGCTCCTGAGCCACAGCGGCTCTCAGGAACGGGGAGAACACTGCTCCTTTTCGGGGGACCTACAAAGAAAAAAGGAACTTCTTGTTGCTCAGAAGGCAAGCACCTGGAATTCAGAGAGGCTTTTTCCCCCTCCCGTTCAAGACAGTACAGGAAAGGTCCCCTTTTGGGACCTAAACCACAGGGACAGGATTTTCCTGCCCTTTAACAAAACCCTTGCGCTCCTGGAGACTCTGAGCAGGGGACACACACTGATGGGGACACCAGCACTTGGACACAAAGCCCAGCTCGCTTCTGTGCCCCCGAAATCACCTGTATCAATGCACCCCGGCTACAAAGTGCTCCCGTTCGGGCTCGATGGCATTTGATGCCACTCGTGCCCTGTGTGGCACCCAGCCCAGCACAGCCCTGACCCGTCCTGGGGCTTCCAGAGGCTCCTGTGAACGCAGCCGGAGACCAGGGACAGCAGGAGCCCAGGATGCGGCACCAGCCCAGCTCCGGGGAAGCCCAGCTTCCTCCTGCAATGGAAATAGCACAGCTACGGAGGGGAAAGGAAGGCAAGAACATCTCCGCGACCGTAGGAAGTTAAAACAGGAATGTCTTTTCCAGTGAGACCGATGGGTAACTCTGCTGAGCTCTGCTGGGAAGGGGATTTGTCAGTTAAAGGCTGTTCACAGCTCACAGGATGGTCAGCTCTCCAGGTAGGTAGTTTTTCTCCCGCTCCCATCAGCGGAAAGCGCCGGCTTGGGGAGGTCCAGCAGGCTCCTGCGGGCACCGCGGCTCTGCACAGCAGCGCTCGGGTAGTTTTCCTCGTGACGTGCTCAAGCTTTGCGACGTGGTGGCGTGCAGCTGGGGCGGGCGAGGGAAGATGGACGAGGGATGCGTGCAGCTTCCCCCCGACCCCGATCCACTCCAGAAGCAGGGGACTTGCCGTCACGCTCGCCCATCCTCTCTCCCCTCGGTCCCCAGAGGGGACAGCGCAGGCAGGAGACAACGAACGTGCTTTTTGCTTAAGGGAAACCTCCCCGTTTGCTTAATAAATACTTTCCAAAAAGCTTAGCAGCTCTGTAAACATACAAGTGATTTCAATACTCAGTGAAAGTTCATCGTTTCCCTGCACTCCCAGCGACGGAGCTCGCGCTGGTCTGCGATCACTGGGTGTGTGAGGACCCAGCGGAGTCCAGGAGAGCTCCCAGGCTCCGCAGGGGCCCCGCAAACAACGCTGGGTGTTGAGAAGGTTGGTGAATTTTTAAGTTGATCCATCCGTGCAGCTCTGAGATGAGAATCCTGTCGGTCCTGCAGCAGCGTCGCCAGCTCAGAGCGGTCCAGGGAAGCGAGAAGCGATGGTGGTGACATCCAGGAGAACCTTCTGGGAAAGGAGGGATGGGGCAGAGGGCTTTGGCTCTTCGGAACAGCGTCCTTCCCTCTCAACAGCAGCCTGGGGGGCACTGAACACAGAAATACTCGGGGGAGAGAACACCCGGTGCCAGCCCCATGCCTGGCCGGGGAGGGGGGACTGCAGCTGGGGAGAACGCAGCCCCCCAATGGCTTTGAAACGGGAGAGTGTCCTACAAAAAGCAAACCCCACGGAAGTGCAACGAATTGGATCTCGGGCCAGATCCAACAGGATAGTGCAGCAGGGACCAAAGTCTCAATCCGCTCGTTTCCCAAACCACGGACACGGTACCAAGGGGGTGTGCTGGCCCCCCCCCCCCCACATCTCTCTATCCAATCCTCCAGGGAATCCCCCCCTTCGCTCCCGAGGATTCCCTGGAGCGGGATATCTTGCTCCCAAACTCAGCAGGTGCCCAGGGGCAAGGAATCTGCCTCCGAAATGAAACGAGGCAGGCTGAGGTAGGGACGGTGCATCTACCTGCAGTGACTCAGACCCTCTCCGTGCAGCAGACCCCGGGAGACAGCGCAGCTCCTCCCAGCCGCCAGCACGGCACCCAAGCACAGTCCGTCCTCCAGGCACCGGCGTGCCACCGCTGCGTCACCCCAGAAGGAACGTTCCCAGCTGTCTCCTCCCATCCAGGCTGCCCGATGACCACCAAGTGTTCTCCCAGCACTCAGCCTACGGGATCAGCTCTCGGAGCCTTACCCTACACTAGAGAGCCGAAATCATGAGGTCGTCCTGCTTGGCAGGGCTGGTTGCGTGCCCAGAGGGGGTGGAAGTCCGGATTTTGTCAGTGGCCAGGCACTCCTGGCTGCTCACGCCCGTGGGAGTGATGTCCATGAGTTCTCCAGATGAACTAAGGGGGAAAGAGGGTGAGACAGAGATGCCCGACGAAGGATCGGTTGAGCCTGCAAACAACCTCGGGGGCTTTGGGACTAGGTTGGGTTCATATTGTGCCCTCAAGAGGATCTCCTGATCACTGACAGATTTGGGCATCTCTGCAAAGTCACTAGAGCTGTCTGACACCATCATGCAGTAGATGTCCTGGAAGGAGCTGCTTTTGCTGTCCAGGTTAAAGAGGCTGTCTATGAACTCAGCAAACTCCAGCACTTGGGGACTGGGAACATCAGTGAGCCGTCCGTTCTGGAGGGATAACTCCTCCCGAGGGGGTAAGGAGACGCGGTCCCCCTCGCTGCTGGCCCCCTCCTCGCTGCAGCGGCGCTGGGGGGTAGTGCCACCGCTGTTGAGCACGTTGTCGGGGGCTTGAGTCTCCTGGGAGTGCTTGGAGAGGCTATCGGCAGCCAGCAGCTCTGTCCGCGAGCTGAGGGAGGGGTTCTCCTCGGGGATAACGGGGTCTATATAAAAGCAGTGCGTCTCATCCTTCTCCATGACAGCATGGAGGCTGGGGGAGCCCCGGATGCTCCGGAAACCAGAGGAGCGCCTTGAATCAAAGCTGTAGATGGATTCATTGTCCGAGAGGCTCTCCATGGTCGCCAGAGGGGCGCGACGGTCCTGCAGCTCCACAGACAGACGTTCCTTTGTATCCAGGAGGAGGAGCTCCACGGGGTCTTTCTGCACAGGAGAAAGTGGCTTTGTCTCGTAGAAGCCCTCCAAGCTGATTTCCGAATGGGACTTGCTCCTGCAATGAGAACCAGACAACGTGAGGCTGCATCACTCCCCAGCGAGCTGCCGGAACAGCCGGAGGAACCAAGAGTTCCTCGTACACACTGAGGGCACACGGCGTTGCTCTACCCAGAGCCTCCACAACCGCAAGAAACCTCTTCTCTCTCCGTCCTCCCAGCTGAAAATATTAGGCACCGTTTCTTCCCTCTGCAAACCCAGGTTCTTGCCCTTCTCCCTTTTTTCCTGGCTAAACGTCTTCCCTCTCCAGCATCCTTTTCACTAAGGACCACGGTTCTGCTCCCAGTTAAACCAGCAGCGGTTCTAACTGGAGCACCCAGTCTCCGTATGTGCTGATGAACCCCCCTCTGACCCAACACCTCTGTATCAGAGAGGATCGAGGCAAGAGATGAAGGACTAGCCCATGGTTAACACACCACTTCTCACCCTCTGGAACCACCCCAGCCTCCTGCTCCACGCCGGCAACCCCTGCCTTCCTACCAGGGGGTTGTTAGGGCATTGCCCATGACAATTCAGCTGCCATTTGAGGCAGGAGACTTTAAAATTGGTAAAAAAAGGCAATTTACTCAGCTTAAGATAAGGACTTTAGAAAGCCTCCGGTCGCACGAAGACTTTAAAGGCTCAAGCAGCTGCTCCAGAAAGGCACAGGGCAGGAGCTGCCCAACCAGGCACACACAAACCTGGGCCAGCTGCAGCCAAAGCGACAGCCCCAAAGACAAGAATTTAAGGAAATACCTGGGGAAAGAGCCTGAGCCGGGGAGCGGATGCTGCACCCGCCAAAAGGACGCAATGCGCCGGGAAAGGTTTAAGTGAGGCCAGTATTCGATCCCTTCGGGTAACAGCGACCCGAGAGCAGGCTTCAGGAGGAGGGAGTGGGACACAGCCAGCCGGCTCTGACCTCGAATTAAACCCAACCAACCTCCAGCTCCAGCACCTCCCTTACGCCTCTCTGCCCTCTCCCCCATTCCTTTCCCTCTGCTTTCACTCACCTCCAAGGGAAGCAGCTCCTGGGGTGCGCTCTGGCTGCGGCACAGCAATCTCTGCTCCTCGACCTAGTTCATCTTCTCAGTCCTACCGAATCCTTCACAAACGTGGGCTTCACCCCAGCCGCGGTTCCGTTTCTAAGCTCTCCTTCACTGCCTCTGACCATGCACTCTCTGTGACAAGAACTTTGCCATTTTCGTATTATTTGCTGTCTTACCTTTCTCCTAAATTTACATCTCCCTGGTGTTATCTCCAGGATGCTCGGCTGCCCGTCACTCAGCACAGCCCATCTCACCCTGCCTCCTCCCACACGCACGGCTTCTCGTTGGGTCTCTTTACCCCAAATCTCCACGGAAGTGCTTCCCTTGCGGAGAAATAATCCCCCAAAACGCTGTCTTCCGTTTCCACTCAACTCTGCAGACCATCCTCCTTCTCTCATCTTCCCTGTGCAACGCAACTGCACGGCAGCACTCCTGTGTTCCAACCCTGCAATACACCTTTGCTCACATTTTCATATTTATTCTCTTTTCTTCTTGCAAGCCTGTGGTCCTGCAATGCCTCACGCTCTCTGAAAATCCGCAAGGAGCCTGTGTGCCATTGGAGGAGAGCCGTTCATGGACAAAGCAGCAGCTCCTCCCCACGCCCCTCCTGGCACACCTCCTGGGTGCTCCTCCACCCGGCCGCCTTCGCCAGCTGCTGATGCCAGTGCTCAGCGATGGTCCAGCTTGAGAAAACAACCCCTCGGCGCTCAGAACGTGCCTTTTCCCCTCGTCTGCTTCCCGCCGCACTGAGCCTCCTGCTCCTGTCCTTCACGAACAGGCCACCAACCGCTCTCCCCTCTGCGTCCACGTTCCCAGATTGTTCTGGTTAGGATGCGACGTGTGAAATGCCATCAAGCAGCTTTAGATGTGTATGTTCTGGCAAGCGGACGGCTTCCACTGCTCCTCAGCTGCTGCAGATCACCACACAGGCTATCCAAGCACACAAATCACCCAGGAAAACAGAAATCTGGCTGCAAGACTGCAAAGCTTTTCCATCACAGCTCCAGGGAAAACCCCACTGGTCTGGATAAGGAGGAAAGGAAATTTCTTCCATACCCTCAATTTCTCGGTTCTCCAGATCTTGCTGCACTCACAGATTCCTGAGGATTTTTTTTCCCCCTTAACATGACACACGACATAGTAAAAGTCCCACAAAGGCAGCCCTGGGATCTATCCTTTCCATCAACACCGATCACAGTGCCCCGAGAGAAAGAGGACCCACACCCAAAGCCACCAACCCTTCAAAGAAATGAGAGAGATCCTTACTTGGTGCTGCTGTTCCTTCTGTCTGCCGGCACGGCTCCAGCTGCGATCTGCACCGAGGGTCCGCTAGGCAGGGGCTGGCTCTGGAAGATCAACTCTGGGGTGAGATCCACTTCTGTAGGACTCACCATCACTTTGGCTGCAGACAGTAGAGCTGTTTTCCCCTTGTTGTAATTCTCCAGGACCTAGATGAAGGCAAGCAGAGGAACAGCAGCGCTTTACCGGAGAGAGCGGCTTTGCTCTTCGCGGCTCAGGACCCTCAAAGGGCTGGATTTGCCTCTGCTGCTTACCAACGCCTGCCGCAAGCACGGGGCAGGGTCTCGAGATACGGATTATATCAGGGAGCTCTGACACAGTCTATCCCGTGAGAATGCTTTATCAGGGAGTGCAGTGAGAGGACGAGGGGTAACGGGTATAAGCCAAAAGAGGGTAAATTTAGACTAGACATTAGGAAGAAATTTTTCACTGTGAGGGTGGTGAGACACTGGAACAGGGTGCCCAGGGAAGCTGTGGATGCCCCATCCCTGGAGGGGTTCAAGGCCAGGCTGGATGAGGCTTTGGGCAACCTGGGCTAGTGGAGGGTGTCCCTGCCCATGGCATGGGGGTTGGAACTTGATGATCTTTGAGGTCCTTTCCAACCCAAACCATTCTGTGATTCTATGACTCTGTGAATCCAGTGCTGGGGAGGTGACTAGCGGGATGCTGGCAGGAGCAGCCTCCAGACCAGCAAGGCAGAGACTTGGCTAAACCTCCATGGTCAAGCTGCACGGCCAGGAGCTGGGGCTTAGCGGCCAAGATCCATCCTACAACCATCGCCCATCAGCTCAGCCACCCCTCGGACTAACCCGGGGGCTGCAGCCGCTGGCGGCTTAGTGGCCGAGACCCATCCTACAACCATCGCCCATCAGCTTAGCCACCCCTTGGACTAACCCGGGGGCTGCAGCCGCTGCGGGGAGGACTTCTGTCGCAGCGTGGGTGTCACCTGATAGAAGGAACGTTATCGTGACATGAAATTTGGAAAGAGCGCCTGGTCTGGGACTGGGGGCACTGGGATGGATATCCACATCACATTTCCAAACCTCGTTCCATTCAGCGCTAATGGGCATGACTGGCCCAGAGCACAATCTTCTTTCCTCCTCCCATCCAAAGCAAATGGTTTGTGTATTTGAACAGCCAGCAAAATGCAATGTATTTTTGTGTATTTGAACAGCTAGCTCCCCTGGGCAAGGCTCGCCTGTTCTGTGTACACAAAGGTTTTATTAGGGCACCCGACTGCTCTTGCAATAAGAATTCCTAAAACCGGACCCCACCCAGGGGACCTTCCAACACTCACGCAGAGCTGTGGCTCGGCACCGAGCAGCCGGACCAGCTCACCCACAACAATTACCATGCCCCGTGGCCATCTGTGTTCACAGCTCACCTCCTCAGCACCATCCTGAGCCTTTCTTGCCCAGACCCACGCCAGAGCCCTCGTTATTGCAGTGGATGATCCCTCCCCGCTCCTAACCCCGATTCTCTGCCTTACCTTGTTGAGCCCTTCCATGACCACATACGGGAGGTGTTCGTGCAGCATCGCCGGCGAGATGATCACTTCGTTAAAGGCCTTGTTGTCACCCCAGATCGCAAAGTAAGTGGGATCCTCTTGCTCGCAGCAGCTGGAAGAGGAGTTGAGAACCCGACAGGGAGCAGGAGATGAGAGAGCGGGCCAATATTTTGGCGTGGAAAAGAAACAGCAGGTTGCAGAGACAGAAAAAAGCAACAGGAGGAAAAACAGAGGGAGATGTTAAAGTGCACGGGCTACGCTGCTCCACGACTCTGCACCAGCCAGCAGCGAGATGATTAGCTTTCTGTTCTGACAGCACAGACACAACCACCGTAAGTGGAAAAATAAAAATAAAAATAAAATCAACCTCCTTCATAGATGGGTTCCTCTCTTGAGGAATCTTTTCCAAACCAAATTTTCCCCCCCATCGGTGGGCTGGCGCCGCAGCTCGGCGCAGACTCACCAGCACTGCTCGGCAGGGTGGTTGTGCACCACGTGGATGATGCGGCCGGGCGGGTAGAGCGGCGTGCTCGCAGACAGGGCGATGGTCAGGTCGCTGGGGTGGGTCCAGAGGCGGTTACTCGTTACCGAGTTTTCTTCCGTCTCTTCAGGAAGCTCTGACTTGGGTATGCACTTTGTAGCACCCACGATGATCCGCCACTGTTGAACACAAGGAGAGGAGGAAGGATATTGAGAAAAACACCAAAGAAAAGCAGAGTCATCTCGTAAAACACTAGCGGGAGGTTTAAACCAAATACCTAATGCTGGAAATGAGAAATACTGGTCTTGTGCTTAACTAATGACCTAGAGATAGACAATGCAGCCCAAAAAGTTCTCTTACTTTCCCAATTTTCATCTTAGAAATGGCAACACCTCATCCTTCCTTTTTTTTTTTTTTTGCTGGAGGTTTCTGTAGAGGTAAGGATGCAGAGCAAGCACCAACCTGTCCATCGACTGATAACTGAATAACTTCCAGGATAAACAAGGCAGATGGAATCTGAATTTTTAATGTACAAAAATAAGCAGAAGATGATACAATATAGACCAAAATTCTGTTCAGGCTTTTCTTTATGCACTAAAATCCTAAAAAAAGCAAAAATTCACCAAAAACCACACAAACCAAACTACAAAAATCAACGTTAAGCTCAGTTTTGTCTCTCTAAGGTCATTTCTATTCTATTTATCCCTAAAAATCTTCATGTCTTCTGTTTTTTTTTTCCATCTCAGCGTAACGGTAACGAAGCCTGAGGCAGAACAACTTCCCACATTTCCCATCTCCAAACACCAACGGACCGCTCATCCCGGAGCAGCCCCACCCCGGCAGCACGCACCAGCGCCTACAAGCACAAACTGTTGTACTTCCCAGCCTGCTACCGTCCCGTACCGGCCAAAATAAGCTACAGTTGGAACACGGACGGCAAAACAGGCTCAGATGAGAAAATTTCCTGCTGGGTTATTTTCGACCTGCCGGGGTGAACCGTCACACAGACCCAGTGTCCAGCCCGCAGCCCTGCGCCCTGAGCTCCCCGGCTGCCTCCCAGCTCTCGCCAGCACCCATCTGGTTAATTAACAGCGGTCACAGGGGACCCCGAGGGCAGGAGAAGCCTGCGGTCTGGCTAGGGGACAGCCAACGTTTACCGTCGCCTGGTTCATCCTTCCTCTTACCTTGGGTTTGTTACTTCTTTGAAGAACATCCAGAAGCTGCCGGCGGAAGCCCTCCAGCTGCGAGAGACCGATTCTGGAAAAGGAGAAGGTGTGTTTGCAGCAGCCGGGCAGGGAACGGGGCACGGAGGAACGAGAAACCGCGCTACAAGGGTACTGCAAGAACGGAGCGATGCCGGAGCGCCCATCATCTCCGCGCCGGGCTCTGGCATCGCCCGGGAAGCAGGGTAAGAGGAAACCCTCGTGACAGTATGAAATGGAACAGGATCAGGTTGGTGCACAGACAGGGAGGAGACGATGCAACCTCACAAGTGTGACACAGAGCAGATGAATCAGAAAGGGGACAGAGCTATAAACCATCACCAAAGAGATCACAGGATGGAGATGATCTTGTCGTGCAGGTTAGCAAACGGCAAGTACCCTCCCTCCACGGAGTTCTGCGTGCCCGGTGCTGGACCCACAAACATCCCCAGTTATCTGAGGTCACACAGCAGGGCAGAAGCGAAAGGAGAACGCGGGTTGTCTGGGTCCTGGTCCAACACCCTGCCCAGCAGAACGTGTACCGGGAGACGAGGAGAGGCGAGAAACGCCGAGAGAGAAGAGGGAGCTGGCTCAGAGATGAGACGATAGGGAAGAGGTACTCGGGGACAAACAGTACGGAAGGAGGTGACAGCACATCGAGTTGAGGACAGAGCGTGAAGATGAGATAACGCAGGCACCCAGGGGATGGCATTGGGGGGGTGTCACTACAGAGGAGGGCAGTCACCCTTTCCTTGCGCACAGGCAGGTGAGAGACAGGGTGGTTCCCATGGAAAGGGGAGGGAAGCAGGTAAGAGACGCAGCAAGAGAGGTGACAAGGAAGACGAGTAAGCAGCGTACAAGGACAGGGAACAGATACGATCTCGGTGTTCCTGCGAGGGAACAGGTGACTTTGGCACAGAACAGCAGATTCAGACACTTCTCAACTTGCCTGGGCACTAGGTCTTTGCCAAGCACGACTGCAGTCACAAACTCTTTGGAATACTCCATGGCATCCTCACTGCAAGAGAAACAGGACCAAGAAGAAGCAAACAGGGTTTCACCAGCAGCAAACTGCGGTTCGTTCCCGGTTTGCCACTGGGGTCAGAGGTTACTGAACAGTGAAGCAGGGTCATGCAAACCACAACCCAAGCTGCTCGAGGCTTCTGGGACTTGCACCTCGATAAAGAAAAGCCCGATATCCACCTCCCATGCCACATTACTCTGTGTATGGCTGTGAATACACTCGTGGAAGGATGTACTTTAACTCAACGCCTCCTCTTCCAATAGTTTGGGAACGGCCAGAAAGAGGATATCCCATTATAGAGACACTGTAGAACCGCGACGGCCACTTTCTGCCCAACCCGATAGCACCAAGAGGGGGGGAATGAAGGCTTCCAGTCCCTGAGCTGGTTCTGCTGCCAGCTGCCTTCCCAGGATCCTTCTTCTGAACCAGTTACCGCAGGCAGAGGCTGCGCCGCCGACCTCGAGACGATCCTGGGCACGGTGCAACCAAAGCATGGCAGGTAGAGGCACCTTCCTGAACTCTCACACACCCGAGGTCTCCTCGGTTCTCAAAATTACTCCTTTCATTAATTCCACCACTCGTGCAAGCCAAAACCCAGAAGTTTTACCAGGGATTACCATCATAAAGCATGCCAGCACCCCGATTCCTTAGCAGGACGGTTTAAAACCCTTGGCTGCTCCTGGAACACGAAGCAATAACTATCACAAGAAGCTTCTGATGATCCACAGTGCCCCCACGATGTCTGACACAACTGGAAAGACCTTCTCTCCCTTCACAGCAATCGAGAAGGATGTTCTTGTTTGGCTGCCGTGTAAATAACGTGGCCAGCAGGTCCGTTCCAACGTACCCCATACCTCTCTGCAGACATCGGAGGCAGCTACCCCCAATTCCCCCCGGAGCAGAGGGCGAGGAACTGGCACCCAAGCAGCACAGTCCCTCCCACCTGCTGCAGGCACCTGCTTTGGAGCGACAGCAATCGCACCCCAGAAGGTTTGTCAGCTGCAAAAGGAGCCCAGACAACTAGACCAACCGATGGAGACATCTCCACTTGGTCGGACATCTCCCGTATTGTACATCTACTCCCAGCAGCTGGGGAGGGGACACACCGGCACCGCGAACGAGGGAATTGCAGCCTGTCCACCAGTGGGGGTGAAATCACAGCTATAGCCACCAACAAGTCATAAACCAGAATATTTTGGAGAGTGGCCACCCACCATCATAACCTAAACTCCAAACACAGAGCAAAGGCTCCCAGCAACCCTCAGCTGCCTCTCCTGCAGGGTCCTCAGGGCAGAGACTTGGTTTTTACTGCTGCTCAGAGCATCGCAACCAGGACCCGACCCAGCTGCAATGACACATCCCCTCTGTCAGCCGTCCTCCTGCCCCAGCACCTACCTCAGCAGCCCACCTGGGGGAGAATAGGCAAAGCACTTCAGCGACGGGTACTGCGGGCGCAGGAGGAAGGACAGGATGGCGGCGGTGCCAGCCCCGAGGGAATGACCAACCACGATCAGGCCGTAGTGTTTCGTTCCTCTCCCCTGAAAACAAAAAACAAGAAATTGAGATCAGACTGAGAGGCAAGTCCACCACCCCCAAAACTGTCCCTGTCCCCAGCTGGGAGCCTTTCCCCTGCACGAGCCCTCCAGATCCAGCTAACCGGCTCTTCCAGCCACGGGAACCAGCGAGGGTGTGTTAGATTGTGAAACGGAGGCAGAGTTCTGATTTACTCTGTTCAGTCTAAGCCGCAGTGGCAGCCCCAGGACCCTCCTGCCCTGCTGCATGGCTGGAACTCATCCCCTTCTGCTGTTCTTTCCTACGTTTCCATCAGTGTTTGACCTGCTGGGTCAACTACAAGAAAAAAGGTAGGAGGAGAGAGGAACCGTACACTCAAGCTGTTTATTTGGATTTCTTACGAGCCTTTTGCTCCTCCTCAAATGTGATCACATCCGAGCCCAGGCTCACACACCGGAGGTCTGCTTGGTTCTCAAAATTACTCCTTTCATTAATTCCACCACTCGTGCTGCCAAAACCCCGAAGTTTTAACCAGCAGCTTGAATGGTAGTTTTCTGAGTCTAGATGCTCTCAACAGCTGGCGACGGTTCAAGTAATCCAGAGACAAAACTTTCTCCGTCCTTGTGGGTCGGGTCCAGCTAGTTACACCATTTTTCATCAGTTAGAAGGTGGACCCACCACACACGGAGCCAGCTTTGAACCGAACACGATGTTTATTATCACGCACAGGAGACAACCAAAGCCCAGAGCTCCGAATGCTGCCGCATCCTCACCAGCCAGCGGCAACCGAGGAATAAAACCCCACAACAGGGAAAAATCCCCGTGAGTAACAGCTCACTCCAGACCACTTCCTGGGCAGAGAGGAATACCGCACCCGATAAAGCCAGACGCCTGCGTATGTCTCCCTGTATCTCCCAAACATCACAGGGCAGATGCTGCAGCGTCGACCGGTGCGACACTCGAGTTTCGGGGAACCGTCGGGGCTTTCATCCCTCTTTTCTGTCTCCCATGAGCTAATTTCCCCATGGGCGCTGCTCAGGTCGAGGCACTCTGGCAGCAGGGAAGCCGGCGGTTGAGAAGTTCCCTCCCCGGCGGGGACACAGGCACTAACACCCCCTCGGGTTCTCCGATAGCTCTATCACCAGCAATGTGCGCACACAGCCAGCCAGCGCGGCATCCCACTGCTGGCTCCAAAGAGAATCTCCATAGAGATGGGATTTTAGTTCCTGGCGATTTGTTTTTAATGTCCCCTGTCCCCCATTGCCACCAAATGGGACTTTGTGCCTTAGCTCTGCCTGAGAAAAAAACCCCAAATGAGGAGCTCTGCAGTATTGGTGGTTTCAGAATGAAAAAGCCTTGGGGGAACGAGTAGCTGGTGGTCTGTCTGGCAATCCGGAGAGACAGGAATTGAAGGAAGAGTTGGGAAATTAGTCCAACAGATTCAGGGACACGGAAGCTTCCCTAAACCCAGCGTTTTGGGGAAATCTCGCCCTCTGTCCAGCCTGCAAGGATAAAAGAAAACGAATACTCACTAAGTCTCGTCCGAAAGCTTGAGAAAGCACCATTTCTTGCTCCAATTTCTTCTTGATGTACTCGGCAGACAGCACCATTCCCTGAGGGAACACAAAGATCGGGATGTAAAGGGCTGCCTGCCAGCCCCCATCCAAACACGGACCATGCCCCGAGTGCTACAGCTCCGCAGCGCCGCACGGCTCGTGTCGGGGCCGAGGAAATACCCCGACGGGGCTCCGCGTCTAGGAACAGGCTTCACACGTCTCGGCTCCCCGATTCCCAGAGCCACAAACTGTTCAGCAGTTAACGGCAGTGCTTACACGAAGAGAACACCCAAAGGTGTATCCCAAGAAGCAAAGTCTGGAGATAAACCCCAACACCAGCCACCCTGCTTCCGAAACACAAGGGTGTGGTGCTGGGAGGTGAGAGGCTGTAGAACAGAGAAAAAAAAAACAAAAAACTTTTGATTTGCTGCACATCAGTGCCTGCAAAACTGTCCTCTTCCATTTCAAGCTGTGAATCAAAGCGTGAACTAGCTGAGCAGGGGAAAGAGCACAAAACCCACGCCAGCACTGGAGGGAAGAGGCGGCAGCACCTGTATGGGAAGAGTTATCGACGACCGGAGAAAGCAGCAACTACTACGGGGGTTCGCCTGTCAAAGGACATTAATCACAGGTTTTTATTCCCTAGGAGCTAAGAACTGCTGGAAGATGGGAAAGAAGCTGGTTGTGAACATTTATCCTCTCCCCAACGGCTGTGTCTGAAGTGTTTCTCCCTCGGTGCAATCATCACAAATCTGTTACTGGGATTTGCTCCCCTGCATAAACCCCCGGTTACGCCTTTACTCCAGTTGAACTCAGCTGAAAAGCAGCGATGGAATCCAGGGTGAACACGGGTAAACAGAAACCAGCAACTTCTCCTTTGGTGCTTACAGCCCCCCAGTAATCCTCGCTGCCCGGGCTGGCCAGAGCCTGGGGAAACCAGCTGCTTTGCTGCTTTCCATCGCACCCCTGCCTGAAAACAGCGCAGGTCCAAAGGGAACGTTATTATTAACCGCAGAGGCATCAAAGAATTCACAGCCCTCTCAAAAAAAAAAAAGAAACAGGGAATTTTCCATCATTATCCACCAAACCATGGGAACCCATCGGCTGCTGACGAGAGCAGCACACGGGCGACGGTGCCGGTGAAGGGACGGTGCTGTCACCGCCTCTATCGCACAGCAGACGCCGGGATGTTTCGTGTTCAGATCTCTCAGCAGCTGTTCAGAAGAGCCTCCACTTCCAGCTCTAATGAAAAGCGAACGGCAGACTATTTAGATGAATTTCTACCATGAA
The DNA here is from genome assembly GCA_011057875.1 of Pterocles orientalis. Lineage (NCBI taxonomy): Eukaryota > Metazoa > Chordata > Aves > Pterocliformes > Pteroclidae > Pterocles > Pterocles orientalis. Next base: position 63,649 of record WKFP01013995.1, on the reverse strand, counting down.
TTTCGGATTCTATTTTTAAAGAGCATGACCCAAATCCACGGTGAGATTACTAACGGGCTGTTAGTCAGCCTTACAGCTCTATTTTGATAATGACAGCATATTCTAATACAGACAGTGATTTTAATATTACGGAATGAGGCTTACCACCGCAAAGTTTTAGACTTTCCATTCAAGAGGACAATGTTTTCTAAGTTTTAAAGGAATAAAACTACCCGGGCTTCACTTTCAAACCTCACGTGGAACGAGCCGAGCAGACTAGGGAAAGCGAAATGGAAATATTCCGGATTGCTTCGCAGTCTGAAGGCACGCGACTGCGCCGGGACGTTTGAATTGTGTGTGTGAAAACCCCCAGAGGGGTCTGTCCGGGAGAGACGAGAGCTGGGACGTTACTGCTCCTCCTGACGGTCCTACCCGACTGGGGAGAGCTGCTCCCGCGGCCGAGCTTCCAGGGGTCCCTCCTTGCAGCTGGCTCAACACCAGCAAACAAAATTCCAGAATATCACCATTTTAGTGGTTTTTTTTCTACACAAGTTCAACAGAATTAAACACAGATCCATGCCCTTAACTTATTATTTCCAAATCGGTTATAAAATCAGTGGATTTTATTTCAAAAATAGTGAAGCTAGATTTTTTTTTTCAGTTAATTTCCCCTAGAGATTGTCACAACCCCTTTTTTTTTTCTATTTTTGGCATAAACCTCAGTTACAGCTATGTTTTCTGACCCAAAATAGCTCCGAGACTTAACACGTATATTGTAACCGCGGGGCTCGCAGCAACCCAACGCTTTCAGCTGCGGCACGGTGAAGCGATAGGAAAGCTCACGGAAACATCAAGAGATTTAATTTGTAGGACGTCTGATCGGCACAGCGACGGGTGGGCTCCGCAGGCGGAGATAACGGAGCACGGCAGCCTGCGGGGTGTGCGGGACAGAATCAGAAAAAAAAAAAAAAAAAAAAAAAAAAAAAAAAAA
>WKFP01013995.1:47286-62659 GCA_011057875.1 Pterocles orientalis | reverse complement strand
CAGAGGGGTCTGTCCGGGAGAGACGAGAGCTGGGACGTTACTGCTCCTCCTGACGGTCCTACCCGACTGGGGAGAGCTGCTCCCGCGGCCGAGCTTCCAGGGGTCCCTCCTTGCAGCTGGCTCAACACCAGCAAACAAAATTCCAGAATATCACCATTTTAGTGGTTTTTTTTTCTACACAAGTTCAACAGAATTAAACACAGATCCATGCCCTTAACTTATTATTTCCAAATCGGTTATAAAATCAGCGGATTTTATTTCAAAAATAGTGAAGCTAGATTTTTTTTTTTTCAATTAATTTCCCCTAGAGATTGTCACAACCCCCTTTTTTTTTTCTATTTTTGGCACGCTAACCCATAAACCTCAGTTATAGCTATGTTGTCTGACCCAAAATAGCTCCGAGACTTAACACGTATATTGTAACCGCGGGGCTCGCAGCACCCCAACGCTTTCAGCTGTGGCACGGTGGAGCAATAGGAAAGCTCACGGGAACATCAAGAGATTTAATTTGTAGGACGTCTGATCGGCACAGCGACGGGTGGGCTCCGCAGGTGGAGATAACAGAGCACGGCAGCCTGCGGGGTGTGCGGGACAGAATCAGAAAAAAAAAAATAAAATAAAAAAATCACAAAATCAAACAATGGCCAGGAAGGTCCTGAACGGCCAAGTGCTTTTCTCCAAATTAAATGTGTTAGCAAGACACTTCATTTATTTTTGGATTAAAGCTGATTTCTGGACACTAAAAATGCATCACGACAGACATTTTTAAATTCTATTATCTCCAGTGGTTTCCCGCAGGAACCAACGGTACGTTATTGTCTGAAGATTGATACCGATAATAATTTCAGATAAAGCTCCAGCTCTGTACTAGCAGCAATCAAAAAAAAGAAATAACACAAAAGCCAGCTCAAACCTCACCACAGAGCAAAGGGAATGATCTGACAACGTTTCATACGACATTCATGGGAATATTTTCACAGAAAGATGAAAGCCAGCGCCTGCAAGGAGCTTTCTGCCCGTGATAACAGAACCACCTCCCCTCGGTTCCCTTCGCTTTCCTCCCACCGTTCCTTGTACGACCCGCTGACCACGCCGCCCGCACAAACCCAGGTGACGTTGTCCCTGGCAGCAGAACGAATAAAGATTCACGGAGCTGATGCGACCGTACACCAGCTCCTCGATCTGCGCTGCCCTAACACGTCCCGTGGAAGTGCCAGGCTGATTTATTTTCTCGTTTTGAGGGAAACAAAGGAAATACCCACAGCAGGTACACAGTATGGTGTGCCCCTCGTAGGACAGGCTGGGAGAGTTGGGGCTGGTCAGCCTGGAAAAAAGAAGGCTCCGGGGAGATGGTTTTGAGCTGAAAAAAGGGGAGATTGAGCTGAGATATCAGGAAATTTTTTTTTTCTTGTGCGGGGGGTGAGGCAGTGGCCCAGGGTGCCCAGAGAAGCTGTGGATGCCCCATCCCTGGAGGGGTTCAGGGCCAGGCTGGATGAGGCTTTGGGCAACCTGGGCTGGTGGGTGGCACTGGGTGGGCTTTAAGGTCCCTCCCACCCCAAACCAGTCCGGGATTGTTTTCAAAATGAACCACTCTGGGAGACTTGGAGACCGCAGAGCATCCAAACACCGCGTCCATAGCTAAGCGCTGCTTTATCAGACCCACATCCAGCTGAACTCCGAGTACAGAGTCATCCATCAGCTGCTACAGCTCTACTCCCTGAAGCAGAGCATCCAAGCTCGGAGGAGAGGTTTGGCATTCCGGCAGGACATCACCAACGAAGCAGGAGCTCTCGGCTCACCGCTCTCAAGGAGTAAGCGTACCGCCCCGAAGGGACCTCGACCAGACGATGGGCAGCATCTTGTCTCCCTGAGCAGCAGCAGCCTTTCCAGCAGCTGCCACGTCCCTTCCAACACGCACAACCTCCAGGTTGTCTTTTTCTTTCCCCATCTGGCGCCGCATCTTGAGAGGCTGCCAAATTCCTGATAACCTCAAAACTCAGCATGGGTGTCATTTCTGTGCTGGGCTGGGGCAGGGGCCAGCTCTACAGCAAATCCATTCAGCCCAGACCCGATGGCCAGCACTGACACATCCTATCAGTCTAATTACCCAGACACGAGCCCTGCCCGTAGCCTTGGATGAGGTCCGCTGCCCAGAATCGCACCAGAATCTTAAACACCTTCTCGGGTGCAAACTCTGCAAAGGTCATTGGAAGAAAAAGTAATTTGAACGACTGCAATCATTCCGTTCTAGGTCTCCGCAAATGCCTTCTACAGGTCGGTTTTTACTAATTGTACAGGGTTAATCACGGACAGTGATTTTAAGTGTTACAACTAAGTATTTTATTTTAACATCAAGGCCACTTCGGTGTGATTATGCTTCTTAAAAGCATCCCAAGCAATTAAGATAATTTTTTTTTTGCCTATAATTAAAAAGCCAAAACATTAGAAAAAGCAGTGGGGGTTTTTTTGTCTGTTTTGGGTTTGTTTTCTTCTCTTTTACTCACCTTGTGTCCCAGCCACGTTCCGTGGTGCCCCTCGACCGGCAGGCGCTCTGCATCGCCGGTGAGATCGGTCAGGGCGTCCTGGAAGAAACGCAGCCACCAGCTTCAGGAACGTCAGGCACCACGGGCGAGTCAGGAAGGTCTCAGCCCCTCCTGCAGGTTTGCCAGGGCGGCCAAGGGCACGCGGAGCCGCTGCACAGCGCACTTACTTTTGGAGAGAGTGTTCCTCGGATACTAATGACCACCTTCTTCTTATCATGGTCCACAGCCACGTAGAAAGGTGTTTCATAGACCTGGAAAAGATCCGACTGTAACCATCAGGTGAGACACTCTAATTACGCTCCTGCTCAGGGAAAAGGAAGCAGAGCTGCTGACACCTTAGGGGTAAGGACTCATCTGAATGATCTGGGCAGCAGCAAATATTTCTGTCCCAGTGGCAGAATTGATGGAGAAAGAGGATTGGAAGCTCTAGGGTCAGAAAAAGGCTTAAATTTCCTTTTTTTTGTGCACCACTACAGTTGGAAGCACACAAACCCTGCTAGGAAATGTCCCCAAACACGAAGGGGGTCGCAGACTCTCCTTACCGCATCGTGGCAAGAGGTGTAAACAATGTCCACCGAGGTCATGTTCTCATCCAAGAAGTGGCGCCGGATGGCGATGGCGTTGCAGCCGCAGCAGTTATCCTCTTCAATGGTGACACTAGGTGCGTAGCGGGGACGGGAAGGACAGAAACAGCAGCATCTGCAGAAGAAAAAAAAATAAAATAGCTTTGAGGAAAAGAGGAACCCTTGTAGGAGCTCTCAGCATCAAAAAGGGGCACAGGGATCAGACGCAGTTTTCCTTCTGAGCACCAGAGAGAGCTCCAGTGCAACCAGTCCCCAAGGAAGCGGTGCGTGGTGGGGCTGGGATCTCTCCTCAAAGGATACAAAGCTTCAGCGCAGTCCTATATTGCTTTAACGCACAAAGCTGTAGCATTTACTGCGATCTAGATCTATTTATTAAAAAAAAAAAGTGGGTTTAGAATCATTCCAGAACAAAAATGGAAGCACAGATTATTTTTTTTCCTTCTTTCCCTGATGAGACACTTCAGAAATAGAAGTGCTCAAAATATATTCCTCCTAACAGGTTCAGCACAGAAGTCACCTGTGTAAGGGCAAAAAGCTCAACCCCAAAGAGGATCTGATGGCAGCATAACGGCAGCTGAAAGCAAACATTTCAAACAAGGCGATCGTGAGCTGAACCGCAGCACTGCTGCCGCGAGCTGAGCACCGCGCGGCACGGCAGAAGGGCAGTGAGTCAGAGGGAACACAGCACACGCTCTGGCCAAGCCCTGGCCACGCTTTAATCAAGCCCCAAATGTCAGCTCCCTGCACATCTGCCCTCGCTGGCAGAGCCGGTGTCTGAGCTCCAAGGCAGCTGCTTTGACTCGGTGCGAGAGCAGTGCCAGATGAGCTCTGCTGGTTGTTCAGGCTGCACAGGACCGGCAGGATGGGCAGGGCACCAGAGAGGAGAGAGCACAGCCCAGCCCGGTCCATGGAACCGGATAAACCGCCAGGAAGAGAGCGGGGAGAAAGGCATGGGAGTGTGAAGGCACAGAGCTACTGAGAGATGGAAAGAAAAGGCATGAGATGGGAAAAGAGGAGAAAAGGAGGAAGAATAAATAGAGGGGTGATGAAGAGAACAAACTGATGAAAGAAAGGAGAATCCTAAATCCGGGAGAACCAGAAGGGACAAGGGAAGAAGGCAGGGTGCTGGACAGGATGGCCACTCACGAGCAGGATCTGGCCAGGCGACAGAGTCCACACGTGGGCTTCCTCATCAGGTATATGGGCCAGCCGTAGGCAGCCAGGGCAAACAGCATGTAGTAGCACACCTCCTTGTACCGCTGCATCTCTTGCTGAAAGAGACAGACACTTAAAGGCCTTCATCCTTTGCGTTTCCCCACTGTTTCCCTCTTTCCATCGCACACAGACACGTGCACCCTTATTTCTGAGCATCATCCTCCTCCCTCAGCACCCGAGCAGCACCGTCAGCATTTCCAGGTGGCTGCAAGGTGGTCATGCTGGGCAAGATCCTGCCTCCCCTCCCAAGAACAGCTCAGCTTGCCCGAGCAGAGGGACCCTGCTAGCTGTCGAACAAAGCTAGGAGCTAGCTGTAGAGAAATCCAACACCCTGTGCAAAGGAAATCCAAAACCCTGTGCTCTGCGGGGTTTGCCCCATCCTAGCCTAGCTGAGCAGCAGATAAACTAGTTTAAGTCCCAAGAAGACGATTTCTCTGGATATATCGCCTTCCCATAGTCACAGGCCGTAAGGAAGATGCCCGGAGAGGAGCAGAAAGCCAGCCTGGGGCCAGTGCTGTCTCCTCTAAGCTCTGCTGACACCTATCCAGCACAGAGCGGGATGTCAGGATTAAACACCAGGCAGCAGAGCACGGCCGCAAGCAGGTTAATCAGAGTCACTCCACCAGAGATGCTGGGAGGGGGTCACTCTTGCCTCTCTTGTGACAATATCTCCTGAGCAAGGGGAGAGAATAGTTTGCTCCATAGCAAGCCAGGAGAAAAGCCAAGCTCAGCACACAGAGAACAGAACAGAGCCCAGCCACTGCCATCCCGAGTCCGGGCAGCTCAGCCCCAGGAAGGAAGGCTCCAGCTCTCTCCAAGCAGCTCAGCCCTGCCCGCTGGGCTCCATGGGCTGCTGCGTCCACAGGGAGCTCTGAGCTCAACTCCTGCTGCTGCCGTGGGACAAACCTCCCATCGCCTTCCCCCATCGCAGCAGAATCACTTCCCACGAGCAGGGGACAGACGGATAATGCTTTAAAAGTGATCTGAAGGCAAAAAAAACCCTCCAGAGAGCAAGCATTGTTTTTATATTCTGTTGTATTAATCTTTAATTTTTTTTTTTATTATTCCAGAGAGGTGCAGGGAGGAATAAGAGAAGCCACTGAGACAAACAGGGAAGGCATGCTGAGTCTGCAAGATCACGGTCCAGTGACTTACCGCGTTCTTCAGATCCAGGTACTTTGTGTTCCTGGTCACGGGCATCCCAGACAGAAAAGCTAAAATGTCGTTGTTCGCCTGTAAGTCACAAACATACATAAAAAATCTTCCGTGTGACACCAAGACAAACATCTGCACCCGAGAAACAGAAAGCACCGTGTAACCTGGGACAAGAGACTTCCAAATATCCCAACCAGTCTGATTCCAGTTCTGCTGTTCTCATTTCTGCCTGAACCTCACCTCTGGGGGGAGAAAAAAAAAAAAAAACAACAAATTTCTGCTGGAAGATGCAAATCTCAATACCAGCAATGGCTTGGGGATTTAGGGTTTTTTCCCTGAAGCTCCTCCTGCAGCTTCTCCTAGGTGCTGGAGTCTCTTCCACATCGCTGTACAGGAGGAATCATCCTCCCCTTCGCTCTCAGGTACCTACCACCTCCTCCCAGACCCATTTGGGGTCAAGAGCTAAACCCATACCTATCACCTGCCTCAAAGACAACAGGCTTCACAAGCTTGACTCAGTTGGGTCCTTTGGGAGTCTCAGAATAAAAGCTGCTGAAGAAGTTAGTATTTGTATTTTACAGCTCAGCGGCTGGTGATAGCCCATCACACCCCAGAACGGCGGTGGGCAGAGTCAGGCGGTTCTCACACCATGAGTCACGGCAGGAGCAGGTAAGTCGGAGGCCAAGCGAGATGCCCCCCGGCTCCCGCGCCCCCCTCCACCCACCTCATCCAGCACGGCGCTGCGCTTGGCCCGCTGCCGTTGGCGCAGGAGAACCAAGCCCGCGATGATGTCAGATGGGACGATGTCAAGGTCTCGGAAAAACTCAGCAAAAAGGTAGGCGATTTCCGAGTAGGCGTCCTGCAAAATCCAGGGAGAGAAGAGTTGAGGAGGAGGAGCTGGGGCGTGCGGAGTCGCAAAACAGGACATAGGAGAGCCAGTGCGGCAGCAACGGCCTCGTTTCTGGAGCTGTGTCTCCAAAACATCCCCGAGATCCCTTCAGGGAACACCGTATCTGGTCTAATCAAATTAATTTCTCATTTATTTTACACAGTCACAGGCAGAAGCCTCAGCTGAGACTGGATTTGCACGATGCTGGGTGCTCGTGTGGGCAAGCAGAGCACCTCGACATCAAACCAGACACAAGGGGAGAGAAGGGGAATGTTTCCATCCCCACGGTGTAAATAAGGCAGAGGAAGCAAGACGAGCACCAGTTCCCCCTCCAGTGTATCCCACAGCCATCCTTTCTCCTCAAAAGCTATTTCACCTGCACAAAGGACATTCAGAAAAAAAAAAAGAAGAAAAAAAAACAAAAAACAACCCACTGATTCTGCCCTATCCAACAGCCTCATCCATTCTGTAGCTGTCTCCGGATCATTTTGCCCACACTTAACCCAGACCTCACCACCCCAGGCACACCGCACAAGGCGACAGGTTCTGCATCCTGCCCCTGGCCAGCCCCCGGAGCTGCTCTCTCCTCACCAGCACGCTCTGCTACGGGACTGCAGGGAGCACACAGCAGGTCCTGCTACCCAAGGAGCTGACCAAGCCACCCGGCCTTCCCAGGTTTGACTACGTCCTGGAAAAAGAGCTGAGCCATTAAATGCAGAATTCCCAGAAGAGAAGGTGACCAAACCCAAGAAAGGAATTGGCCACAGGAGGGAGAGACAAGACCGCCAAGGAAATGCTCTGAAGCAGAGAGACAAAGATATTTTGAGGATAAATATTTTCCCTTTTGCTCTGTACTACAAAAAAATCCCAAGACCGTAAGCAGGAGTGGTTTGGGAGGCTGGAGATGGACAGACTGCGAGCCAACGCTGACCCGGCCGTGGCTCAGAGTAGCGGCTTAGAGACAAGGGTGACCCAGAGGCTGGATCTACAGAAGGTGGAACCCAGCCAGCGCTGGAGCACACACAGAGTCAGAATCCCGACTCCTGCCATCACTAACGCTTTCCTACCAAGGTCAGCCACAGCCTCATCCTGAGCTTTTATCCAGCATCCTTCACTCGGCGCCTAAAGCCACATTGTCGGTCCCGGGAAAGCCCGAGCTGCGCACTGAAGAAAGGCTGGTCTCCAGGATCTCTCCATCTCTCCTCTCCTGCAGGCAGGAAAGCAAATCCCCTCTGCCCCTAGCAGTCCGGCAGGAAGCGACCTACATTCCTTCATCCCTGACAAACTCCTGGAGCGCGAGATTACTTTCTATCATTTTTCACTTGCCTACAAAAGCAAGTTCCATCCCCACTAAGAGCAGGGCTGCAGGTGCCGGCTGAGCAGGTCTCTGAAGAGCGAACGGACCGGCACTAACCTCGCCAGCATCACAGCTGCACTACCCTTGAAGCACTGACCCCAAGTCCCAGCACGGCTCCTACCAGCACAAGAAACCCAAACAGCCTGGAAGTAAAATATGAACAACACCCGTTAACCCCAAAACGGCGGCAACACCCCCTAACGCTGTATAGAAAACGGCCGCAATGGAAATTCAACACGTTCTGTTCCGAAATAAAAGAGTTTCTGCTGGAGAACTGATATTATTTTGTAGGATTGGTTGCAGAGCTCTGCTGCAAACCCTGCAGACTCTGCACTCCAGGCTTCGCACTCATAGGAGCAGATTCTTGCCCCGATCCCAGCCCAGAGGATGATGAGCCTCCGCTAGAATATTTTTTTCCATGAAGACCGGGAGAGACAGCGATGGATTCGTTTCTGGTCCATGACACACGCATTCATTCCACACACTGTCACGCCAGGACAGTCAGAGGTGGTTTCTGCAAAGGAAAGAGGCTGGAAATCGCTCAAGCTGAAGGTAAAATGGAAATTCAATAGCAGAAGGAATTTGAAGATTCCGGTATCTGCTTTTATCCTGAACTAGAAAAAAAAAAAAGTTGAAACAGACAGAATGAAAGAGTTTGTAAAAAAAGCTTGACACAAAGTGGAATATTTTGCATTCCTGAATAAAATCGAGTTGTTCAGAAACCAGGCCACTCAGATGCCTGAAAGGGCTCCAGCCGCGCTGCACCCTCAGGACAGGCGCCGGGGTACCTGGGCAAGGGGGCCCGGCTGTGCTGCCAGAGCAGAAAATAACCCCCGAGGAGACGCTGCTGCTGGAGCTGCCACGACACAAAGCTTTTTTTCATTTCAGTTTTCCGGATGGATTTTCCGAAGCGGCTCCAGCAGATGAGCTGGGAGAGCTGGCAGTGCTGGGCTCTGACTTCTCAGCGGGACGGCAGGTTGGGTTTGGGACGATCCCTGGGAGCACGGTGGCATTTCACCCTGTCCTGCAGCAGCGTGCCACTGGGAGGACCAGTGCTGCCAGTACCCGGCGCTGGATTGCTGCAAAAGGGCTGGGACAACTCCTGCAGCATCCGCACTTTGGAAACTGCACCCTGCGGACACCACACAGCACTCACCAACAAACCCTTCTAATCTCATCCATGCCGGTTGCCATCTGTGATGAACAAATGTCCAGGTAGCTTTCACCTGACTCTCCCATTATTCTTACACTGCTCTTCATCTTATTACACCTTTCCCTTTCGAGGTTAAAATCCCAGCCTCATTTCTCCTCCTGTACAAGTCCGTACCCCCTCCAACATGCTCCTTTTTCTGCCGCATCTTTTAGGAGACCGAGCACCAGGCTATATTTAGTGCGAGCATCACTGATGTGGTCGGTCCCTTGATGCCTTCCCTGTCATTTTGCATGCCCTTCTACTGCCGCTAAACGTTTTTCTGATTTTTTGGCCACCGCTGTGCACTGATGTCTTCGTTGAAGTGTCCTTGATAACTCCTCGCTTTTTCCCTGAGAGCTTGTAACTAATTCAGAGCCCAGAGTCTGCAATTTAAATTGTTTCTTCTGATGTGCATCCATCACCTTTTCTTCCTTTATGACTTTCTTCTATCTTTGATAACAATTCCCCGGCTCTGCTTGCTCTTTCAAGAGTTCTCAAATACTCCGAATTCTGACCAACTTCAATATTAGGAGTCACCAGCAGAATTTTCCACCTTGGTACTCACCTCTCCAGCAGGTCCTCGGGAGTCCTGATGGTACCACCCTAAGGCACAGACCTGATCCCACTGCTTCCAAAAACTTTCTGGGAAGCAATACCAAGCCCCTTCCCTGCTGGGTAGAAAAGAGCAAGGGAAAACCTATCTGCAGCATGGGGAAACTTCAGAGCAGTGATCTGCAGGTGAATGCAGGGATTTAGCGCTTTCTGACTGTTAGTAATCCAGAAGAATCCTTTTGCCGATTCTGGCAGGTTTACAGTTTTTCCCCATTTTCAAAAAGCTCTCTCTCGTTCTCAAGAGTACGAGACCGATGCACACAGCAGGAGAAACTGCCTGAGCAAACGGGCTGATACGGGAAACTGAAGCTGACCAGACAGTGCTGTCTAACGCTGAGCATAGCAAAAACACGTGCTCCTTCCACTGATATCATCACTTAAAATCATCATCCCAGCTCACTGCAACAGCAAGGCAAAGAACAACTTCAGGAGAAAGGCTTGAGGATGACAACACTGCTTTTCTGTGCTGCTGGCCCTGCCTTCAGAGAGTCCTGGGATCCCCAAAACCAGAGGGTTAGGACTGGCCAGTTGGAAAAGACAACTGCCCCACTCAGCGATGCTCCACCTGCATCCAGAGGGCAACACCAGCTTCTGTGTCTGCAGGGAAGACCCAGGTACCTCCTGCAGAAACGCAAGCGCTCATCCAGGCTACATGGGCTGGGAAGAAGGGAAAAAGCACCAACAGGCAGCAAAGTCTCAAGCCTGCTCATTCCGAGGGCTGTTCAGCTTGCTGCTCCTTGAAAGGCACTTCCAGTCCTTGCACGTGCCTCTGCCACAGCCCACGGGGCTCCTCGTGCCTCCAGATCTCCCAGGACGCTCACAGGGGAATGAGATGCACATGGTCCAGGTTTGACCCGCTCTGCTGAGCCCCATTTATCATCAGCCACGCACGCAGCTCGCCCTCCGACGGGAGATATTCGGTACCTACCGACTGAGAGTCTTTTGTCCTTGTGCAGCAAAGGAAAACCTTGAGTCTGCGTGTCCAGCTGCTGGCTTGCCCTTCTTCTAGGCGGTGTCTAGAAACAAAGGGCAGAGTGGGAACGTGAGGACAGGCAGGAGAACACCACCGCGCGCAAACAGCGGGATCCAAAGTCACGCCGCCTACGCTATCGCTGCTGAAATGCGTCCTAAACCATATTCTGGTATTTCTCCTGGTCTAGAGGAGACGAGGAGATCACATATAGAGTAACGGCTCATTTCAGAGGCCGGGAAGGTCAGTCTGGCTGTCCTGGCCAGGTCCACGCCTCTATATTTATATATATGGTGTCCTGCCCAAATAGGACAGACGTAACGAAGCTGCTGTTGTTCTGTGACAGCTGCTGGAAGGAGGACCTCCAAGAGCACCCAGGACTTTGGATGGAAGGAGGGTCTACTGGCAACTCCAAGAGGGTCTACCAGTAACCTGTCAGCTGCATGACGTGCACCATGTACGACCGCTCAGCAGGAAAACGCTGCCTTGGGGCGAGGGGGTGGCAAGGGTACCAGAGACCCTGAGCAGTTAGTACGAGAGAAGCTGCGCAATTTTTTCTAATAAACAGCTTATTCGGAAAAATTTATTTATTGAACGTAATAGTCTCGGAACTGAAACAATTTGTACTCTTTATTCCAGTACGGTGCATAACTTTGATTAAAGAAAGGAACGCAAGCTAAAGATTCTCTTTCAGCTCATAAAAGGTTCAAAAAGGCTGAATACAGGCAGCTCAGCTCAACCCACATTTCGTTTAGATGATATTTCAGCTCCAAAATCAGCTAATTGGACAACCCTGTTCCAAATGAACTGTAGCCGGGTTCACCCCGCTGCTGAGAGCTTGTCCCAGTGACGACACTTTGCAGGGTGACCGTCCCTTATTTTTCACTGGGACACCCGACAACAATCCTTGGATCAAGTCAGGCTTAGTGGCGCTGGGTCTTTTTTTTAATGTGAAGACAGACTAACTCAACACAGGTCAGACCGACCAAAAAAAGACCATTTCTACCTGCTGGTAAATGATGAAATCTGGCAAAGCCCAAGCACAGAAAGTGGGCTGGACCTGGAAGAAAAAGATGCTGGTACAGGAGTATGAGAAGGAAATCCTGCAGGGCAATCCATCAACTTGTGTCTGAGCATTTTAACCTCTGAGGAAGCTCCAAAAGAGGAACAGGAACACGAGCGTCCTCAGACAGAGCTGGCAGTACTCTGTTTGCTCCACCAAATGCCAAAGAACCCTGGCAGCGATGCAAAGAACTTCGCAGCTTCATTGCGGGGGCTGAACGAGCGAGTGTGCTCTGAGCTATTTTCACTCCAACTTCTCCCAAATTCTTTCTTCCCAACAGTGAACTTCCACACGCTTTGTACGAGCTCTAAAGCAAGTTTCTTCGAAAAGCCTCGGCACAATTAGCCGAGCCTTTTGTTTTGTTGCTTTATTTTCTCAGCTCTGCGAGAAGCTAAGTGCCCACGCACATCATGGTGCCGCTGGGGAAGGGAAACCGCGGGGTAGGAGCCCAACGGCTACAGCGGAGCAGCGCAGAAAGGCAGCCAAAGGGACACGTCTCCTTAAGGTGACAAACAACAAATGTTTTCATGAGTTAAGACAGAGGAAACACGGCTCAGGTGGAGTACAACACAAAGCTCAAATTGCTGCTGTACATCCAAAGGCAAACAGCTCGCCGAAAATGCTGCAGACCTGGAGGGAAAACCTGACCCAAAGGACAAACACCTTCACTTGTCTGGGATCTCAAAACTCCTCACAGGAGAGACAAAAGTAAATCAAACCCCAAAATCGTCTGGCAAAGAAACTTTGCCATCTGCGGCACTCGGTTTCCCTTTGGAAAAAGAACGGATGGAGCCAAAGAGCTCGGTGGGGTGCTGGATGTGCAGCAGCATCACAGCTTCTCGTCCCCATCGCCCTGGGAACGTCCTGACGGCAGCGCAGCAATCGCAGGCGTCAGGATAACAGGGTGCTGGCTCCAAATATTCAAGGCTAGTGTTAGCGGAAAGGTTAGGAAGAACCATCCTATGCGTTCTGCAATAAACAGGATCCTTAAAAAAACAAACTTGCTGCATTATCCTTAGAAAAATCTGGTTTTTCCTCGACCTGAAGGATCCTATTTCAAGACACTGGAAGAGCATGTGTTCAAAACGCCCCTTGAATACACATTCCCAACAAGAAGTGCAAAATTTGCAGAGAATTTTTTTTAAAAGCCTCATTTTTTGGGCATTCAAAACTTCATGCCCTCCAGTGTTACAAAGCCACATTCCTTGCTGACAGCTACATATGTCAAGACCGCGTAAGAAAACAAAGCCTGTCTGTTGTCCTGCTACTGGAAAAGAACTTCTGAAAAAATGCCTTGCTTGGTGAAAAAAAAAAAAAAAAAGCTTTCAAATCCCCAGCTGGGTAGCTCCAAGATGCAATCAATTCTTAATTAAAAGATCTGACTGCCAAGACAAAACAAATTGCTTTTTGGCCAAGACCAAATACAAGAAACCTCAGGCCAAAAGGTTGTATTTTGGAGACGAAAAATAAAGGAAGAAAGAAGCTCTGGAAGAAGATGCTGCCTCAGCCCAAGCAAAAATCGAAGCACTGCCTCACTGTTAGCAGGCAAAGCACGGCGGCAGGACGGACAAACAACTGGTGTGGTCAGCACTGCCTCAGGGGTCTAGGAAAGCTTCAAGAATCCAACGACTAACGCTCAGTGCAGCCAGGCACCGCGCTGCTTCGCCTCTTTTGGCTACAGATGCCCACGCACAGCACCCTGACAGTCTGAGCCGCATCCTTCCAAAAGTCACCACCACCAGCCCAAGGGAAGCAACGCCTGAAGCTGAATGCTCCCCGGAGCGAGGCAAGGAGAACGTCAGGAACCGCACAAAGCAGGGCAGCCTGCCAGAAACGCCGCTTTACCGCAGGTTGTACGTCCTCAGGTTGCGCTGTCTCCGCTTCGTGGCACGCAGCTTGACAAAGGTCCGACCTGTCGGGTCGAAGACGCACAGGACGGTGATGCAGACGCTCAGGATGACAACCCAGTTGCACACCACCATTCCTGCAAAGAAAGGAGAGGAGTCGGGTGTTTTTCCCCCTTAAGTCCTGGCAGCATTGCTTCCTGCTTTTCGCCACAGGCATCAGCCCCACCTCCCCGTTGCTGCAGGGCAGAGAAAGTTACCCCAAAATACTCCTGCAGCCAGCTGCAGCAGAAGGAAATCCTCTGGAAAGGCTTCTGAACCCCAGCTGGATTTTCCAGCTGTTTTACGACATTAAATACCGAGTATCTAGGGGGACTGCAACGTTACCATCATCCCCCCCTGGGCAGGAGACTGGCTGAGGCTGGAAAGGAGTTCCAGGAAAACCCTAAATCCATTTTGAACTGAAGAACCAGGTTTTACAGACTCCCCCCCAGCCAGAGCCTTCCATGGGAACACGAATTCTTGCCTCGGTGCAGACAGCACAAATGAATAGAACAACTGTTCAGAGCAATAATGTCTGGGGAAAACAAGCACCACATTTACAGCCTCAATCCAACGGCCGATCCCCGCACGAACGAGCTCTCCGAGGCGAGAAGATGCGTGCACGCACACGGGAACGCGCGCTAACCACACGCCAAATACGTACCCAAAGTGACACTCTTCGCTGTGATATCGTTGCAGGAAGCGTAGTACTGCGTTAGCCAAACGATGCCCACGATGGCGTACACAAACTCAATCACCAAGATAGCTGAAACAAAAGGAGCACAAGGCACAGTAGCAGCATCTCCCCAAGGATTAACCCCCGCCTCTCCATCTTCTGCAGAGGAAACCCAGCGACAGGTTCTCTAGCAGGACAGCTGCACAGAATACAGGACAGCGGGGCTGGGCCCGAAGGCTTTGGAAGATGATATTCGTGAAAATGTGATGTGTTCTTAACACCAGTACTAATTGCCCATCCTCATATGTTCTCTACATGGTACAACCCCCAAGGTGGGCAACCATGCACGGGGAAGGTAAATCCCTCGCCCTGCAGCACCCAGTAAGCCTCTGGTGGGGCTGAGGCTGAACCCACACTCCAGCCTGGCCAAATCGAACCATCCGCCCTCCTTATCTGCGTGTCTGCGCAGTATCTTCCGAGGCTTACTGGAGACTCTCACTCGCCTGGAAAGACCAGTGTGCACAGCAAAGAGCCGTCAGCCGCAGTGGGCAAGGAACCAGGGCTGGACCGGCTTCCTGACCAGGGCAAACTGTTCTCAAAGCCAGCCTTGGCTTGCCTCCCCCCTGCTGCAGGCCAGGAGCAGCGGCAGCACGGACGAGACCCGCCTGGGTTCGAATCGGAGCTCTTTCAGATGCACACGCGCCGAACGGTGTTTAAATTGGGACAGTCGCATGGACCTTGCCCACGCAGCGGTCACGCTCCTGTTTCTATCACCAGCACTGGTGAGGCCACTGGAGTAAAAAGCCCCAGGAAAAAGCGTCAGCAAGAGCCAAGATAGGGTGTAAATACAGATCCTGAATGCTTGTATGTTTGAAGGCAGACAAGGAAGAAAAGTGGATGATTTTTGGGTAGGAAAACGGCTGCTGGGATTGGAGAGAGTCCAGAGGAGAACCACAAAATGAATCAGAGGGCTGGAGAACCTCCCCTATGAGGACAGGCTGAGAGAGTTGGGGCTCCAAGGGGACTTGATAGCAGCCTTCCAGTACCTGAAGGGGGCTACAGGAGAGATGGGGAGGCACTCTTTACCAGGGAGTGTAGTGAGAGGACAAGGGGTAATGGGTATAAGCTAAAAGAGGGTAAATTTAGACTAGACATTAGGAAGAAATTTTTCACTGTGAGGGTGGTGAGACACTGGAACAGGTTGCCCAGGGAAGCTGTGGATGCCCCATCC